>SNQJ01S0004640.1:75276-98345 GCA_010110895.2 Picea sitchensis | reverse complement strand
TGACCATACTTTCGACAGTTGAAGCATTGTATTTCTGAAATACCTTTCTCTTGATTTGGATTCCTCCTTGAACCAAGCTTCCTTTTGTTCCTAAAATTCTTGAATCTTGTTGTGAAGGATTCATCATTGTACTTCTTTTGGGGTTTCTCTTTTGCACTGATCCTAGATTTTCTTGAGCACAACAAGTCCAAAGTTCTTAAAATGTAGGATACTCCTTCCTTGTGTTCATGCTCGTGGCAAATGTATCCCATGTCTTGGGAAGACCATTGAGTACTATGTTTACCAATTCCTTCTCTGAAATGATCTCTTCAATAGATTGTAGTTGATATTTTAACTGGGAGATCCTCACAAAGTATGATGTTATTCTATCATCATCATTCATCTTCATGTCACGGAGTTGATTCTTTAGATTCATTATTTGTACAATGTTTCTGATTGAGAATAGGTTTGTTAGGGCATTGTACATATTCTTCAATGAGTCAAGATGGGAGATGTAGGGTATCAAGTGGTATTTTATGTAGTCCACTATGATACTCATGGAATTGATTTCACCGTCTTTGAACTTCTCCACAACTGCAACATTCCACGGTTCCTTCTCTTTTACTTCTTCAAACTCTGGTTCCACGATCTTTCCTTTCACAATATCCAACACTTTATTCTTGGCAAGGATGAGGTCAATCCTTGTCTTCCATGCTTTGAAGTTAGAATCTCGATCTAACTTGTTTTCTGACTTCATAGAGTAAGTCATGGCTGCTTTGACTTGGTCAACCCTAGATTTGACCAAAAACTCAAACTTGACGTTTAGGCTTGCTGAGAGTATCAAAATATGCACTAGGCTAGGGGACACTGATCTATCTAGAAATTAGGTCAATCCCTTCACTTAAGGTGCCTCAACGAGAGGATTAGGGTTTTTGTAACTGTACCTGCTAGTAACCCTAGTGACAGTGCTATGGTGACTGCTCCTGCTAGAAACCCTAGCGACAGTTCTTCAACGAGCTTAATATCCTTATGACTATGTTTCCTTCCAGTGGTTAGACTGGATGAAGGAGGGGTGGGCCCATAAACTGTTATAATATAATGGATGTGCTCATTTTACCATTGACAATAACACTATTGTCACCCAACCATAGGCCGAAGCCACCCTCCAAGCACCTAAACCTTGATAGAGAATCACTCCGGAAGTAAACCATAGGCTAGATAGCTAAACAAAGGGTAGCACACCTTTCCCCAAGGATAGCGCACCAATAAGAGCTGATCAGATAGTCCAAACCCTAACCAAGAGATAGTCCAAGCCAAACATGATCTGCTAGCTGCAATGGTAGCTCTCCTCCAAATTTGTGCAAAAAACTAGGCACTGCAGTGCGCACAAGTGTTGATCTACAATTCTGAGACTGCCTGCTAGAATAAAGACTGGCCTTCTGTATTTATAGTAATTCTGGCTAACTGCCCAGGCCGACTTCTCATTCTAGGTATCTGTCTGTTCAGTATATATTATTTCTTCTGGCCGACTTCTTCTCTTGGAGGCTAATACCTAATATAAATTATTCTCTTGAGTCGACATGTCTTCTAGGGTTATTAGCCAACTCATTAGGGTTTCTTCTTGCTTTCTAAATTATTCTATTCTCGTTAGGTTTACACGTGGAGGTAAATACCTCCCGCAGCTACCATAATATCAACAAGAACCACCCTAGATTTTACATTTTTTTTTGTTTCAGTGTAGGCATAGGCCCACCAGGAGATGCTATGGTTCTCATGCACTCTACGATGAGCACATGTCCCCAAGTAGGAGCCAGATGTTATCCCCATTTTGTGGGATAACTAAGGAGATTATATCTCAAGCCGCTCAGGTTATAGACATGGAATACTGAGAGACAACTTTACCTACAGTGTCCACTCGCACAGATGGACACCCACCTCACCACCACAGCTCTAGGTTCATCACGATGGTCTCCACCACATTAGTTGGCCTCCGAAAGACATTGGGTCTTGCTCCATGAGGTACAATTCATGTATTATGGTGAGTGTTATTTCAATATTTGAGGCATTTGAGTTTGTTACATATATTGCTGCTTTTGATTATCTGACATTTGCTTGGACATTATTCTTTTTTCCCTATTTCACCTTGGTGGTTGACATTACACCCTAGTAAGTGGGTCTCCCTTAGGGATAGATATTCTATTGGGAGGTCCTTTGGACAAGTCATCATTCCATTCCTGACCATACTTACCAATTTCCATACTTCATCCCCTCGTCTCCTCACCTTTTGGGTTTTTTGGGTATACTAACCCAAGAAAGGGTCGTCCCTCACTTCATGGGAAGAAGGGGCTGACGACCGAGTGACTTCTGGATGGAAAAATATAAAATACTAATTATGAGCCTTCCATATGCTCTCCTGAAAAGGTCTCGAGAGAAATGAAAAGCCTCTCCTAAAAAAAATCAAAGACCTACAAAAGAAAAATAACATTATACATATGTCTCGACTTGTTGAGGTGTGTACACTCATGTGATGTCCCTTTCTTTCCTTGCATATGGAATTTTGTGTACCTATAGCTTCAAGTGGACTTGTCATACTACCCCCCAAGCTAATTGATTCACCAATAGGGAGTACCCAAGTTTTTGTATTATTAATTAATTAAAGACAATTAATGGGCTTGGAAAAAGGATGCATTGAAAACGAATTTGCAACACACCCTCTACAAAGTCACCCATAAGTGAGACACTACAACCCCTTGTATGTCATGAAATTCCATGCCCAAAATTATTCCCCCTCATCCATAACACATCATCCACATGAATTAGAAGAAGGTCCCCTCGGGAAGCACCCCTAAACTTAAGGGACAATTCACCCAATAGGTCGTTTTGTCAACCCTCCCATACTCAAACTTGGTAAATTGCATAGGGTGTTTGAGCATTAGTTTATTTTGATGAGGTATTTTGTATGTACATGATTATATGGATCTTTTATTTATTTAATTTACTCATCATGATTCTTTGACTTGAGATCCTTGGAGGGCGTATCCATTTGTCTTTTTAGGACCCAGCTGGTGGACAATTTTGGAGGAAGAAGCCTAGATTTGGCTTCCATGGGGCTTGAATCTCACAGGTTGGATGCCAAGGGCCCACATGCTGGATCATGATGACTTTCCTTTGGAGTCCTAGAGGACACCTTGGAGAACCTTTCCTAGCCCTTACATTCCAAATGACTTTCCTAGGAGGGGAAAAATGTCACTCTTTGGGGCTTGATGTCACCTAGGGATAGGATTTGGTGGTGATGGAGTTGTCGCTCTTTGAAACATGGAATGATTTGACCAAAGAAGGCCTGGTCTTAAGGAAGATACTTTGGCACATGAAGATGAGGCTCTAGAATCCCCAACAACCTCGACCTTCTTCTCCAACGACTTGGAAACGTATCAAAATGTCTCCCTAGAGGGTTGATGTCATGTTTTAGGGATTCTCTCATGTGCAAAAAGTGTGAATTAAATAATATTTTCTTTGTAAAGGGGTAAGATAAGGGTTGTTGGCCCCTTGTCTTATGTTTTACCCTATTTTATGTGGACAAACTATGTTTTAGAAATTTTGTATAAATAACAATTGAATCTCATTTCATAATGTAACTCTCCCATTGTGAGAAGTAATTGGCTGAAATTTTCGCTATTCTTGTGAATTTTCTCTCTTTTGCACTTGTTATGGTTTTCTATGCTATAGGTGGAAGGAAGTGGTTCACTACCTCTTGTGGAGTATTTCTCTTGCATGTTGGTGGATAACTCTTGGTAAAGTAGAAGTTTCTCTTGATAATTCTTGCTCTATGTGAAGGGTTTTATCTTGTTATGGTCTCTTTTTTTTCTTTGCAAGGTTAACTAGTTGGATTTATTGAGGAGTATAAGTGCATACAACTGCACTAAGCCCATCAATATTTGTCTTGGAAATAATTTGTTGCTTAAGGTAGTGCTAGGAAAAGTAAAAGGGCTTGCACCTTCCTAGCACTTCCTAGTTAGCTTTACTTTCCTTAGGGAGTAAGAGGGTTTACACCCCCAAGGAATTAGTATAGTTAACTCATTATTTGAATCCATAACCCAATATTTAAAGAACTAATCATTTTCAATTTGCACTGGAGAAATAAAATTGTTGCATTGGGATACGTGAAAACACGAGATAATCAACTTGTTCAAATTGCAATCTCTTCTAGATGTTCTAGGATTTTCATAGCCTCTAGGGAATCGCAAATTCATAAGTGTTTCTTGATTCTGCTATAACTTTTCATCTACAACCATTAGGGTTGCATAAACCCTGATACATTTTCATTTATAATTCACTGTTCAACCGTCGAAAGTTGCTAAAAGTTTGCCACATTAATATACTAAGGCTAGCGCACTTTTTGGGTGGATTTTTGGAAATTTTTAATGGCTGATTTATTTGATGTAATAAATTTTTTGTTACAGCGATAAGACTAACAATTACTTCTGCAAAACGTTTTTACAACAACCTTACATTGTTGCTAAAATTTTCATGCTATCTTCTTGAGCTAAACTAGTCATTTGCTAGCTTGTCTCTTGTAATTTTCACTAAGCTTTAAGCAACTTTATTTTTCCACTTCCATTATAATTTTATTGCTGATATACATCATTATTTATTGCTGAAATTAGGGAAAACAAAATTAACTTGCTTGTTCACCTAACATTATACGCATATACTTTGCTTGTTCTTGTGTCTCAGGCAGGTACATCACTTTTTACAGGTACCTTTATCTCTTGGAAACTTTTGGATACCACCAAGAATCATTCTCAAGCCTTTATTCACTCTCTATATTGAACTATAGGGGGAATATCCTTCATCTCTTCACTTTCCATCTCATTCCCCCCATCATCACCGATATTCCCCCTTGAGATGATTCTATCATCTCTAAAGTGACGAGAATACCTACCTAAGGTGATCGTGGGTAGGTTTTCTCAAAGTTGTTTCCATTTGGTGGTTGGGTCCGGATTTTACCAACCTAAAACTTGTGTGATAACAGGTTCAACACCAAAATTTCCTTCATTTTTGCATTTATCATCTTTTAAAAATATTGGAAATACTTTGGGGAATTACATAAACATAGATCTCGAGTGGGTTCAATTGGACTTCTACACATATGGTAGAATATGTGTTGAGATTGACATTACCTAGGGTATCCCAAACAATATACTCTTGTAGCAGGACAATTTTAGATGGGTTCAAGTTCTATATTATAAGGATATTGCTTTTTTATGTGACTATGTCAACAAACAAGGAATCTCCAAGATTCTTGTCCTCAAACACGTGCCTATTCCAGAAAGAACAAAAGACATAAATCTAAACCAAAAAGCTGACAACCATGTGAGAAATTGTATCCAAAGGTGTTGACGCCTTTTCCTTTTGAGAATGACTCAACGTTGAGGGAAATATTCAACTCAAAGAGTGCCCCTTAACGTTGAGCCCTTCCCAAAAGGAAAAGTCTTCAACATTTGGGCAACTCCATTGGGGACAAGATGTCGCATGGAGATCCTATACAACCGCACTTATGTGCTAGCTTATAGGATTAGTGTAGCATATTAAATGAATTTTTTAATCTTACTCTAAAAAAAAACCAAGACTACACTAAGCTCTTGCATTCTTGGAATGTTCTTGAACATGAAGAAAATTGGGTGGTAGGAAAAGCACCTCAAATTTATTGGAAATAATTTCCTAGTGGTAACGATTCAAGTGAATTTGGAAGACATTATGCTATGTTGGGCACCTTGGGGAAATTGAAATTTCAAGGAATTCCCACTAAGAGTAAAAAAAGAACTCTTGAACAAAATCAAGAACCTATAATTGACAATGAAATTTCTACAGTGAAGAATTTTTTGAGATCACCTCCCTTCTTATCCCCATATATATCACCACTTGGTATGGAATTAGGTGCCCCCAGCCCCCTTCTTTCTCGATAAGGCTAAAGGGGAGGCCCACGAATGGAGCTACCTTTATTCACTCGAAGCCTCGGGAGAATTACTAGGACCTAAATCGACGACCTAGTCATAGAAGAGGATAAGAGATTGAAATGGTAGACATAGAGTGCCCTGAGGGTGAGAAACCACACGATAGCGAGTAGCAACAAAATCCAATAATAAGGTCGAGGATGAGCCCTTTTTATTTGAGGAGACAACAACGGGTACAAAACTTACCTCAAGGGTGTCTTCCCATATTCAATAGTCATGATTCAAGAAGTATTAAAAGGAATATGGATCGATTTCTGGCAATGTGTGACATGCATTGCATAAATAACTATGAAGTTTTAGTGAGGGTATTCCTTGAAAATTTGGTTGTTCTGGCGTCATATTGGTTATGGTCCTTGTTATCTGTTGCTATAAATTTTTTTGATGACCTTGAGGATATGTTTTTAACTCAATACACCCAGCCAATCGCTTATCATACCCTCCTTACTTAGTTCACTCAAATTCACCTTGAAAAGGATGCAAGAATGAGGGATTTGAACCTCGGGTTTTTTCAAAATTTGCAATGAATACTAGAAGGAAAATGCATAAATGATTTCATAATTCTTAGATTCTACAAGAATGCTATGCCCTCTAATGTGAACCATACACTGGAAGCCGATCGTATAAACACATTGGAATGAGCCATGAGAAAGGCCTATGAAATGGAAGAAGAAATGATTGAAAGTAATGTTGATCCTGATATCATATTAGGACAATTTCAAAGACATATAGCTAGCCTATAAATCTAATGTACAAAATTCCTCAAGGAATGATAAGGTATCTCACAAAAATTATGATACAAAGCTTGGGAAGTTGAACAAAATTATCTAATAACTCCATAATGAATTCATACAATTGAAAAAGGGTGAAGATATGAGACGAAGGTCGCAATATCCTATCCTAACAATTGAAGAAAATAGACCCATGAAGCATTGGAAAATGGCCCCATAAGGGTGAATACCATCTCTTTTTCTATACAAGTGTAGAATGCCCAACCCAAAATTGCAATTCTTGATGATTATCACAACAATGAGTACCTACTTGAAGATGATGAATGTATTGACCAATGACCACAAGATTATGGTGTTGCATCTCAATCATTAGAATCCACTCAATGGGAAGATTTGATTATGCGTACCCATGAGAAGGAATTTATGGATAAAGGCATGTACTTTGATACTGATGTGGATGCAGATTGTAAAGAAAACCTTCTACAAACCAGATCAGAAACAAATAAATTTAAGCCTAAGAATATTGTTTCTTATCAAGTGGTTAAATCAAAATGAGTTCTTATTGATGCTAACACTACTGGAAAAATCTCAAATCCAAATAAAACAGCACCAAGGAAGCATGAGATCCAACACTTTGTAATCGAATCCGAGAGGAATAAGACTACCTCACATCCACCATCCCAAATTCCATATAATATTGTTGATCAAATAAAGTGCAAATTACTCTCCCATTCTTGGAAGTGGCCAAGATATACCTCGGCAGAAGAAAAATTTGATTCAAGCCCATAATGCAGAGATGAAAAATGGACCAAGGATGGAGGCATTCACTAGTAATGATTGTTATCGACAACTGCCATCATTCTGAAATAATTTCAGAAACGCCCCTCTTTTTTTCATCTCTTTGGAGATCAATGAGATAATTTTTCACAATTGTATGATTGAAAGTGGGCCATGAATAACATAATTCCACTCTTGATCATGGAGGTGATGGGTTTGTAGTGTACTCAGTACTATAAATTTAACGAATGGATTTATGATATAGATTCAAAAGAAGGTCCCAACTTATAGAGAAATTAAAGACTTATGTGCTCGAATAAGTGTCACCCCACATATTCACATAGTATTTATTATTACAGTATTAGAGTTTCCAGCTGCATACAGAGTAGTCCTCAGGGTTATATTGGTGTTTTCCATTAGGAGGATAAGTTATGAACGATGGGAGTTGCATGATGTTACCCACAAAGGATGGAGGTTTTACTAAGATTCATCGAGAACGAAACAAATTGGTCTACGTTGAAAAGAAAGAAGTCGAGGGATTAGAAAATTACATTGATGTAGGAGTGGGAAGCTATGTAATTCTTGATGATGAAGATATTGACATAAAGTAAGATTCATAGGTGTGCCCCCCTTTCGAAGGATTTTGGGAAATGGTCTTTGATGGATCTTGTGTTAAATTGGAATTGAGTATAGGCGTAGTGTTGGAAATCCCAATAGGAGACATATACCCTTATTCATTCAGACTCCTTAAAATCGAACTTGAAAAACTCCTAGAAGTATGGATCATAATACCGATCAATAATTCAAAATGGATAAGAATGGATTGCTAATCTAGTAGTAGTGTGAAAAAATGGAGTGATTCGACTTTATGTGGACTTCTCGGACCTGAACAAATCCTCCCTCAAATATAATTACCCCCTCCCTAATATGAAAATGTTGCTATAAGAAGGGTGGCATGAGTGGGGAGGAGTCTCCATAATCCCAAAGGAACAATGATTTTATCATTTTCTTGGGGACTAGTTGACCAAGCTTAAAATAACCTTGTAGAGGCATATTCTCTTATGTGTGGTCTTATCTTGACCAAAGAAGTAAATGTCAGAGTCCTTTTTGTTTTTGGAGACATGATGATTGTCATCAAGGCAATGCTTGGAAAATCCCTTCCAGAGGGATGTAAGTTAAATAACATCATCGCTCGAATAAAGAAGGAAGCCAAATCCTTCTCCAAAATCTCCTATTATCACATTAAAATTGACCTTAATGAAGAATTTGACTAGTGGGCTAAACGAACCATAGAGTTAAGTCTTGGTGTTTTGATTAAAAATGGGGGGTATGAGACCATACCTATCCCATTAGTATCAATTTTTAATTGGTCAATCAAACTCATTAATTATGCATGAATCAAATCTCCACCACTCATCATAGTGGCATCAAGATGGGTGAGTCGAGGAAAATTTATAATCCTTGTAGCATGTGAATAGTCTCCTTGCTTGTGGTTATTGAATACTTGGATGGTAATTGGTAAATGGCTTATGGGATAATGGCTCGGTCAAGGCTTGGAAATGGGCACAAATTTGGTTGGTTTTTTGGTGTACCTAGACATATGGTGAGTAATTCTCTCATTTTTAGGTAGGCTATCAATATTCATGCTTTGATTCAAAATGTTCGAAATCTAAAATAGGTCGAGTTTAGAGATAGGGAGTCAAGGAAATACTGGCCTCTATTGTTTAAAAGGGAAGTAAGTTTCAATTCTGGTTGTTGGCTTTTCCTTTGTCTTTCTTATTTTTCTTGCTTCTCTCCTTTTTTGTTTAGTCATATATAAGAACTACAATGAAGATTATGTGTCGGTTGAATCTTGGAATTACAGTGAAGGATCAATGCCAATTGCTAGAGAGGAGAGGTGATTGGACTATGGTTTAGGGGCTTGTCATTACTTTCCTTCTCTAGTTTTTGGGTTAGAGACAACGATTCCTTTGAGCAACAATTTATCTATTGATTTTTTGGGTTTTGATTTTTGGGTATTCAAAAGGGCTAGTGTTCATTTATGTGCTCCTCTGGATAGAGATTCTAGTGTTGGTTTAGTTTTTCTACACCATATTCATTATGTTAGTTTGGTAAGCATGGAAAACATGGATGTTTAATAATTTCGAAGAGTATTGAAAATACACGAGGATATCATCCATTCCAAAATAAGCACAATGTTCTCTATGACCTCTAAAGTCAATGAGAGTGAACATATATGCATCTCTCAGACGCAAACATCTTGGGTCCATTAGTTCAATAGAGGAAAAGGATTGATATCCTCAAGGAAGAATGTAATATGCTAACATGAATCTTAATCTTTGAAAGGATACTCTATCTATGACTTCAAACAACAGGGCTTTAGAGAATTTGGTCCAAGTCGAGCTTAAAGAGGAGGAGATAGTCCACCAGTTGAAGGACCCAATGGAAATTGAGAAGCAGAGTTCCACTTAGTCTAATGATGGCCATGAAGAAGTAGATAATGTTCATGTTTATCATTATCTTTTATGTATTTCTATGTTATAAGGTTGTTAGGTGTTTTTGTGAAGCATGCCACTTCTAGGCCAACTTGGGACATATACTTCTTAACTTGTGAGATTCTTTTTGTAATCTCAGACAACTATTTATGTTTGTTGAAGATGTTTGAATGAACACTATGTAACCTGGGCTACTAGCCTTGACTGAAATTTTTTGAATATATAATAAAATTTATCTTTTGGTTAAAAAAAATGTTTCTACAACAAGTAACAAGCTCAACTCTAATGTCCATGTTGGAAGGATTCTCAAGTTACAATCAAGTTAAAGTGGTTGAAGGTGATCGGAAAAAGATAGCCTTTATGATCCCATGGGGCAGTTATGTCCACGTTCGAATGCAATTCATTCTAATGAATGTAGGTGTGACCTTATAAATAGATATGGATCATTCCTTTTATGATTTGATTTTCAAGACCATGAATGAATACCAAGATGATCTCAATTTACATTTCAAGGTCAGGGAGAAACATTTGGAGCACCTGAGAAGAGTTTTTAGGAGATGTATAATGCGCAACATATCCTTGAACCCCAATAAATGCTTGTTCATTGTTTTAGAAGGAAAATTGTTGGGACACATAGTAAGTGTAGAGGATGTTATCACCACTAAAATTTTGTGTGAAATCAAGATTTCAGGACTTAGCGAGGTGCTAATTTGCTAAACCGGTTTGGAAGCCTGAAAAACTAGAGGAAGGGGCTAAATCTGGAGGGAAAAGGCTAAAATAGCAAGGGCCCTAAGCAGATCGAACCTGATATATCACAGATCGTGAGCTCTCCAGATTGATGGTCGAGGATCATTTCAGGGGGAGAAGTTGCGTGGAGGATGATTTCAGAAAGCGAGGTGAAATCTAAACCACGGTTTTTGGTAGGGGATACGTGGCACCACCAGATGCATTTTGGGGTGAAAAGTGGGTTGCCCCAAACCACTTCTTCACACCCTCAAAATTTGGAAAAGTATAAAGGGGCATTTTGTTGGTTATTTTATTATTTTTCAAACAATAGGACCATTTGAAAACTTGGTGCGACCATCATCGTTTGACTGCAGCTCAACAGTACACCATTGCACACCATTTCCGCTCATTTCCAGGTATTTTTCATCACCTCCATGGATCCTATCATAATTTCAGTAATAGATCAAGACCCTGTGTTGAATGAAGAAGGCCTAATTGATCTAGATTCAGACGTTTTCGACACCGAAATCACCATTTCGCCCATCTATGTGTCTAGAATAAATCTATACGATAATGTAGGAAGGCATATACCATTCATTAAAGAATTCTAGGCCACCATAGTCCCTTATGCTTTCGAAGTCGCTTTCCCTTTTCCCGAATTCATAGGTTGGTGTGCAGAGTAGTATTCACATGAAGAAAAAGTCATCATAAATAAACAAGGGTTCGAGGTCATGTGTAGGGTAGAGAGCCTATCAATTCAATATGCCCTTAGTATACCAGAGTCTTTCTCCACAGTGTCTGAACCTTTCAATGAAGAAAATCTAATTAGGGTATACAAAGAATGTCCATCAGAGGTTCGCGATCTATTTTTGCAGACAATTGTCAAATCAGAACGTATTTCAGAGATTCTGTCTTTGCCAATGAATGTGAGTATGATGGTTACTGAGGTCCAATGGGTCTGTTCCCTGTTGAGTCAAATTTTTGGTCTAGATAATGACAAACATGTGGTCGAAGTCATGCTGGGTTTCATGTTGACATTTTTTCAGTCAGATCTGGTTTGTCGGTCCGTATCAGTTTTGATCAATCCATAGCTGATAATATACATAAACAACTAGTGAATTTTCCCTCTCTAAGGAATTTTAGATATTACACCTATTTGCTGAAGATTTTACTAGAAACCAAAAAGAGAGAATTTCTTGAAGCAACATTCATATCAACTAAATGTAAGAGGATTACATTGCTCATCTTCATCAACAAAGTTATGTCCATGGTTTACAATTTGATTTTCAACACCAAGCTACCTAGAGTTTTGGATGACACGAGGATCTATCTGCATCCAAATCCAGAAAACAGAGGGGGAATGGGTGTTGTTCATGCATTCAACAATAATTTGGGTTTATGGTTGTCATGAATCCCCCTATCTATTGCCTATTTTTCTGACCCCCAGAGTCTTTTCCCTTGAATTCATCAGGCAAATAATTATATCTGAGACAAAGCATTTCCTAAAGTTGTGCAAAACCTCCAACCTCAAGTTCTCTTTTATCATTGGCCCTTTCATTGTCAAAGCCAGATCTTGTTTATCTCAGATTCAAGAAAATCTCAAAGAGTTTGTTTTTTCACAGCTACGGGGAAGGATATATGATCCACACCAAATCATATCTAAGAGAATATTGATGAAAAAGCAAGCCTCTTATGAGCATGAACATGTTGAGGGTTTTGATAAACTGGAAAACCTAGAAGTCTTTGCTGATATGGAATTAATCTTGCGAACAACTCAAACACAACAAGTGGAGGCAACCCTGCAACAAAGTTAGACACAACAAGTGGAGGAAACCCTGCAACAAAGTTAGACACAACAAGTGGAGACAACCCTGCAAAGAATTCAAACACAACAAGCTCCTCAGAAACTGATAGTCAAAGTTCCTAAGATGAGTGTTTACATAAAGAGAAGAAATTTAGAGGCCATGGGCACCAGTGATCAACATACTACTCCTAATAAGATGAAGATTACATAGTCTCCACAGATAGTGTATTTAGAGGAGGAAGATACTAAAGAACAAGTAAATCTGGATATGGTGGAGAGTGGTACTAGCACTGTAGAGGTTGAAAAGGGAAGGAAACTCCAAAGTGAAAGAAGCTCAAGAACCTTTAGCAGCAAAAAATACATCTTTGATAAAACATCTGGGGCAACTTATCAATCTAAATAATATTTGGCAAAATATTATGATGAGAAAGGAAACATGGCTCTGGGTGAGATGAGGGAATTAGTCCTTGAAGTGGAAAATATTTCTCAACATAAGTCTTCTTTGTTCAGAGTAAGGGATATTGAGAAGAGGACCTTTAACATTGTAGTTGCAGATGAAGATAAAGTATATGAGATAAATATAAGGCATGACAACATCATTGCTCCAGACAAAGTCAAATTCCATAAGAACACCAATGATATGTCGTATTCTGACTACCTGACTTTAAACTTGAAGAATTCAAAGCTGTCATCTTATACAATGAAATTGGAAGGGCAGTTGAGGCAAGAAAAAACATTTACCATAGCTTGGCAGACTCAGGTCAAGAGGCTAGAATATGAAGGCCCCCAAGGGGTGAAATCCTCATTGGATGAGAAGGACAAATTGATTCAAATCTTGAATAAGAAATTGAAAATGTCTCCCACAAAGCATTGACAAACAACAAAATTGGTTGCTCTAGAACATGAAAATGAGACACTTCGTCAAGAGGCATTCGAATACAAGGCTAAGGCATTGTAGCTAGAAAATGAAAAGGTGAATCGGTCACAAGGACATACACAATTATTGAACAAGGCTGTAGTTGTACCTCCTATTGTAGAAGCTGGGACAAGCACTAAAGGACTGGTCCAGGTCATGCCCCAAGTCAACCGAAAAGAAGGAGAAATCAAAGGGCTAAAAGGGAGCATAGAGAAATTAAAGCAAGAGATGTAAGCAAAGGATGAAAAAATGGCTCAATTTCAAAAGGAGAATGGATCCTTGCAGGAAAGGATATATAAGTTGAAGATGAGATTGAAAGGAAAAGGGTTGTTGCAGGGAGCCAAACACAACATATGGGACTCTATAGCTTCTGAAGCTACCAAGTTCAGAGTGTATTTGAATTTCATCAATGATAAAGACAACATGGCCATCACAGCTAGAAGCAGGTGCACTGTTGTAAATGAGACTTTAACAAAGAAGTCATCATAATGGGCACAAAATGCCATAAATCTACTCAACTCCATTCCTACTGCAAAACTTCAGACTATTGGAGTTAAAGACAAAACTACATTGATCATCTGGGCTAGGAGGGTTATTGCCAAACATAACCTATTGAAATCGGTTCAAACCAATGCAACATAGATGGAGAAAAGTCTACAAGAATTTAAGGATTTGTTTGAAGAGTTGTTTATCAAAGGCCTCCCTCCATTTTGGGATAGCAAGGGAAAATTGTATGATCAGGAAGAATAAATTGTTCTCCTCACTCAGTGCAAAATGGATCACTCCAAGTTTGAAGCCTTGGAAGAAAATCTGAAAGGAGCCACATTAGTTGAGCATTTGATTACAGACTTTGAGATTTTGAATCAGTTCAAAGAAGTCAAAATTGGACTCCCAGCAACAAGTATCCTAAATTTTGAATCCTTTGAAACAAGTTTTCTTGCAAAGTGGGGTGACAATAAAACCCCCCTTCAGTTGTTAACCCAATATAACAACATGAGAAGGTCACCTGATGAAATAGTGCAGGAGTTTTCAGCTAGATTTATAAAAGTCTACAACTCAATTCCTACTGAAGTAAAACCTCCTCCTAGAGCTTCTCAACTTAGATATGTTGATTACTTTGACAATGATTTTGCTTTGTTGTTGAGGGAAATAAGATCTACTTCACTAGATGATATGATGAGTGATGCAATAGAATTTGAAGTAAATCTAGTGGCTTCAGGAAAGATCAAAGGTAATTTTGACAGGGACATGAACAAGGTTCAATATAAGGCACAACCTTCAACCCCACAGTCATCAGAAGAGAGGTTTGAGTTGATGATGAAGACCATGGAAAAACTCATGGAAATGATGTCTTTAGATAATAAGTCTAACACCAAAGAGTAGGCTGATTTTCCACCCATGAATCATAGGAGACCAACAGTTCCACAAATCAGACAAAGAGATCAGAGGAACCAGGGTGATCAACAAATAAGACCTCCTTTTCAGAATAATTATGTAAATGACAATTTTGATGAAAATTTTGAAGACAATATGCATTGCTATGATGGTGATGAAACATAGGTGTTTTTGACTAAATAAGAACATGATGAGTTCATGGATGCAAATGAAATATTCATGCAGGAGAGTGATGAAAGGTTGTCAGCGGAAAAAGAAGATTGCCAGACAGGGCTGCATAATGCCATCATGCAATTCCAAAAACAATATAATATTCGAAATAAAAAGGTGCGTGCAAATCCTCCAAAGGGAAGTATTACCAAATAAGCTCAAAATAATATACCTTCTTCAAGTTAGCCTAGGAAGGACTTTGTTGCAAAGGATGTTGTGGAGAAAGGAAAGCAGAAGGAAGAACCTCCAAAGAAAGCACCTGAAACAAGAAAGGAGACAGTCATTAAAGAGGTAGAGAAAACCTTTTCTTCCTTTAACTTTGAAAGTGAGATGGCCAAAATTAAAATTTTTGTTCCATTCAATGAGCTAATAAAGAATAGTGAAGATAGAAGTCAGATTATTAATATTCTCAAGATGGAAGAAAATTATGTTACTTTGAATATACAAGATGATCATCCTACCATCTTGTTTGGCCCACATGTAGAGGAGAGTAGTGATGCTGATGAGGTCCCCCCTCTCTATGTCAGTCTGAAGATTCATGATATGACTCTGCACAATGCTATGTTGGATTTAGGAGCATCCCATAACCCGATGCCCAAGGTGGTCATGGACCAATTGGGCCTGGACATTACAAGGCCTTACAAATATCTTTTCTCCTTTTATTCAAGGAAGGTGAAGTGCCTAGGCCTAATCAAAGATGTGGTGGTATCTTTGTCTCAAATTCTAGCAAAAAATATAGTGATGGATGTAGTGGTTGCTGATATCCGTCTTAATTTTGGCATGTTGTTATCTAGGTCATGGGCTACAAAGTTGAAAGGGACTCTGTAAATGGATATGTCATATGCCACTATCCCTGTTTTTGGTTAATATAGGAGGTTGTACAAGGAAGTATTACTCAAATACATGGTTAGTAACAAAGCCCAACCAAAAAACCATCCCATTTATTCTGTGGAAACTAAGATTGGTTCCTCTATTTTCTTTAATGATTTGAGTTTTGAAGATAAGGTGCCAAACACTGATATGACTGCCAAAGACAAATCTGATCAACAGACTGAGAAAATTTCAGAACAAGAAGATAATGCAGAGAATGAGATGTGGAACATGAGCTTTGATGGAGCATTCAACATAGAAGGAGCAGGAGCTGGTGTGTGGATTAACCCCCCGAGACTAGCCACAAAACATTGTTCTTATAAGTTTTCTTTTGAGTGCACAAATAATATGGATGAATATGAGGCATTAGTATTGGGATTGAAGACTTTGAAAGAAATGGGTGCTAGGAGGATAGGTGTTCATGGAGATTCTGAGTTGATCATAAATCAAGTGAAGGGAATATATCAAGCAAAGCATCCTAGATTAAGAGCATATAGGAATATAGTGCTTGACCTACTTGAAGAATTTTCAGAATATAGTCTCTTAGCGATTCCAAGGGGTCAGAATCAGATTGTCGATACTCTAGCTACTTCAGCCTCAGTTTCAAAATTCCAATTTATCCTAACAGGGGATATGATATTGAAGTCAAGCACAAACCGACAATGTCTGATAATATTAAGTACTGGCAAGTTTTTGAAGATGATAAACAAATAGAAAGTTTCCTTAAGATGGATGGTGAATTTACAAATTTGAATATTGATGAGGAATATTGTGGTGAAGAAGAAGATGCAACTATGTTTTCAAATGATGTCTATTTCAAGAATCAGATTGTTGGTAAGGATATAATGTAGCTAAAAAATAACATCATTCCCAAAGGCCTGGTCCCATTAGAAAAACTCTTTGACAACAATGATGTGTCTAGGAGTCCTAAAATTACTGGAAATGATGGATATGTTGAAGTTTGCAACATTGGGACTCAGGAAGATCCCAAGATCATCAAGTTTTGCAAGACACTTTGCCTAGAGGTCAAGCAAAGGTATATCAATTTAATGAAAGAATTTACTGATGTTTTTGCCTAGAGTTATGAAGACCTAAAAGTTTATGATACCAAGGTGATTCAACATGTGATTCCAATCAAAGAGGATCATAAACCTTTCAAACAAAAATTACGAAGAATCAATCCTTTACTGTTTCCCTTGTTTGAGAAAGAGATAAAGAAGCTGTTTGAAGCCAAGATCATAGTGTCTCTGAGGTTTTCTAAGTGGGTGGCAAATCTAGTTTCTATCAGAAAGAAGAGTGGAGAGATCAGGTTATGTGTAGACTTCAGAAATATGAACAGGGTATCTCTCAAGGACAATTACCCACTACCTAAGATGGGTCACATTCTACAGAAAGTGGTTGGTTCTAAAAAAATTTCAATGTTGAATGGTTTCTATGGGTACAATCAAATCATGGTACATCCCAATGATCAAGAAAAAACAACCTTTACAACACCATGGGGCACATTCATGTATGCCAAGATGCCTTTTGGTCTCATGAATGCAGGGGAAACTTTCCAAAGGGATATGGATATAGATTTTGATGATGAGAAAGATAAATTTATTGTTATTTACTTAGATGACATCATAGTATATTCATTTTCTGATGAAGAACATCTTAGACATCTAAGAAGGGATTTTCAAAAATGTAGGAAGTTTGGTATTTCATTAAACCCACAAAAGTATAATTTTAGAATGGAAGAGGGGAAGTTGCTTGGGCACATTATTTAAAAGGAGGGAATAAAGATAGATCCCTGCAGAGTTGAGGGAATCCAAAAATTTGGCACACCCAGAAGCAAAAAATAAGTACAATCTTTCCTGGGGAAAGTAAATTTTCTGAGAAGATTCATCCCTAACATGTCTGAAATCATAAAGCATATCACTAACATGATCAAGAAAGGAAATGAGATAAAGTGGACCCCTAAAGCCAGAAAATTCTTTGAAGATATTAAAGTGGCATTGACCAAAGCCCCAGTGCTAGCCAGTCCTAATTTTGAAAAGGATTTTATATTGTTTTCTTTTTCCTCAGAGCACACCATTGCTGGTGTTTTATTACAAAAAAATGAACATAATTTTGATAGGCATATAACATACTATAGCAGGACATTGAGGGATTCCCCATTGAAGTATGATATCATGGAAAAGCAGGCATATGCACTAGTCAAGGCCCTAAAGGAGTTTAGCATTTATATATTGCATTCTCATACCACTCCCTATCTGCCCAACAATTCTGTGAAAGACATTTTAAATCAACCTAATCATGAGGGAAAAAGGGGCAAGTGGATAGCTGTGTTGTTGGAGTACGACCTTGAGATCAAACCTACAAAGTTGATCAAAGGGAAAGCCAAGATGATGGCACAGACAAATTGGGAGCTATTGGGAATTAATTTCATTTCTGATTTGTCAACAGACTTAGAAGAAGAAAAGGCCCCTCGGGTATCTCAAAAATTCCTTGACTCCCCATGGTATGCTGATATTATTTATGTGTTGAGAAATTTGCAGGATCCTCCTAAATTGAGCAAAACCAAGGCCAGGTTTTTGAAGATAAAAGCAACAAAGTTTTGTATTTTAAATCAATCTTTGTATTGGAAAGATCCAGGAGGAATCTTGCTGAGTTGTTTGCTGGAAGGAGAAGTAGAAAAAACCATCAAATAATTTCATAAAGGTGATTGTAGAGGGCACCATTATTGGAAAACTACTGTGCACAAGACACTAAGGGCTAGGTTCTACTATCCTAGCATTTTTTCTAATGTCTACAAAGATGTTTCAAGCTATCATGAATGCCAAATTTTTTATGGGAAGATAAAATTGCAGCCTTTTCCCTTGAAACCCATCTCTGTTGAAGCACCTTTTAGACAATAGGGCCTTGATTTCATAGGAGAAATTCATCCACAATCCTCAGCTCAACACAAGTGGATACTTACAACCACATATTACTTCACCAAGTGGATTGAAGTAGTTCCCACCAGGCAAGCCAAAGATATTGTTATCATTCAGTTCTTGAAGAACAATATTTTGTCTAGGTTTGGTTGTCCAATCAAAATCATTATAGACAATGCAACAACATTTAAGTCCAAGAAGAAGGAAAAATTTTACAGTGATTACAATGTAACTCTTGGCCATTCCACAACCTATTACCCTCAAGGTAATGGATTGCCTGAGTCATCCAATAAGAGTTTGACCAGAATTATCAAGAATCTGCTGCAAGATAACAAAAAGGCTTGGCACAAAAATATCATCCATGCACTATGGGTTGACAAGATCACTACTAAAAGGTCTATTGCCACTTCACCCTTCCAGATTGTGTATGGCACAAAAGCAATTTTTCTTACTTCATTAGGATTACTAGTGATGAGGTTGCTACAGGAGCAAGATGCTGAACCAGATGCCACTCAAAGGAGGACAAATGAACTGATCAATGTCCAACAAACAAGAGAGAAAGCCTTCAAAAACTCTCAAATGCACCAAGACAGGATTAAAAAGGATTTTGAAAGGCATACTAAGGAAGATGATTTCAAAGTGGGGGATTTGGTGTTGAGATGGGATGCCAGAAATGAAGACATAGGAAAGCATGGGAAATTTGACCATCTATGGCTAGGACCTTTCAAAATTGTGGCATACCATGGAAATAATGCCTATCTACTACATGATCATAATGAAGATATCATCGGTGGAGGACCTGTGAATGGCAGGTTTCTCAAACATTATATTACTTAAAGGAATTTTCTCCCTTTCCATTCAGTGTATATAACCATTTTTGTTTTTCAGTTGAAGAAATTGGAATCAAATCAACATAAATTGAAGCATGAAGCGAAGGCCCTAAGTTATGCTGAGTATAATTTGAGTTTTTTGAATAAGATGTTGATCGATTTAGTTGCAGGGGTAAAATAAATCCCAATGGGTAGGCACTTGGTCTGTCGTTCTTTTCCAACTCGTTGGGAGGATAACATCCCCAGTTGGAGCCCTTGTTATCACCATTAAAATTTTGCGTGAAATAAATATTTCAGGACTTAGAAAGTTGCTAAACCAGTTTGGAAGCTCGACAAAATAGAGGAAGGGGCTAAATCTAGCAGGAAAAGGATAAACTGGCAGGGGTGCTAAGTAAATGGGACCTGATACGTCGGAGATCGTGAGATCTCTAGATCGACGATCGAGGATCATTTCAGAGGGAGAAGCTGCATGGAGGATAATTTCAGAAAGTAGGCCAAAATCTAAATCCCAGTTTTTGGTAGGTGCTACATGGCTCCACTAGATGTATTTCACGGTGAAAAGCAAGTTTCCCCAAACCAGTTCTTCATGCCCCCAAAATTTGGAAAAGTATAAAGGGGCATTTTGTTGGTTATTTTATTATTTTTTGAACAACTGGACCATTTGAAAACTTGACACGACCACCGTCGTTCGACTGCATCTCAACAACACACAATTGCATGCCATTTCCTCTCATTTCTATGTATTTTTCATCGCTGCCATGGATCCTATCATAACTTTAGTAATAGAGAAATACCCTGTGTTGAATGAAGAAGCCCTAATTGACCAAGATTTAGACGTTTTTGACATTGAAATCACCATTTTATCTATCTCTGTGTCTAGAAGAAATCTGTCCAATAATGTAGGAAGGTGTATACCATTCCTTGAAGCAGTCCAAGACACCATAGTCCCTTATGCTGTCAAAGTTGCTTTCCCTTTTCTCGAATTCATAGGTTGGTGCGCAAAGTAGTATTCACATGAAGAAAAAGTCATTGTAAATAAATAGGGGTCCGAGGACATGTGTAGGGTAGAGAGTCCGTCAATTTGAGATTCCCTCGGTATACCAAAGTCTTTCTTCGGAGTGTCTAAACCTTTCAATGAAGAAAAGCTAATTAGGGTATACATTGTTGTAGGAAAATCTTCCTGCAGACAGGTAGACCTCCTCTTGAGAGCTAGACCCTTAAATCTAAGACAGAAGGTGCTTAACATGGACACTAACTTCCTTTTAGATCTAATCAAGTTGATGAACAAAAGAGAAGAAAGAAGGTACATATCTTACGAACGTTGTTTGTCCCTGCTAGGTCCAAGATGAGCCTCAATGTTAAGCTCCTTGTTAGGTCCTGCAAGACAAACAAAAGTACAAACAACTTCCTACTCTACTAAGATTAGCTAAAACATAGATCCATCTACTGTAGACAAAATTATATGGAACAAGTACAAGTTTGAAAGAAACAGGCCAAGCATTGATTATATTGATGAGAACACAGTGTTACTTACAACCATGGTTGTAGTGCAACAGCTTCACCAAGATCTCCTTGTCCAAACCCTTGCTTAAACAGTCCACNACAACTTCCTTAGGTTCTCCTTGTCCAACCCTTGCTCAAAAGCTCCATAATCAGAATGACAATACTTTCACTGATTATTCTCCTCCACTTCTCATGAGATCATAAGTTTGGTATCTCTAAACTTCTTTCTCCCCCTTCCTCCATGGAAATCCCTCATTATATAAGATTTGGAGACTTAACCACCATGGAGAGGATCTCTCATCAGATCCACTAAGGAAGGGATCTCTAAGATATTTAGGAAAAAAATATCTCTTAAGGATTTTGGGGAGGAAATATCTCTCAAGGATTTTAAGGAGGAAATATTTCAACCATCCATGAGATCCTTCACCTTCCCTAAAAAATAGGAAACCAAATGGGAGGTCAATTCTCACACTTAATTACTTTCTTTTTTCATGAATATTAATAATAATTCATGTGCACTTGATTCTCACACTTAATCCATTTATTTTGCATGAATATTAATAATAATTCATGTGTACTTGGTATTTCTGCCTTCATGTAATATATCCCTCCTCCACATTGACTAGGGATTGTGACATAGGTTATTCCATGGTGTTAAGGTGTATGAGACATGTATATGACACTTTGCGACACTTAGGGTGAGCTACTTAGGTGTGCAAATTTCATGTGTAACAGAATGCCCCCTAAAGTGTGAGGTCAAAAGAGAGAATGATGGCTGAAACACTTTACAAATATTTAAAGCAAGGGTGTAGACGCAGAGAACCTGGTAGAAGCTGCAAACAAACATCCAAAAAATATTATGACATGTTTCAAACCCAAGGTAGGCATACCTATGCTTGGGTGATAAAGACTTGCAAGATATGGCCGCCATAAAATACACTGCGGATCCATAATTATATTGATAAAAGGTATAACCACCGAAGATACACTATGGATCTATACTCCTATGACTTGAACTGATCATAGCCACGAAGAATAGATAGTGGATCTACGATATGACAAGACATAGCCATGACCAATACAAAGTGGTTCTATGTGACAGTATATGTGTCATTGTTCAAGAGAAACTCCGTCACAACCTAGGCAAAGTACATATCAGAGTGATCACTCAAACCAGGGTCTTCTTACTGATCCCAATGTAGTATGAATCTAACCATGTGAATAGATCTCCTGATGTTGAACATGGCAGAAACCACTTGATTACTGATCAATGATGTAAACCGTTAACAAGTGCGAGGGAAATCACCATTGATGTCAATGATTCCCAAGTTACCCTAGTACATTCCAACGAATGTGAATGGATGAGCTGAAGTTGAACATATATGGAATCATCTGATCAGAGGTCAATGATGTAAACCCATTGTCGAATGCAAGAAGGCATGCAGTTCCAAAAGTACTAATTGGTTTCTAAGTCTAGTTTCTGGATAATGTGTCGAAGTCGACAATAATAGACTCATTAAAGGAGGGCCTTGATGTATCCCCCGTCAATGACACGAAATGAACACAGAGATGTAATTGGTAGATCAAATGAACATGGACTAGCACAAGTATTGAAACAAGCTATTTGTGATGGTTGACTCTCGAGGTGGATACTTCCCTTGAACACTAAGGCACAACAATAGAAACATGACATGGACCAAAATACGATGATGCAGTGGATACTGTTATTTTCGTCGGTTGACCCAAAGGAGTAAGAAAAACTCAGAGGATTGGTTTAGTGCAGAGGTTCAGTGGATTAATATGTGTGCAAAGACAAAATGCCGTGTTCAAGAGTGACTCTAAGAGTTACTGGTAATGTTCTAAAAAACTGCTTGTCTTGCTTCTTTTAATTCCCCCCCCCCCCA
>SNQJ01S0004640.1:42310-75268 GCA_010110895.2 Picea sitchensis | reverse complement strand
AATCCAGATAGACGAGTACCTCTTTTTAATTTAACGATCTCAAAGAGGGTAACACATGCTCGATATAACTCACCTTCGGTAAGTTCCTCTTGCTTTGTTTAACGAACTGGAAGAAGTAAGGGTTCGGTCCCATATGGGCGCTTCAATGCATGATTGTTTTAGCGAGTCCATAGAAGGTAAACTCGGTAGTTTTTTATTTTTATAGAGTATGAAAATGACCTAAAGAAGACTCCAATGTTGTCCTTTTTCATAATGTTAGTCTTGTGAGGCCGAAAAAGAGATAAATTATCACTCGAAAGACACCCTTTCACAAATTTTAACGAGTGGGAAAGGAAGCAAGATCACTTGACAATATTTTCATGTTTAGAGAGTCTGAAAAGAGCTTAATGGAGACTCCAAGGGGTTCCTTTTACTTGTATCCATACAGGTCCAAAAAAGAGATAAAATTTTACCCAGATGCATTCTCATGTATTTATGAGAACGAGAAAGAACAAAGACTAAGCTCGATATGCCCCCATCTTGAAAGCTAGTGGCTTAACTCCAGAATGATCATCAAAGGCTGGAGACATGCCCTCCAAGCTTCAATTCATTCACCAAATTTGAGGTTGTCACCAGTTTCTCTAGTAGATGAGAAAAAGGAGAAGGGTGGATGAAAAGAAGGTTCAAGAGAGGTGACTGTTTCATTTTTTAACGAGCTTTAAATTGAGAGGAAAACCATGCTCAAGGCCTCTGTTTCATTTTTTAATGAGCTTGCCACAGATAAGAGAAACTATGCTCATGATTTTGGGTTTGATCCCCAGATTGTTGTTTCATTTTTTAACAAGCTTGCTACAGAGAGGAAAACTATGCTCAAAGCCTCTGTTTCATTTTTTAACGAGCTTGCTATAGAGAGGAGAAACTATGCTCATGGTTCCTTCTTGATCATGGATTCCAAGAGGATAACGTTCTGGAAGGATACCATGTCAAGGGACAAAACTTGGTCATGGCTTCCAAGAGATCTTCGCTGGATGGAAGATAATCACTCTGGAAGGAACACATGTCGAGGGCCACGACAGGGGTAAGGAGATTAGGCTCCAATAGCCCTATCAAAGAAATCACCATGTCAACTACTAGATCTAAATCATCAGAAGTTGAAGTCATGGGAGACAACGCCACATAATTAACATGTGGTGGGGGAGATACTGTCGTCATATAAGAACCATTCAGGGAGGTACTCCAGTCAGGACCGATGAATGAAAGTTGATTAATAGTCACAATTCTTCCATCGTGAGGGAAAGATATAACACGAAAAAGAGTGGACACAATAACTTTCATGGAATAGACATAATCCTACCCAAGGAGTAAAGAGAAATCCAAGGGGTCTCGGACTACCATGACATCAATAAAGACATTTTTCCTTCCCAAAGTCATCGAAAATTGAGGAAGGGTCCCTAAAGGTTGACTAGTTCTTCTGTTAAAATCTAACAGATTCTATGTAACCGACACAAGCTGAGCACAACCCAAAGTGTGCCAAGCAATAGAGGACAAAATACTAACAGACGCACCTTCATCTATCAACATTTGAGGAACGTACCGACCACAAACCTGTACCGTAATATAGAAAGGAATGTGAGAGGGAAGACGAGGTCTATTTAGTGCACCCCAATAAAAAAGGATGGTCTCATTACTTGGAGGGGTTTTCACGGGAGAAGGAGGAATGCCCTTCGGCATGGTAGATTCTGTATCAACGAGAAAAACATGGGCAGTATCAGGTTTACTCTCTAGAGGGAGAGTAGGATCAACCAATGATTGGATTGGATCAACAACGTAGGCACTCTTCAGAGGAAGAGTGGGATTGACTGATGATGGAATATGATCAACCACTTTGGCACTCTTTAGATGAAGGGTGGGGCTGACCGAGGAAGGGACTGGATCAGCCACTTTGGCACTCTTTGGATGAAGGGTGGGACTGACTAAGGAAGGGACTGGATCAACCACTTTGGCACTCATTAAAGGAGGAGTGGGATCGATCAATGACAAAACCAGATCGACCACTTGAGTTTCATTCCCCAAGGGGAGAATGGGGTCAATGGGTGGAAATAGATCGACTGCTTTAGTTTCACTCTCTAACAAGAGAGTGGGATCGACCGAGGATGAAAATGGATCGACCACTTGGGTTACACTCTTTTGATGAAGAGTGGGGCTGATCGATGACGGAACTGGATCAACTACTTGGGTTTGTGGTTCAATCAAGGAGGAAACTAGATTGACAACCTGATCAACTGGACTGACCGGGGATGGAACCGGATTGACCAGTACATCAACTAATGATGGGTTGGGGGAAAGCTTACGATAACCTTTTGGAAGTTGAAGTTTTTCCAAAAGAGAAGAAGCCTCGTCCATGTGAGGACAAAGGTGAGAGTAATGATCACCTTTTCATAACATGCAAGGGAACTTGACAATTTTCTTCTTCTTACTAACCGTAACATCACTAGTTGACGGGGTCTCATCAGCATGAATGGCAGAGGCCAATGACTTGGAGGAACACATTTCTAAGACCTTGATAAGACCAGGGCAATCCCTCAGAAAATGGTCACCCTTACAAAGACTGCAATGGAATTTGGGTTTCCGTTTCTTCATTTTAATCTTGTTGTCCTCATCAACACTCCCAATACTATTAACAGTGATCGGTTGCTTAGAGCCAACATCTGATATTGTTGGGGCCTTGGTCCTTTTTGGGCTCTTCTTCTGCTTCTCTTTCCGTTTCTTCTTCTTCTGATCAACCTGCCTACTTGCTTAAGAGATTTCGCTAGGCGAAGAAGGAGAAATGGAAGGAGACTTAATGGGTGAAGAAGGTGAAAAGTCGATGTGAGGTTGATGTGTGGGTGTTGTACTGACATCTAAAGTATTAGGTGTAGTTGAAACATTGGGAGGATTCATGATCACTGGAGTGGGGAACAACCAAAATGGTAATGTGATGGTGAGTCCTGGAAGACTCAGTGTGGCAATATACGGAGGACCAAAGTTTCCAAACAAAGGAAAGGTATAAGGTTCCCCAGGAGAAGGGGTTCCTCCATTGGTACTCTCAGGATTTGATGCCATTAATACTAACTCAACCTAAGGTCCACTAAGTAAAACAAACAACACACGCTATGAATCTGAGAAGCAATCAATCAAACAAACCTTCCCACGATGAAACCACTAGTTTGTGATGAAATCCAACGTCGTGAGATCAAAATAGGAAGGGGAGGAGAGCAGGTGGATTAGTTACGTTGGCGACCTACTTAATGGACTTACACCTTGGTGCAAGCTTCCACATAATAATTGTGGATTTACCCTCCAAGGAGCCTGAGTGAGTTTGACCAACGTCTGTTCCAGGTACAGTGAGACTTCCCTTCACTATCACCTTGTGTAACACCCTAAAGATTTTGTCTACTAAGGTCACCAACTCACAGTCAGCCCCTGGGCGGGTACAGTCGACAATCTAGTCCAAACGTAAGGGCAGGGTATCTAGCCCGAAATTAACTTGAGAGGCTTCCACTCAATATTGTGAGTATACCTTCAAGTGACACCAATAATATGATCCAACTACTACAATCAATCAAACCACGGAGGGATAATCTCCATAGCTCTCCCGAGTGCGACCTCGTGCGTAACCCCTGTGTGAGAGGGGGATCCTAGAAATCCTATACGACAATTGGATTTCACTCTCCCTACTGCAAAATACTAAGTTTGTTTGATAGCTTTGAAAAGTTATCCTTTCAACCTATTCCAAATCCCTACACCTTAAACTAATGTAGGTTTGCTAACAAAGAAGTAAAAAGTCTGATAAATTTTAATTAAGCATTGATTTTAGTGGCTATTTTTTACTCAGAGGTGTATGAGAGTGAAGATTGATGATATTATGACTCAGTTCCCAAAACATGCATAAGAAATGATAAGCAGTCTTTTCTTTCAATGAATGTCTAATTAAGGGAAGGAGAAGGATTTTCCTTTCACTATCAAACACCAAGATGAAATGACCTCATGCAATAGTCCTCAATAAGGAATCCAATGCAATGCTAAAATGTTTATATGTGACTAATAACTAGTATATGTAAAGCTTCCTGTGCTAATGGGACTTCAAGAGTTGTGAGATTTAAGCAAACTGGAAGCAAACTTCACATAAACAAAAACACACCCTTGTTGTGATCAAACAAGAAACAAAAAGCCAAAAAATCAAAAGGAAGGAGAAAGAGCTTGGACAAGATGACTCAAATATCAAAAAGAAAAGTAGAAAAGACCTTTGAACCCCTTACAAAGTTTTCACTCATTCAGACAAACGAGAAGAAAACGAAAAATTGCCTCCAAGTCGTGAAGGACAAATTGCAAAGTAAGGACAAATGTCAATAAAAATCCAAACCAAAGAATATGAATCCTTAGAAAACAAGGTATTAAAGGCCAATAGGAAGAATTATTGAAGCACCAAGAAGCTGAGCAAGGGAAAAAACAGAGACTAGACTCTAGAAAAGACAAATTTGGAAGGTTTTTTTGCAAAGGAAAGGTTGGTTCTCTAGTGTAAGGGGCACCAGAGAATTATAACACTATTTATAAGACCTTCAGGGAGTGCTAGCACTCTGATAACATAGGCAGCGGAGCGCCAGGCTTCAACAACTCAGAAAAATTCCAGAAAATAAAAAATGCAAGAACATTCAGCCAATCAGGGTGATCATGATGACACACAGGGCAATCAAACCATTCTAAGAATAAAAAATTCAATGGAGAAGATAAAATGACTGGGCAAAGGGCCAAGACAAGATTTGGGAAAGGAAACACAAACAAGATTTCCTCCCTAGTGGAGTCACCAATTTCTATTGTAGGAACATCTCCCTGCAGATAAGTAGACCTACTCTTGAGAGCTAGACCCTTAACTCTAAGATAAAAGGTTCTTAACATGGACACTGACTTCCTTTTAGATATAATCAAGTTGATGAACACAATAGAAGAAAGAAGGTACGTACCTTAAGAACGTCGTTTGTCCCTGCAAGGTCCAGGATGAGCCTCGATCTTGAGCTCCTTGTTAGGTCCTGCAAGACAAACAAAAGTACAAACAACTTCTTACTCTACCGAGATTAGCTAAAACATAGATCCATCTAATGTAGACAAACTTATATGTAACAAGTACAAGTTTGAAAGAAACAGGCCAAGCATTGATTATATTGATGAGAACAACAATGAAGAATACTTACAACCATAGATGTGAGTGCAACAACTTCATTAGGTTCTCCTTGTCCAACCCTTGCTCAAAAGCTCCATGATTAGAATGACAATACTTTCACTGATTATTCTCCTCCACTTCTCATGAGATCATAAGTTTGGTATATCTAAACTTCTTTCTCCCCCTTCCTCCATGGAAATCCCTCATTATATAAGATTTGGAGACTTAACCACCATGGAGAGGATCTCTTATCAGATCCACTAAGGAAGGGATCTCTAAGATATTTAGGGAAAAAATATCTCTTAAGGATTTTGGGGATGAAATATCTCTCAAGGATTTTAAGGAGGAAATATTTCAACCATCCATGAGATCCTCCACCTTCCCTAAAAAATAGGAAACCAAATGTGAGGTGTATTCTCACACTTAATTGCTTTCTTTTTTCATGAATATTAATAATAATTCATGTGCACTTGATTCTCACACTTAATCCATTTCTTTTCCATGAATATTAATAATAATTCATGTGTACTTGGTATTTCTACCTTCATGTAATATATCCCTCCTCCACATTGACTAGGGATTGTGACATAGGTTATTCCATGGTGTTAAGGTGTATGAGACACTTATATGACACTTTACGACACTTAGGGTGAGCTACCTAGGTGTGCAAATTTCATGTGTAACATACATAGAATGTCCATTAGAGGTCCGAGATCTATTTTTGCAGACAATTTTAAAACCATAACATCTTTCAGAGAGTCTGTCTTTGCTAATGAATGTGAGTATAATGGTTATTGAGGTCCAATGGGTCTGTTCCCTATTGATTCAAATTTTAGGTCTAGATATTGACAAACATGTGGTCGAAGCCATGTTGGGTTTCCTGTTGACATTTTTTCAGTCAGAGTCTGGTCTATCGGTCCGTATTAGTTTTGAACAATTCATAGCTGATAATATCCATAAACAACTAGTGAAGTTTTTCTCTCTAAGGCATTTCAGATATTACACCTATTTGCTAAAGATTTTCCTAGAAACCAATAAGAGAGAATTTCCTGAAGCAACATTCGTATCAACTAAATGTAAGAGGATTACATTGCTCATATTCATCAAAAAAGTTATGTCCATGGTTTACAATTTGATTTTCAACACCATCCTACCTAGAGTTTTGGATGACATGAGGAGCTATCTGCAACCAAATCCAGAAAATAGAGTGGGGGACTGGGTACTATTCATGCATTCAACAGTAATATGGGTTTATGGTTGTCATGAATCCCCCTATCTATTGCCTATTTTTTTGACCCCCAGAGTCTTTGCCCTTGAATTCATCAGGAAAATAATTATATCTGAGACAAAGCATTTCCTAAAGTTTCTCAAAGCCTCCAACCTCAAGTTCTCTTTTATCATTGGCCCTTTCATTGTCAAAGCCAGATATTGTTTATCTCAGATTCAATAAAATATCAAAGATTTTGGTTTTTCACAACTAGAGAGAAATATATATGATCCACACCAAATCATATCCAAGAGAAGATTGATGAACAAACATGCCCCTTATGAGCATGAACATGTTCATGGTTTTGATAAAGTGGAAAACCTAGAAATCTGTGTTTATATGGAAGCAATCTTGCAAACAACTCAAACCCAGCAAGTGGAGGAAACCCTACAACAAATTCAGACACAACAAGTGGAGGCAACCCTCTAAAGAAGTCAAACACAACAAGCTCCTCAGAAACTGATAGTCAAAGTTCCTAAGATGAGTTTTTACAACAAGAGAAGCAGTTCAAAGGCCATAGGCACCAGTGATTAGCAGACTGATCCTAAGATGATGAAGATTACAGAATCTCCACAGATAGTGGATTTAGAGGAGGAGGAGCCTAAAGAACAAATAAATCTGGATATGGTAGAGAGTGGTACTAGCACTGTAGAGGTTGAAAAGGGAAGCAAAATACAAAGTGAAGGAAACTCAAGAAACTTTAGCAGCAAAAATCACATTTTTGATAAAACATCTGGGGCAGCTTATCAATCTAAAGAAGATTTGGCAAAACAATATGCTGAGAAAGGAAACATGGCTCTGGGTGAGATGAGGGAATTAGTCCTTGAAGTGGAAAATATTTCTCAGCACAAATATTCTCTGTTCACAGTAAGGGATATTCAAAACAGGACCTTTAACATTGCAGTTGTATATGAAGATAAAGTATTTGAGATAAAGATAAGATATGACAACATCAGTGCTCTAGACAAAGTCAAATTCCATAGGAACACCAATGATATGTTGTATTCTGACTACCCAAGTTTAAGCTTGAATAATTTAAAGTTGTCATCTTATACAATGAAATTGGAAGGGAAGTTGAGTCAAGAGAAACATCTAGAAGAGCTTGGTAGACTCAGGTCGAGAGGCTGGAATATGAAGGCCCCCAAGGGGTGAAATCCTCATTGGATGAGAAGGGCAAATTGAGTCAAATATTGAAGAATAAATTGAAAATTTCTTCCATAGAGCATGCAAAAACAATAGAATTGGTTGCTCTAGAATAGAAAAATGAGACACTTCATCAAGAGGCATTGGACTACAGGGCTAAGGCATTGCAGCTAGAACAAGAAAAGGTGAATCAGTCACAAGGACAATCACAATTTCTTAACAAGTATGTAGTTGTACCTCCTACTGCAGAAGATAGGCCAAGCACTGAAGAACTGGTCCAGGCCATGTCACAAGTCATCCTGAACGAAGGAGAAATCAAAGGGATAAAAGGGAGAATAGAGAAATTAAAGAAAGAGATGCAAGCAAAGGATGAAAAAATGGCTCAATTTCAAAAGGAGAATGGAGTCTTGCAGGAAAGGATAGATAATTTGAAGATGATATTGAGAGGCAAAGGATTTTTGGAGGGAGCTAAGAACATCATCTGAGACTCTATAACTGCTAAAGCTGCCAAGTTCAGAGTGTATTTGAATTTCATCAATGATAAAGACAACATGGCCATCACAGCCAAAAGCAGGTGGACTATTGTAAATGAGACTTTAGTAAAGAATCCATCAGAATGGGCACAAAATGCCATAAATATACTCAAATCCATTCCTACTATAGAACTTTAGACTATTGGAGTTAAAGACATAACTACATTGATCATCTGGTCCAAGAGGGATATTTCCAAACATAACATGTTGAAATCAATTCAAACCAAGGCAACACAGATGGAGCAAAGTGTGCAAGAATTTAAGGATTTGTTTGAAGAGTTTTTTTATCAAAGGCTTCCCTTCATTTTGGGATGGAAAGGGAAAATTGTATGATCAGGAAGAATAAAATGTTCTCCTCACTCAGTGTGGAATGGATCACTCCAAGTTTGAATCCCTGGAAGAAAATCTAAAAGGAGCCACATTAGTTGAGAATATGATTACAGACTTTGAGATTCTGAATCATTTCAAAGCAGTCAAAATTGGAATCCCAGTCATGACATATGCTTCCTGCATTGACCTAGAGATCCTGATCAAGGAAATGATAAACTATGATATCCCTTGTGACTTGCAATGGAAGGAGATAGTACAACTGGGTAAGACAAAGTGTAGTTTTCTAGGATCCAGTAGATGATGTCCAGGTGTCACTGAAGATGGCAGATCAAGTGGAAGACCAGAACAGAAAAAGTGGCAAAGAAAGGAACTGACACATTAGAGGAGTTAGAAGCTAGATCACCAAATGTTTTCTTGTTGATCATTGTAATCGGTTCAAATACCAAAACTGTCCCTTGTAATTAGTGTAATCGGTTTCAAGAAATGAAACGTTTCATTTTTAAATCATTGTAATTGGTTTGAAACCGAAGGGACTCAAACTTGTATAAATATTAGGAGTTCCAAATGTATTAGGGGTTGGCAGAAGTGCAAGGGAATGTTTTTAGCTGTTCGGAACTTAAATTGTAATTTTCTAAAGCTGAATTGAATACACATGCAAAAGTATTGAAGTTTGCATGAAAATATTCTAATGGTGGTGATCTGAGTTTTGTCTCCTCTCTTTGTATGTATTTCCTGTATTTTTTATTTCATTTTCACTGTCGTTTGTTTAAATTGGATAATCAAAGGCCCATAATTCATCTTGTGATGCTCTCGGCTGAAGTAATTTAAACTGTGTTAAGTTCTTCCTAACTAATTCAGAATTCATTTATTTAATGCTATGATGCAGTTATATGTTTTCTTTTCTTCCTACACTCTGCAAATTTACAAATTATAACTCATATTCATCGCCTCATTTAGCCTTTATCCTCTGGAGAGTTCTACTGACCATTCAATGCTTCATTCATTTTCAGAAGTTTGACTCCATAGCCCAAGTGTCCCTCCTCTTCCTTGCCAAAAAATTTATAAAAAACCCCCCAAAACAACAAAACCTAGCCATTGATTGTCAAACAAATACCAAGTGACAGGAGAGATCCCTCTCTGAGCTGAGCAGGCTAGTACCTAGCTCTAAAGTTGGTTTGTAGGTTACCTCTGTCATTGGTTTTATCAAATGAACAAATTTACAAAGTGCTAACACAGGGGATTTTCATTGACCCAAAATGAATCAAGGGTATAAATGACTTAAAGCCACCAACCAACAGGAAGGGAATCCACTCCTTCTTTTGGAAGATAAATTTTGTGTGAATATTTGTCCTTGATTATGCCTCAATTGTGGAGGAAGAATGGTGGAGGAAGAACTCATTTGAGATTCTATAATTGTTAGGATAGAATGATATACATATATAGTTTTTAATCTAAGATTGGGACAAGTCCAAAGAACACAAGGCTTTGAAGATGAAGGCTATCAGATATGTGTTGATTTTTGGTGTCTTGTTTAGAAGAAATTTCGATGGAATGAGTTGCTAATATGTTTGGGGCCATTGAAGGCTAGTGATGTGTTGAATTAAATGCATGAGAATGTATGTGGGGGTCATTTCACCCCATTGGCAATATCTCATAAAGTGATTAGAGTATGATTTTTATTGGCCCACACATTTTTCAAACGTTGGGGAAAATGAAGAGATCCACAATGCCTTTAAATCGATTGTAGTGGATACACCATTTTCTTAGTGGGGGTTGGATGTAATTAGTCCCATAAATCCAAAGTCAAGCAAAGGCCATGCATATATTCTAACATCAACAAATTATTTTACAACATTGCTTGAAGTTGTTCCCCTAAAGGTAGTTGATTCATCTCAATTCATACAATTATTGGAGGATCACATTGTATGCAGGTTTGGGGTCCCCAAGAAATTAATCATGGAAAATGGTTCTGTTATCCCCATTTTGTGGGATAACTAAGGAGATGATATCTCAAGGCCCTCAGGTCATAGACATGGAGTACCGAGAGACAACTTGACCAACAGTGTCCACTTGCACAAATGGAGACCCACCTCACCACCACAACTCCATGTTGATCATGATGACATCCACCACATCGGATGGCCTCAGAAGAAATAGGGTCTTGATCCATGAGGTACAAGTTAGGTATTATGGTGAGTGTCATTTCAATATTTGAGGCATTTGATTTTGTTACATGTATTACTGCTTTTGATTATGTGACATTTGCTTGGAAATTATGCTTTTTTCCCTTTTTCACCTTGGTGGTTGACATTGCGCCCTAGTTAGTGGGTCACCCTTAGGGATAGGTATGCTTCTGGGAGGTCCTTTGTACAAGTCATCATGCCATTCCTAACCATATTTTTCACTTTCCATACTTCATCCCCTCATCTCCTCGCCTTTTTGGTTTTTCGGGTGTACTGACCCAAGAAGGGGTTGTTCCTCACTTTATGGGAAGAAGGGGCTGAAGGCCTAGAGGGTTGTGGCTGGAAAAAGATAAAATCCTAATTATGAAACTTCCATATGTTCACCCAAATAATTCTTTATTGAAATGAAGAGCTTCTCCTAAAAAATCATAGACCTGCAAAAGAAAAATAACGTTATATAGATGTCCCCACTTGTTGAGGTGTGTACACTCATGTAGTGTCCCTTTCTTTCCTTGCATATGGAACTCTATGTACCTATAGATTCAAGTGGAATCATCTTACTTCCCCCCAAGTTAATAGATTCACCAATAGGGAGTACCCAAGGTTTTGGACTTTTAATTAATTAATGGAAGTGAATGGGATTGGAAAAAGGATGCATTGAAAACGAAGGTGCAACACACCCTCTACAAAGGCACCCATAAGTGAGAAACTACAACCTTGTATGTCATGAAACCCATGCCAAAAATTCTTCCCCTCATCCATAACACATCATCCAGATGACTTAGAAGGAGGTACCCTTGGGAAACACCCCTAAACGTAAGGGACGATTCATCAAATAGGTTGTTTTGTCAAACCTCCCATACTCAAACTTGGTAAATTGCATAGGGTCTTTGAGCATTAGTTTATTTTGATGAGGTAGTTTGGATGCACATGCTTATGTGGCTATTTTATTGATTTGATTTACTCATCATGATTCTTTGAATTGACATCCTTGGTGGGCGTATCCATTTCTCTTTGCAAGACCCAGCTGGTGGGCAGTATTGGAGGAACAAGCTTAGCTTGGGCTTCCATGGGGCTTGAACCCCACATGTTGGATGCCAAGGGTCCACATGTTGGATCATGATGAATTTAATTTGGAGGCCTAGAAGACACCTTGGAGGAACTTTCCTATCTCTCACATTCCAAACAACTTGCCTAAGAGGGGAAAAACATCACTCTTTGGGGCTTGATGTCACCTAGGGATAGGGTTGGTGGTGATGGAGTTGTTGCTCATTGACACTTGGCATGATTTGACCGGAGGAGGGATGGTTTGAAGGAAGAGACCTTGGCTCATGAATAGGAGGATGTAGAAGCCCCAACTACCTCCACCTTCTTCTCCAACGACTTGGAAAAGTGTCAAAACGTCTCCTTAGAGGGGTGACGTCATGTTTTAGGGTTTCTTTCATGTGAAAAAAGTGTGAATTAAATAATATTTTCTTTGAAAAGGGGTAAGATAAGGGTTGTTGACCCCTTGTATTATGTTTTAACCTAACCTATGTGGAAAAAATTTGTTTTAGACATTTTTTATAAATAAAGATCATTTGAATCTCATTTCATAACATAACTCTCCCTCTTGTGAGAGGATACATGGCCGAAATTTTTGCTACACTTGAGTATTTTTGGTATCTCTCTCTCTTGAAAATGGTTTTTGGTTTTAACTCTTGGTGAATGGATGAAGTTAAGTGATTCACACCTCTTGAAGGCTTTTTCTTTTTCTCTTGGATGGTAATTTGCACGGTGAACTAGGGTTTGATATCTCTTTTCTTGGAATTGGTATGGAAAAATATGCATGTGTTAGTTATTTCTTGCTCATTCTTGGTTATTGTTGGTGGAAACCCTAGGAAGGGTACGTTGGATAACCCTCCATTAATGCTTCATCTTATTGCTATGTTTATAAGTCATTCTTGAACAAGGGTTGCTAGGAGAAGTACAAGTGTGCACCCTCCTAGATTTTCCCTAGGTTGGTTGGAATACCCTAGGGAGTACGAGGATTTACACCCATAGGGATCTTGTTGATCCAAATTGTTTTATAAATACCCAATTCACCCAATTTTAAAGGCACTAATATGATTTTTTTCATTGGAGAAATAAATTCTTTTCCTTAGTAAACATGATTTAATGAGATACTAATCTTGTTTCAATTGGATAATTTTCTGCATGCTAAGGGCTTGTCAAGGCCACTAGGGAGTCTTTATTGGCCTAATATTATTAGAGTTATATATCAGTAAAAGATACAACCATTAGGGATGCAACAAAAGATCTCTTTACTCACTTATAACTTATTTTTTCAACCATCAAAATTTTCTAAAATTTTACTAAGATAATCTACTAGGCCTAGCACATCTTTTGGGTGGACTCTTTGTAAGTTTTGATGGTTGATTCTCTTGCTATAACAACTTGTTGAAAGGAATTCCCTTCTCAATAGATTCCATAGATTTTTACAGCTATGTTGAAAATCACTACAAAATACTTTGAGATATACATGAATGCATTTTGTAAAGAAGTTAGATTCATATTTTAGATTAAGAAGGTGATTGAATACGAATTTATTCAAACATTTAGTACCCAATATAAGTGACTACCATCTAGTTTTTTTCACAATGTTTTAGGTTGGGATGGTAGAAGAATTGGACTTGAATAACTCTTGGAAACCCATGTGCAATTTGTAAGTATTGATATGACCCCAAAAATCAGAAGAACAAGAGCAACAACCACAAGGATCATCCCTTTGAGGTGTTGCATTTCCTAGTTTTTTGACATGGAGGATTTGCTTGCTATAATGGTGTTGCTGAAAAAGACAATAATACAAAACCCATGTTTTGAGCTACAACTTGTACAACATATTTAGATTCAGTATAATACAAAAAAAATTGATAGGAAAAACAATCATATTGTCCAATCATTAATGTCCATTGTAAAAATTGAATACATATGCCCCAAATATCTCTTAATCTGCCTATAACGTCCCTGAAATATGTTTAGGATGTCCCCAAAATCTATCTGAACATCTCTAAAATCTAGCTAAAACATATTGGGGATGTCCAACAAGTCCTCGAGTACCCAATGAAGTCTCTATCAGTTTTCCCAGATGTTTCCTAGGGTTCCTCAAGTCCTTGAAATATCAAAACAATAGGTATGGGGTTTTTTTGGCAGGGACAGGTCCCCGTGCAACATACCTACAAAGTGAGAAGATGAATCTACAATGAACTGATTTTGTTCTCTACCTGATACTTATATTTTTTGAATAAAACTACTGCAAATGCTACTTTATTTCATCTTTATAAATTAAGTGAAATTATATTAATGTCCACTAATGACCAAAATAGGTTGATGGGACTTGAAAATATAGAAAATAATAAACAAAAAAGTTTAGGGTGCCTAACACATCTCCTCTTGTTGAGGGGTCTGAGATCCCTTTGACTCAACAATAAGAACCAAACCTGCTTGAGAGGCCTAATTAGACTTAGAAGCATTTACTAAGTGGTATGGTTATCCAGATTTGTGATATGGCTGGATTTATCGATGGTATTTAATCGTGACTGATAGATATGTCTTTCTATGAAACTTTTCGTCAGGATATGCAGTTCTCTTTTTGTTCTTTTCTAACATTAGTAGGAATTAAAGGTGGATCTTAAGCTAAATAACAAAGAGAAGTTATGATATATTGGATAAAGTTGGGTTTTGGGATAACCTTTATACCTCAGCATGTAGACAAGGAAGATCCAAACTACTTCAAACTAGCAATAATACCATTTTGACTTGTAAACATTCAACATCATCTAAGATAACGGTTACAGAAAGAAAATATATATGTGATAAGAAATTAGTGCAATAAAAGTAGTTTTCAATTCTCTACTATCAATCACATATAAACACAATCGATTTCTATTCATCAATTAGAATAAAATAATTGTCGCAACATCATAAGATAACTTAAATAATAGATACACCAACTCTTACTCAAATCAAAAACAAAACATTGAATTCAAAGATATAGATAATCCCCTTCGGTCCAATCACATTCACACCTCAGATGAAAGAAGTGTCTTTGGTTCTAGGTAGAACTTCTAAATTAAAATAACTTGCACATAAATAATTCTCTTACAATATTCCAGAAAAAGTATTTCTCTCCAAAACCATCGACCTTTAACACAAGGTCGATTCTCTTTTTTATAAAAATAACTAAACTAATATTAGCTACTAAAGTTGTGTTAAGTCAAGAAAACAACATGTGGTAGACTTTATCTATTTGTTTTCTTTAGATAATATTGTCATTTTACTAAAGTGGATTGTTCCTCTCATATTCTGACCATCTGTAGAAGAGATCTTCACATGTATTTGCATATGGGAACCTGTGTTGATCCATCGAAGCAGAGAGGACCTCCTTCATCTCAACTGCTTGTTATTTGTACTTGATTAGTTTGGCACTCAAGTGCTGTAACACTGTGAGATATTTAATTAGAGGCTCCATGAACTTCTTCACTTGACGTTGGATCATGCTTGAAACCTGTAAAATGATGCAGGCGCGCTCTCACGAGCACGTCCGCTCACAGGATCTTCTCCTTCCTTAGCCCGAAGAACACTAACCGGTCCTTCTATTTCCCTATCGGGAAATCTACACCCATAGAACTCTTCGCTGTGATCCCCCCTCTCTTACTTATCGGGGAATTGGACTTCGCAATATCACAAGGTCTATGGTCGAGTGTTTTGGATTCTCAAAACCCCAAACCCCAATGTGCCGAAACTCCGATGAGCTCACGGTTTTGACTATCAACGGTCCCTTATCTTGTCAGGACTTTGGACTTTGCGGGATCGCGAATCCTAAGATCAATGTCTCGGGACTTTACTTTCCCCGAATGCTGATATGGTGTGCCACCTGTCCTCCACTAATTCCTGTGGCTCCACTCTCCTTTAGTTGTTGGGATATCGTATTTCGCGATTCCAAACTGCAAGAGTATCCTATCCTCAGGACCCCCGATACGCCAAAAACCAACTTTGTTAGAACTCTTGACACACATCCCAACTGATGGATGGTCCTAACTCCTTCTAGGATTTCACCGTGGAAATTCCCGGTGCCTTGTTACACTGATATGACGTCAACAGGGTCCCACAAGAAATTCTCCTCCTTTCGGAGAATCGGCTTCGCGATTCCAAGCTGCAACTTCTTCTCGTCTTCCTAACTCACGATATGCCGATCCTCGACTTCTCTCGGATTCCTGACACGCGTCCCTAGTGGATGGACGGTTCATATTGATCCTCAGGTCTCACCAGATGCTAAAACCCAAATTACTTACCTGTGTGAGTCGCGATGATCGAAATACCGACGGGCTTCCGATCTCGTCCACGTGTCCCAGCTGATGGACGGCTCAAGTTGGTTCGGGGTTTCCGCTATGGAAATTCACGATCACCTGTCCTCGTGACTCCCGATTCCATGAACCCCGACACCTCAATATCCTGATGCCTCTCGGGGTTCTTACTCTGCTCACGAGGGTTAAACTCTATGCAACTCCTATCAGATCAGGCAGCTGACAGGTAACTGATCAACGATCCAACGGCTCCTGACCCCTAGAGCTTGGACTCCGAACACGACTGTAATCTCTTCGCTTCTTTGGCACATCCAACAGCTGATGGGATTTCGCTAATCCTTCCCACAAGATCCTGACCATTGATCTCTTCCTCTTTGATGTTTTCTACGGGATGAACCCAGTATTCCTCTGTGAAACTGGTCCCCTTGGGCGTAACTTTGTAATGCCTGTTCAAACACTCCACAACACAAACTCCCTGTGCTTCTCTTCAATGAGCTTAAAAGCCTTGTCCTTCCTAAGCTTCACACAATTCTGAGTCTTCAAGAAGACCCTTGCATGCACTCCTTGCGACAATCCTTAAACACTCCCAAGTGTTGAGTTCTTTTGACTCTGTGCACACCTACAGCGGTAGTCCTTCAACGCTTCACTCAAATTCAAAATTTAGACCTTCCTTAGCCTACACACTCCTTGCATGGCTCCTATAACCCAATTTCACTTCTGGGTGAATGAGAACGAGAGTTAAACTATCTGAGCCTTCTGTCAATGCACTCCTTGCGGATGACTTCAACTGCACTCCTTGCATGAATCCTTGCTTAGATAGAGAAACAATTGAAACTCATTCCTCCTACTTCCTTTCTCATATTTCAAACACTCAGCAAGAAATCATATGCACAACATAACAAAAAATGCATAATAGGAAGCAAACATCTATGAGCATATCAATCAATACACAGAGAACAACACAAACCATGAATTTGAATCAATTTCCTTCTATTAATCCAAGATCTGTACATGGGTTTTCTTACACAGTTCTCTGCTTCTCTCCTGAGTTCTTCATACATAAAATTCTCATCATAATCATACAATGCAAAATGAGGGTGTCTATATCCCGTTTCCCTCTTGCGCTCTCAAACTGTCTAATCTGGAATTAAAATCTATCTACCTTCATTAACTATATTAAATGCCTCCATCTACTTCAGACGAGAGTGGGACGCTTAAGGTATAATTACATTTACAAGTGCGTCTCATCTTAAATGACTTCGTTTAAGATGGCGCAACAATCTAAGGGAATTTCAAAAATTTGTGCTGGCGTGTGCCCAACTGTCTTTTGCCTTCCGCGCTGGCTCGCTTGACGTGGGAGATGCTCTTGCATCATACTCCCTCACTTGAAAATTTTCATGGGCTCCTGTCCATGAGCTCTTGCACGATATTTCCATGCTTTTGTATCTCTGCTTCAGTCTCCCAGCTGGCATCTTTAACTGGATGGTTCCTCCATCTGATCAGATATTCAAAATATTGCTTTCACCTGGTCCTCTTACCCACTCATTTATCCAGTATTCGCTCCATCTGTGGCTTATCTGCAACTGGCATCTACTTCTGCAACTGAACCTCTGACTGTTCATCACTTGTTCCTACTTCCTCAGCTTTGTATGGGTACAAATCTAAGACATTGAATATCGGAGAAATTCCGATCCCATCGGGTAATTCAATCTCATAAGCATTTTCTCCCATTTTCTTCAAGACCTTGCATGGTCTGATCTTCTTCATCTTCAATTTATTATACGTTCCTCTCGGGAACCTTTCCTTCCTCAGATGTGCCAGAACCAGATCACCAACCTCGAATTGAAGTTGTCTTCTATGCTGATTGGCTCTGCGCTTATATTCTTGGCTTGATTTTAGCAGTCGTTCTTGCACCTGGCTATGAAGTTCTTTCATCGCCTCTGCGAAATCTTTTGCACTAGCGCTCCTAGTTGCATTCTGTTCTGAATCCATCAATTCAGAAATTCCTCTTGGCTACATGCCATAGACAACTTGAAATGGACTCTACCCTGTGCTCCTATTAACAGAGTCATTATAAGCAAACTCTGCCTACGACAATATATTGTCCCAACTTCTATGGTGCTTTGTCACCAATCTTCTCAGCAAGTCTCCCAAACTTCTGTTTACCGCTTCTGTCTATCCATCCGTCTGAGGATGATAAGATGAACTAAATAACAAGTTAGTTCCTAGCTTCTTCCATAAGGTTATCCAGAAATACCCTATGAACTTCGTATCTCGATCCAAAACTATACTTCTTGGTAAGCCGTGAAGTCGAATGACTTCTTTGAAAAACATGTTCGCAATGTGAGTCGCGTCATTGGTTTTATGACATGGGATAAAATGTTCCATCTTGGAAAATCTATCCACCACCACAAAGATTGAATCACAACCTCTTTGTGTTCTTGGCAACCCCAACACAAAATCCATGCTAATCACATCCCACGACCTTTCTGGTATGGGAAATGGTTGATAGAAACCCGCATTCTGCTTCCTCCCCTTCGAATGATGGAAAATCCTGCATTTGTCCACAAATATCTTGACCTCTTATCGCATCCCTGGCCCAAATTATGACTCGCTTAGCTTTGCGAATGTCTTTTCATGACCGAAGTGTCTGGCCAATCCTCCATTGTGTTTTTCGTTCAGCAGATTCTCCCTCATGGAACAATCCGGAATACACAGTTGATTGCCTTTAAATAGCAATCCTTCTTAGATCATGTACTCGGCCCACTGGCTTCTGTCCCTGAGAACTGGATTCTCAGCTGCTTCATATGCTTCCTTGAAGTCTGGATCATCTACGTACATGCCTCTGAGATCATCAAAACCCAATGTTTTGACTTTGAATTCCTGCAACAACAAACACTTCCTGCTCAAAGCATCAACAACCTTGTTAGCAGTACCAGAAATATGTTTAATCACAATTGTAAAATTCTGCATGTATTCAACCCACTTAACATGCCTCTGATTCAACTTCTCCTGTTGAGTCACAAATTGTAATGCATGGTTATCACTATACAAAACAAATTCCTTTGGAATCAAATAGTGCCTCCACTTTTTCAATGCCTGAATGATAGCATAAAACTCCTTATCATATGTGGAGTACTTCACTTTCGCCTCGTTCAACTTCTTGCTGAAATACGCTATTGGCCTGTCATCTTGACTCAAGACCGCTCCGATTGTAAACCCGCTTGCATCGCATTTCACCTGAAATGTTTTCTGGAAATCTGGTAACACCAGAACAGGTTGTTCCGTGATCTTCCTCTTCAACAAATTGAAACTCTTCTCAGCCTCTTCTGTCTAGTGAAAAGATTTATGTCTTTTCTTCACTGTGTCCATCATCGCTGCGCTAATTCCACTGAAATTCTTGATGAACTTTCAGTAGAAACTAGCTAACCCATGAAAACTTATCACCTCAAATATGTTCCTCGGTGATGGCCAATTTTTTATTACCTCCACCTTATCTGGATCCATCTTCAACTCATCTGCAGAAATAACAAATCCCAAGTAAATGAGCTCTGTCTTCATGAATGAGGACTTCTTCATGTTTATCAACAACTTCTCTTGTTGTAATCTCTTCATCACAATGGCCAAATGCTTCAGATGTTCAGCTTTCGTTTTACTGAAAATCAGTATATCATCCAGATATACGATAACAAATTTTCCAATGAAATCTTTCAGGACTTCATTCATCAACCTCATAAAGGTACTTGGTGCATTTGTTAAGCCAAACGGTATAACAAGCCATTCATACAACCCTTCGTTCGTCTTGAATGATGTTTTCCATTCATCACCTTCTCTCATGTGAATTTGGTGATATCCACTTTTCAAATCAATCTTTGAAAAATATTTCGCTCCACTTAAGCAATCCACCAGATCATCCATTCTTGGTAATGGAAATCTGTACCTGATGGTTATCTTGTTAATCGCCCTTGAATCAGTGCACATCTTCCAGCCTCCGTCTTTCTTCGGACTGAGTACTGTCGGAACAACACATGGACTCAAGATTTCCCTGACTAATCCCTTGTCCAATAAATCCTAGACTTGCCTCTTAACTTCTTCATTCTCCTACGGCATCAGTCTGTACGCAGCTTTATTTGGCAAACTGGCTCCTGGTATGAGGTCGATATGATGGCTCACACTCCTAATCGGTGGCAACGAGCGTGGTAGTTCATCCACTACTATGTTAGCAAACTCTTCCAGCAGTTCCTAAACTTCTTCTGGCAATTCATCCACTCTTGTGCTAGTCAAAACAATTCTCGGTTTCCTGACCACAAAGAATTGCGGTTCTTCTTTCTTCTTCACCTTGGTAAGAAGTTCCTTCCCACTCATGAGAAGTACTGTGTTGCTTACTTCCGGCTTCACCCCCTCATCCTTTATTGGATGTAACATATGAGTTCTCCCATTCTTCTCCAGGGTGTATGTGTTCATTCGCCCATCATGAATCACATTTCTGTCATATTGCCATGGTCTACCCAGCAATAGATGAAAAACATCCATAGGAATGACATCACATAATATCTTATCATTATATCTTCCTATCTTAAATTCAACTAAACACTATTTGGTGACATTTACTTGATGTCCTTTTTGTAGCCACGAAACCTTATATGGACTTGGATGATCAATCGTCTCCAGCTCCAGCTTTTCTACCATCTCCGTTGAAACGAGATTATCCGTGCTACTGCTGTCCACAATGACCTTGCATGCCCAACCCTTGGTCTTGCAAGCAGTCCTGAAAAGACTGTTTCTTTGGGTGGAACTCTCCACCTCTTTCTCTTGGGTCAAAATAAATTTTCGCATCACCAACGATCTCCCACCTTCAGCGTCTTCTTCCTCAACATCTCGCCTCTGTGCCTCAGTGATGTGAGTCTCTCCAACCTCTTTCTTTTTCTCTGGACACTCGAATGACTTGTGCCCATTCTTCCCACATGTGAAGCATGTGATTACTCCACCTCTTCCTCTTCCTCTACCTATGGTACGAGGAAACCTATTATTATCAACATATCCTCCTCTCTGCTCAGTATGTTGTTCTCTTTGCTCAACGTATTTCCCTCGCTGTGAACTTCCACCTATCTCTGTCCAAGTCTGAGGTTTATTCCAGTCGTCCCTGGGCTTATGGGTTCTTTCCTGGGAAACTGATTTGCCTCTGGGTTGACTTCTGCCTCGGCCCCTTTGACCTTTCTTTCAACTCAGCTTCTCTTCAGCTTCCAGATCCATCTAATAGCATCCTCCACAGTCCGAATGGTTACCATGCTCATCTCATCCTGAATCTCATATCTCAGGCCATTCATATACCTGGCCACTTTTTCGTCATTGATTTCGTGATGACCTGCCCTAATATTTAACCCGTAAAATTCCTCAGTATATACCTTCATTGTCATCAGTTTCTGTCTCAAGTTCTGCATTCTCCTAACAGAGAAATTTGATAGTCCCCGGGGATGAATTTTTCCTTCATCTTTGCAATCATCCTATCTCAGCTCTTAATTTTAAGCTTGCCTTGGCAACGCCTATCCGCTTGTAGTTCATCCCACCACAAGGCTGCATGTCCTTTTAATCTCGTTATGCCATGCCTGACTTTCTTGTCCTCTTCGATATCTTCATAGTCAAAATAGGTGTCTAGAGCTCTAATCCAGTCTAGAAGCTCTTCTACATCAAGATTTCCCTCATAAACTGGAACGTCCATCTTCGCCTTTGCACCCATTCTTGCAACAACTTTAAGTAAGCGCTCAGTTGCTGCATCTTTTGTTGGGATTTATTCTTCTCCATGTCCAGCATCATCTTTGTTTTCAGACTCACTGATATCTCCTACATCAACTGTGTGCCTTTTTTCTATCTCTAGGTCCACAACTCTAGCGTGTAAGTTATGCAGATCTCTTCCTACTTCTAGATTCTGCACTTCTCTACCCCTTCCTCTGGGCGTTTCCCTTTCCTCCTCTATATCGGATGATTGTCTATCTCTTCTCCTTGGCGGCATGGTGAATTTCTTCTTCTCTGCTACAGAAAGCAAAGAATCTTTTCTATGCTCTGATACCACTTGACGCAGGCGTGCTCTCACGAGCACGTCCGCTCACAGGATCTTCTCCTTCCTTGGCCCAAAGAACACTAACCGGTCCTTCTATTTCCCTATCGGGAAATCTACACCCACAAAACTCTTCGCTGCGATCCCCCCTCTCTTACTTATTAGGGAATCAGACTTCGCGGTATTGCGAGGTCAATGGTCGAGTGTTTTGGATTCTCAAAACCCTGAACCCCGATGTGCCAAAACTCCGATGAGCTCACATCTTTGACTATCAACGGTCCCTTATCTTGTCGGGACTTCAGACTTCGCGGGATCACAAATCCTAAGATAAATGTCTCAGGACTTTACTTTCCCCGAACGCTGATACGATGTGCCACCTATCCTCCACTAATTCCTGTGGCTCCTCTCTCCTTTAGTTGTTGGGATATCGCGTTTCGTGATTCCAAACTGCAAGAGTATCCTGTCCTCAGGACCCCCGATACGCCGAAACCTGACTTCATTAGAACTTCTGACACACGTACCAACTAATGGACGGTCCTCACTCCTTCAAGGATTTCATCATGGAAATTCCCGGTGCCTTATTACGCTGATATGACGTCAACAGGGTCCCACAAGAAATTCTCCTCCTTTCAGAGAATCGGCTTCGCGATTCCAAGCTGCAACTTCTTCTCGTCTTCCTGACTCACGATATGCCGATCCTCGACTTCTGTCAGATTCCTGACACACATCCCTAGTGGATAGATGGTTCAGATTGATCCTCAGGTCTCGTCGGATGCTAAAACCCAAATTACTTACCTGCATGAGTCACGATGATCGAAATACCGATGGGCTTCCGATCTCGTCCACGTGTCCCAACTGATGGATGACTCAAGCTGGTTCAGGGTTTCTGCTATGGAAATTCACGATCACCTGTCCTCATGACTCCCGATTTCATGAACCCCGACGCCTCAATATCCTGATGCCTCTCGGGTTTCTTACTCTTCTCACAAGGGTTAAACTCTGTGCAACTTCTGTTAGATTGGGCAGCTGATGGGTAATTGATCAAGGATCCAACGACTCACGACCCCTAGAGCTTGGACTCTAAACATGGCCATAATCTCCTCGCTTCTTTGGTAGATCCAACGACTGATGGGATTTCGCTAATCCTTCCCACAAGATCTTTTGCCTTCCGCGCTGGCTCGCTTGATGTGGGAGATGCTTCTGCATCATAAATATCCATTTCGCATACCCGGTCTTGCTCTGCATGTCGTTTAATTATGTCATGTAAATCAGTGAAGTCCTCCAGTGGGACAAAATCTAACAAGTTAATATTCCTCATTTTCTGATTGATTTATTCCCAACATTTCTCACACTCTTCCCATCTTTCTTGCATTTTCCATTGGGGTTCCTAGACCATGTATACCCAATGTTCAACTGCCTTCCATATTCGGGCGATGCTACTGTCCATCAGCACTCGGATGCCATGCTCTTTTGTATCTCAGCCCTTCAATACTTTGTTGATGTAGTTGATCTATTCCAAGGCTTGATGTGCCTTCTCATACCACAGTTGTATGTCTGTGCAGGTTGCTAGCCACATAAGGGTATCTTCTTGGAAATAAGCTATGCGAGCGGTGAAGAGGTCTCTCTCCCTTTTGAATTATGCATACATCTCTCAGAACTCACTCTTCAATAGTAACACCACCTATGTCGAATTTTGGTAATACTAAGCTTGATGTCAGAGGTGGTCCAACCCTTTCTTCATGGAAGATACCTCCCTTTCATCCCTTTTTTCCCTATCTAATGTGGCATCGGTTATGGCTATCCGTTCTCCGATTAGCTCAATCATCCTAGTACTTTTTTTGGTCGAATAACGTCTCTTCTGTGGTTATGAAGATGGTTCTATCGAGTGTGAGCTTCCTTTTCTTTACTGTTATTCTCATCACAACCTTCCTTTTCCTGTCATAAGCAATTGCCTATATATTGACAACTTTGTCTACTGGTTTAGGAATCTGCTGATCTCCCCATGACAAAGTATTGCCTAGGCTTCCCGCAATATAGAGGTGTTCCATGGCAGGTTCTCTATCTCTTTCGAGGGTGGGAAGTTGACCTCCCTCTTCCTCAATCAACGGTTTATGCGGTAATAATGATGCTGATGCTTGTTCTGCTTCAAGGCATGGTATGCCCAGCTCCCTAGCAGGGGAGCTCATTGTGCGTCCTGGTGACTCAGCCTTCTGTTGGTCCTCATTAGTTGATGAAGTCTTTTCCTTAGATGAATAAGTGGGAAGAGGATCGGTATTGGTTGAGAGTTCGGCCATTAGGACACTGATTCTCGGCTTCCCCATTCCTTCTTCTTGTCATCCTGCAACCATGTCACTCTTAGAGTAGTAATCATGAGGCTGTGTTACTAGTTGATTGAGAAATACATTGTCAAGAGTGTTCCTAGCTTCCACTTGCCTTCTTGGGGATCTGGGACCAAATCATCAGAGGTTGGAGCATATGTTCCCCCTGGTTCCTCCTCCTGTGTGAGTGACACCAGAGTTATATGTAAATATTCTGAACCTTCCTCATCGTCATATATGATGATTAAATATATTAGGACAATAGGCATACCCGTCCCACTTGATTCTCTCGTTGACCTTCACAGAGCTATAATAGTCACTGATGATGCAACTTGTGGTGACATAGGGCTGGTGTTTTCTTGGTCAACAGTCTCTTTTGGTGGAAGTATTTTTGAGCCATTTAATTTTTCCTCATGTCCATTTATATCAACTAGGGTAATTCTCAAGGGTCCTACCAAAGGGTTAAGTGAGGGATCTTCTCCTAATATTTGCATAGCTCTCTCGACTTCTTCCAGTAAAAATATCTCCCTTTTCTGTGCCTCTGTTGCTTCTTCTACTCTATTTTATTCTCTTATCCTAATGGCTTCTCGAGCTATGTGCTCTATTTTCTCAACTTGTTCATCCATGGGCATTGCTTTGAATTTGGTCATACTATGGTTAGCCTTTATATGGATCACTTCCTCCCAATCTTGGGTGCCCTCGGTAAAGATATCATCTTCAAAACTGTCATGAGCATATGGACAACATGAGGATGCTTACAATGCATGCTGGAGTACCAAGACTTTTGGGTCATGATTGCAAAAATGACCTGTGGGGAACTGATACTCAAGTTGACTCAATCCTTCTTGTTTCATCTGTGCAGTTTCTTTAACCATATAGAACCCAATATGAAAACCATAGGGTATGCAATCCCTCTTCTTATCCTTCACCAGAGAAGCATTGTAGCCTTGCAGAATGGTTTGGTAACAAATCTCTCCCAATATGAGACAGTCTGAGACATGAACGGGGAGTAGGTGTGGTGCACGAGTATCCCCTAACACTCTAATATAAGTGCTTGTTTTCGTCAAAATACCAGTGGCTAAATTTGGATATCATCTTTTTGGCTGTCATTGAAAACCTTGGGAATTCTTTTCTAAATATAATAAAGTGCACTCTGGCTATAAACTCATCACATACAATGGTGTAAAATTTTTTGTACCTATTTTCCAACAAAATGTTGAAATAAACATGCATGGGTAACTCGACAACATGCCATCTTAAATTCATACCTGTGAAAACATTTCTCATGTAGATTACGTCCAATAAGTAATATGCCATGTAGAAAAATGAGGTTTCTCCATATTTTGGTGTTTGGGCCTGTAGCATGTTGATACTCAGCAGTTTGGAAATGATGGTTCCCCAATTGAAATTGTTGCCGAAGATTTCCACGGAGTTAGCTCCCAAAATGAAACCATCCTTTTGGTCGAGTTTTGTGGTGGATAGCATGGTTATTGGTAGTTACCTCAATTCATTTTTGAGTTTTTCTAGCTGCGAAACTTAGGTTTTGGTTTTTGTCTTAGAAAATAATATGACCCATAAAGGTCTTTTTTTCAAAATTTTCATAATTCACTTTCAAAAGCTAACGTGTGTCCAAAAGATGAGTGTTAGCTGGGGAAAGTGGTGACTTTCAGCAGCTAAGGAGTGTTTTCATAGGTCTGTGCGCTGGTGAAAGTGTTGAATTCCAAAATATCCAAAGAAGAAGTGTCGCGGGTCGCGCGCTGTTGAAAGTGAAGACTTTCCACAGCTAAAGGGGGTTTTCCAAAGGATCATGCACTGGTGAAAGCGGTAAAGTATCAAAAGCTAAGGGGCGTTTTCCACGGGCCGTTGGCTGAAGAAAGCGGGAATCACGTGCGTGATATCCACGTTTCTAAAAGCAAATGATGATATGATCATCCCACGTCATGCAAATCCAAATCATGCACTGATGAGAGTGGGTAATGATGAAAACTCGGTTTTTCATGTCAAAATAGGATTACGATGAAGATCTTATTTAGTGACGCATGTTGCACACTCATAGCGCCGGAAATGGAAATTTTGAATTCAGCAACTCAGGTACAGAGGCTGTACCGCCAGGCTGACAGCATCAAATCGAATAATTTCTTCCATGTCACACATTGTTCATGAAGGTTTGTAAAGTTTCTAATGTTTCAAAACAGAGCCGAATCCCAAAGTTCTTTCAACAACGTAGAACCTTGGCTCGAACAACAGTTGCAGGGGTTGATATACAGAATTGTTGGGGTTTTCAAGCTACAGAATGGCGAGGAGACGCAGTGGTTATCTACTCAGGAAAGAGATGGACAACCTATTATTTTTACAGACACATCCCAAAGTCCAGAAACATTTTTCAAACACAGGGTGTATTGAATTCATTGAGAGGTTGAAAAATGGTTGCCATCAGTCTACAGCAAAAGCTTTTGCCAAGAATTTCGATGGGAACAAATATCGTGTTGGGTCCTTGGAAATTATAGTAGATGAAGCTGCCATTGATGCAACAACAAGCCTACCAAGAATGGGCCAGAGCTGGTTCAAAACCACTGCCCCTAAAAATTTGAATTTCAGAGCTTATTTGAAAGAAGAGTTTAGGCACAACGCATGGAAAAAGGGTATGCTAGTTTCCTATCTAGAAGAAGAATGGCAGGAGTTGTTTAAGGGTATCCAAATCTACATTACCTCGGAGGGCAGGTATGAAAAACGCATGATGTATCACTTCAAACTCCTGGACCATTTCAAAGGCAAGACTCTCCTCAATTTACCTTTTTTCCTACATAAGAGTTTAACTAAGGTTTGCAAGAAGATCGGGGCTCAACCCTTGAGCATGAAGAATACTCTGTGCCACTTCAGCCTCATTAAATTGATCATTTTAGAAGAATTAAAACAGTAGGGCAGGAGCTGGGAGCATTTTCTATTCTGGGAGGGTTTTGAAACATAGACTTAGCCTGCAAATGAACAGAGGAAAGGTTCAAAGAAACAGTCGACTTCTCAAAGTAGTTCAAGGAAGAGGAGGACCCTGCCAGGACCTCCAGAAGACAGAATTTCTAGAGTGAATCCCCACTGGCCGAAGAAAAGGTTAAGTTTTGAGACCACTGCAGAACAGCCCACAGAGCAGTTTACAGAGAAGAGAACCAATGTATTAAACTTACCCTATACAGATTCAAAATCAGAGCAACAAGACCAATGCCCTGTCACCAAGAGTCCTGAGCAGTCAATTGAGTGTGCACAAAACTATGAGACCTTCACTCATACAGAAGAAGGAGAAACATCAAAAAGCTCCAAGTCAAAGAAGTCTCAGAAAATCAAGCATCCGAAAGAGGTAATCGCTCAGCAAGAGGTACTGGAATGGGTAATCAAAGAAAGGTATAAGAAGTTGTTTGATAACTTCGCTAAAACCAATGCTTCATTTGAGAGATTGTCTCGGGAAAGTGTTAAAGAGAATAAAAGAAAGAAAAAACTCACCAAAGATTACAATAGCCTATGGTGGCTTGCCAAATGCCTTAAAAGGCAGATAAGAAGATTGAAACAAAAACAAAGGCAAAAATCTCATCCAGATCTGAAGGTACTTGCTCAAGTCGCTATTAATATGCAAGGTGAGAAATCAGAGACACACTGAGTTTTGATGGAATCAAAATTTTGAAGGTGAAAACTCGTTTTGGGCGTAGTCAGGGCTTTCACCAGCGCAAAGCGATATTTTATGACCCGTTAGCTATTGAAAGTGACGACTTTCAACAGTTAACCAGCGAAATATTAAACGAGTTAGCTGTTGAAAGCTAGAAAAGTATTTTTTGAAGCCAAGGACGGAACAAGTCATTCCAAACAGGTTATGAAGGAGTTCCAGCGTATCAAGGGAATGAAAATTGCTTGCAAAGGATCCGACATCAGAGATTTGAGGGAATTTTGTAAACCACATGTAAAACAAGCTTCCTCAAATGTCGATCATGAACATTAAAGAAATCAAACTATCAAGACAGGTGTTTTGCCACATTGCATCACATCAAAGATTCTAGGAGCTGAAGGGTGAAAATGGTGAGTTTTTGAGATAAAAGACAATTTGAGTTGCTAAGTTTAGTTGTTTAGTCTTTATCTTCAAAGTTGTTTAGTTAGATTTGAATTACTTTTATTAAATACAGATCCATGTTTTTAGGATCTGTCAAACTGATTGTAAGAGGCTATAAATGCCTTCTTTTTATATGAGATAAGGGTTCAAACTGGGAGGTATTTTATGCCACTGTATAGACTATTTTTGCAGAAATAAAGTTCAATTTCCTTTCGTTTGCAATATCAGAATTGTCCATCTTTTATTTTCTGTACTTTGCTTTCAGTTTATTGGAACTAAATCCTTGCTTGTGGCAGCCTTTCGACTAGCTGTTTCCACCTCACGTGCTTTATCGGACAATAGGTAACACCTTACTTATCATAGTCTATGTCCAACTGAGACTAGTTCCTTTGCCTCCACCTCTGATACCTTTGTTTCTCGGTTAACAAAGTCTGGAATTGGTGCAGGATCTAGAAGATATTAAACATCTGGATATACAACTATAGGATCTGCTTCTGCAGGATCATTTACAGGTCCTAGCTATTAGTTCATAAAGACTGTTATCTCTTTATTGTACTCATAGGCTTGAAATTAAAGGATTTCCCTCCGTCTTGTATTAGGCCCTACATCCCTTTGTATTGGAAAATCAAGAATAGTATTCTCCATCCTCTTTTCAATTATTGGATGTGATTATTGTTTCCTGAGAGCACTAAATCTTTAGATGTGTGATAAGTTGTTTCTTACATAAATCATTAAAGACCCCATTGTCCCAAACACATAAAACCATTATTTCTAAGTTACCAAGCATCCTTAGCCTACAACCCTAAGGAGTTTCTTGGAGTGATAACAAATTGGCGCCGTTGCCGGGGAGACGGAATTCAAGCTCTGCTTTCCTGGGATATGACACAGAGCTGATCTTGGATGATAGACAAAGATTAGACACTTTTAGTTGGTTGTAATCATCTATCTGGCGACTCCACAAGTTCATCCTGGCTCCTAAGAGGATTAGTACTAGGGAAAATCCTCAAGAATCACCGATCACACCAGTGTCCAATCCGGAATCAATTCTTAGGAAGGGAAAGAATATTCAAGGTCAAACTTCAAATACAAAAGGTGATCCTCTTTTCAGTTCTGGAAAATCTACTACAGAAAAATTTGAGTTCTTTTCAGAGAACACTGATGAAAAAACAACTGTAAATACTGTAGAAGAACAAACTCTTTTTGACCAACAGAAAAATCCTAGTGATGATAAATTGATAGACTATAATTTGATTGAAAAAACATCTAAGACTTTAGAAAGAAGCCCCAGCTCTTCTTCCCTTGAGTCTTTCCACTCTCAACAACAAGAAGATCACTTGAACATTTATACTAGCCTCCTTGTTGTTGAACATCTCCTCCAAGAGCTATCTGCTAAGGGTGAAGAAAATTTAGCTGGGCAACTTGTAAATTTTTACAGAGCCTCTTATCAGACCTCTTTCCCTTTAGAAGATTCACCTTTTTCACATTCATCCAGTGTTGAAGACTTGAAGAAGAAACTATCATTTTCCCCACCTTTGATAGTCATGGCTGCACCACCTCCTTTGACTAAGATGAAACAAATCCTAGCTGCTAGGTATGCACCCCTCGTATTGCCGAACCCAGTAGCAGCCATGCCAACTGGAGATTATCAGAAATATATGCCTAAATTCACAGGCGAAGGCGATGTGTCTACTAAAGAACATATTGAGGCTTTTTACAGTTATGTAGAAAACCTTAATATTGAACAAGAATATGTTTGGACACGAGTCTTTGTCCAAAGCCTAGATGGCCATGCTAGAAAATGGTTCAAAGAACTCCTTGCCGGTTCCATTGCCGGAATCAAGCAATTGGATGAGACATTTCTGAAACATTGGGGTGACAGAAGAGATTTTGTCTACTACATCATAGAATTCGGCAACTCGAGGAAGCAAAGTAGTGAGTCAGTCTCTGACTTCACTAAGAGATTTAACCGGATGTATGGAACAATACCAGATGAGATAAAATCGTCAGATGCTTCTGCCAAGATCACCTATTCTGATGCTTTTGATTCAGATTTATGTTTGCTGTTGAGAGAAAGGAGGTCACCAACATTATCTCTCATGCAAGATGCTGCCCTTGAGGTGGAATCTAATATTCTGGCCTCTTAGAAATGGAAAGGAGATTCTGATAGGAGAAGACCAAAGAATGAGGCCTCATCTTCATCAAATGCTGATCCAAAACTTGATAAAATGGCCAAGATGCTAGAGTCTCTAACCTCTGATATATCTAAGCTCAATATCGAAAATAAACAGCCTGTGAAGGGAAGAAACACTTATGACTCTGCAGGCAGAAATCCAAACCAAAATCCAAATAACTTCAAAAGGAATAATCAGCCAACTCAGATCCTACAAAGAGAAAAGAATTCTAATGAAGATCAGAGGATAAAGGTCCCTCTTCAAAATGTTGTGATGGACGAAGATAATGGTGAAGATCAAGAAGATGGAGAAGGTGACATTCATTGTGTTGGAGAAGAGACAGGGAAATCTTATCTAACACAACATGACTATGAAGAATCATTGATGACTCAACAGACAGAAGATGATCTTCCGGGTGATGGAATTTTCACAACAAAAGATAAAAATAGATATAACCTCCGATCCAAATCTAATGCTTCTCAACAAGACGCGCCAGCCTCTCCTGAAAAGACTGCTGACCCTATTAAGAAAAAGTATCAGACATCAGAGGATCAACAAGCGAATCCTTCAAAGGTGAAAGCATCAGCTCCTCCCAAGAAGACTGTTGTCCCTGTCAAGCGTCAAAATCCAGAAAGTTAGCCTCTTGTTGAACAACAAAAGGATCAAGAAACCCCTTCAAATCAGGTAAAGGTTCCTGATAAATTTGTTGATAAGGTCCCATATTCTTTTAATTTTGAGGCTGAAATACAGAAAATTAAGATTCCTATTCCTCTAGTCGAGCTGATGAAAAATAAAATGTTTAAAAGGGATATCCTTAAAACTCTAGATCCCCAATCTGTATCCCTTTCTACTGATATCCTCAACATTTATGATGATAAACCTACCATTACTCTGGGAAAAATGGTAGAAGATAGAGATGAAATCTTTCCTCCCTTTTACATCTCTTTAAATATTCATGAGAAAACACTGCATAATTGTTTGTTGGACTCTGGTGCTTCACACAATTTGATGCCGAAGGCAGTCATGGATGAGCTTGGGTTGGAGATCGCGAAGTCTTATCATGACCTTTTTTCTTTTGATTCTTGAAAAGTCAAATGTCTTGGGATGATTAAGGATTTGGCTGTAACCTTGACCCAAGCATCAATGAAAACTATGGTGATGGATATAGTGGTGGCTGACATACTTCCAAAATTTGGATGCCTACTATCGAGATCGTGGATGAAGAGATTAGGTGGCACTCTTCAAATGGATATCTCCTACGCTACTATCTCTGTTTTCGGAGGAGTGAATAGAAGGCTATATAGGGAATCTCAGTTGGCATATGTAATCAGTGATGAGAAAAATCCATCCAATCATCCTATCTATTCGGTTGACACAGATATGGGATCTTGTATTTTTCAAATTGATGATTCACTGCCTGATACATTGCTACTCAGAATGCCCACAGATCAAATCACAGTTCAGCCCACAGAGACAGCAGAAGATGATCTTTGGACCATGTTCTTCGATGGTGCTTGCACTAAGGAGTCAGCTGGAGCAGGAGTGGTATTCATTTCTCCTTCTAAGAAAACTTCTCATTTGTCCTTTAAACTCGATTTTAAAGTGACTAATAACATTGCTGAATATGAGGCACTAATTTTGGGGCTGAATGCAGCCAAAGAGAGAAACATTAAAAAATTGCAGGTGTTTGGAGATGCAGGTTTGATTATCCAGCGGGTGAATAAGTCCTTTCAAGCAAAGCATGTTAGGCTGAAGGCCTACAGGGATGAGGTGTTGAAGGCAATTCGCGATTTCGCAGATTTTAAGATTTCATTTGTACCTAGAGCCATGAATGAATTGGCTGATTCATTGGCTGTGTCCACTTGTGAATTCATACCCCCTCTGCCTCATAAGTTAACTTACGAAATTCAAGTTAAATATAGGCCTTCTCTCCATGATAATGTAAAATTTTGGAAAGTTTTTGAAGACAATGCTGAACTCACTAGATTCCTTGCAGTGATAGATGAGTTTGCAGATCTGCAGATTGATCAGGAGAACGAACATGACCATGAAGTTGAAGATCCAAAGTTCAAAAGAAAAATTGCAGCACATGAAATAGTTCAGCTGTCCACCAATAGAATTCCTAAAGGTTTGGTCCCGTTGGAAAGGCTGTTCGATAACAATGATGTGGCTGTCAAATTGCAAAGTGGTGAAAAAGATTCAGATGTTTTGCAGTATAATGTGGCTAGTGAACAAGATCCTAAACATGTTAACTTAGCCTCACATTTGATTGAAAAACAAAGGGCTGATTATGGAGAATTGCTAAAGGAATTTGCAGACATCTTTGCTTGGCAGTATGATGACTTGA
>SNQJ01S0004640.1:14447-42260 GCA_010110895.2 Picea sitchensis | reverse complement strand
GAAGAACGGGAAGATCAGACTCTGTGTCGACTTCAGAAATTTGAATAAGTGCTCTAGGAAGGACAACTACCCTCTGCCCAAAATGGAGCATATTTTGCAGAAGGTGTCAGGATCAAAGGTAATGTCTTTTATTGATGGGTTTTCCGGATACAACCAGATTGTTGTTCATCCGGACGATAAAGAAAAGAATTCTTTTACCACTCCATGGGGTACGTTTATGTATGAGAAGATGCCCTTTGAATTGATGAATGCAGGGGCGACATTCCAAAGGTAAATGGACATTGCTTTCGTTGGAGAGAAAGATAAATTTGTCCTGATTTATCTCGATGATATCACCATTTTCTCAAGCATCCATGAGCTTCATTTGCAGCACTTAAGAAGGACATTTCTGAAATGTCGAAGGTATGGCATCTCTCTTAATCCAAAGAAATTGAATTTTTCACTTAAGGAAGGGAAATTACTTGGGCACATTGTTTCAGCTGATGGGGTTAAAATTGACCCAAAGAGGGTAGAAGCAATTAAAAATCTGTCTCTTCCTAGATCAAAGAAAGACATTCAGTCTTTCCTTGGGACTATAAACTTCGTCAGAAGGTTTATAGTAAATTTTGCTGAACTCACAAAGCATATCACTGCTATGTTGAGAAAGGACTCTGAGGTAAAATGGACTGAAGCAGCCAGACATTCATTCAATGCCATCAAGGAAGCCATCACAACAGCCCCTGTTTTGATCAGCCCCGATTTCTCCAAGGTATTTTACATTTTTTCATTTGCTTCCAGTGATACAATCACAGTGGTACTCTTGCAGAAAAATGATGATGATCAGGAACAACCGGTTGCTTTCTTCAGTAAGGTCTTGAGGGACGCAGGGGTAAAGTATGAATTGTTGGAGAAACAAGAATATGCACTTGTCAAGTCACTGAAAGCTTTCAAGTTCTACATTCTTCAGGCAAAGGTAATAGATTTTGTTCCTTCTAGTTCAGTTAAAGATGTTCTTGTCCAACCCGACATTGATGGAAAAAGGAGTAAGTGGATAGCAAGGTTGATTGAATTTGATGTTGAAATCAAACCAACAAAACTAGTGAAAGGTCAGGGCCTCGCCAAACTCCTGGTAGAGGAAAATTGCAGGTTGCTTGAAATAAATCTGATGAGTATTGATACAGAAAATGTTTTTCCTTCAAAGAACAAAGAAGATCAGGAAATGCAGGTCTCAGCTCATTTAGCTGATTGCAAATGGTACAGTCATATTATTCAGTTTCTGCAAACTTTATCAGTCCCATCAGACTTGACAAAGACTCAAAGAAGGGCTTTGAAGCTCAAAGCTATAAATTTCTGCATAAATGACAACTTGTTGTTCTAGAAAAATCCCATAGGTTTATTGTTGAGGTGTGTAAACCAAGAGGAGGCAGCTAAGGTCATGGTTGAATTTCATAATAGTGAATGCGGGGGACATCACTATTGGAAAACCACAGCACACAAAATCTTAAGATCTGGCTATCACTGGCCATCCTTATTTTCAGATGTATATCAGTTTGTGAAAACATGTGACAAATGTCAGATATTTGAAGGTAAGCAACAACTGAAGTCTCTTCCCCTCAAACCTATAGTGGTCACAGGGCCTTTCCAGCAGTGGGGTCTGGACTTCATAGGTGAAATTCATCTGCCTTCTAGTGGTCAGCACCGGTGGATCCTGGTTGCCACCGATTTCTTTACAAAGTGGATTGAGGCTATTCCCACCCGGAATGCCAATCATACTATCATCATAAACTTTCTGCAAGAAAACATATTTGCCAGATTCAGCTGCCCTAAAAGAATAGTCACTGATAACGCTGCTGCATTCAAAGATAAACACTTGGTGAAATTGTGTGAAGAGCTAGGAATTCAGCTGGTGCATTCCACAGCTTACTATCCGCAAGGGAATGGCTTAGCTGAGTCATCCAACAAGAGTTTAGTCAGAATCATAAAGAAGTTGCTTGAACAAAATGCCAGAGGTTGGGATTCCAAACTGAAGTTTTCCTTGTGGGCTGACAGGGTTACATATAAGAAATCAATTGGTACATCTCCTTTCAAGTTGGTATATGGTACTGAGGCCATATTTCATGTTCAAATTTCATTTCCAGTTGCAAAGTTCTTACAAGAAACTGATTCTGAACCAAGTGAATTGACCAGGAGAATTCATAATTTGGTAGAACTTCAGCAAGATAGAGAGCAGCTCTTGGAAAAAACAGAATTGCATCAAGAAAGAATCAAAGAAACTTTCAACAAGAAATTCAAATTAGTTGTCTTCAAAACATGGGATTTAGTCTTAAAGTGGGACAAAACAAGGTAGGAGAAGGGGAAACACGAAAAATTTGAGGCTCTCTGGACAGGTCCTTTTGTCATAACGACGGTGCAGCAGAACAATACCTTTGTTCTCCAAGCTCTTTCAGGCGAGGCAGTAGCAGGTGGCCCTTTCAACGGGTGCTTCCTGAAGATCTATTTCTCATAAGGCTTCCTTTGAAGCCTTGTTCTACTTGTACATATTTCTTTTTCAGTTCTATTTTCTTTATTTCTGTCATTCAAATAACTCCATGCCCAATGGTACTAGCAAACTATTTTTGCAATTTTCTGTTTCAAATTGTAATAAGGCTACTGAGTCTAGCTAGGTTCTTGGTCATCTCATAGGGAGATGCCCATCCTAGTTGGAGCCAAATGTTATATCCCAAAATGAAACCATCCTTTTGGTCGAGTTTTGTGGTGGATAACATGGTTATTGGTAGTTACCTCAATTCATTTTTGAGTTTTTCTAGCTGCGAGACTTAGGTTTTGGTTTTTGTCTTAGAAAATAATATGACCCATAAAGGTCTTCTTTTCAAAATTTTCATAATTCACTTTCAACAGCTAACATGTGTCCAAAAGATGAGTGTTAGTTGGGGAAAGTGGCGACTTTCAATAGCTAAGGAGCGTTTTCATAGGTCTGTGCACTGGTGAAAGTGTTGAATTCCAAAATATCCAAAGAAGAAGTGTCGCGGGTTTTACACAGGATCATGTGCTGGTGAAAGTGATAAAGTATCAAAAGCTAAGGGGTATTTTCCACGGGCCATTGGCTGAAGAAAGCGGGAATCACGTGCGTGATATCCACGTTTCTAAAAGCAAATGATGATATGATCATCCCACGTCATGCAAATCCAAATCATGCGCTGATGAGAGTGGGTAATGATGGAAACTTGGTTTTTCACGTCAAAATAGGATTACGATGCAGATCTTATTCAGTGACGCATGTTGCACACTCATGGCGCCGGAAATGGAAATTTTGAATTCAGCAACTCAGGTACAGAGGCTGTACCGCCAGGCTGACAGCATCAAATCGAATAATTGCTTCCATGTCACACATTGTTCATGAAGGTTTGTAAAGTTTCTAATGTTTCAAAACAGAGCCGAATCCCAAAGTTCTTTCAACAGCGCAGAACCTTGGCTCGAACAACAGTTGCAGGGGTTGATATATAGAATTGTTGGGGTTTTCAAGCTACAGAATGGCGAGGAGAAGCAATGGTTATCTACTCAGGAAAGAGCTGGACAACCTATCCTTTTTACAGACACATCCCAAAGTCCAGAAACATTTTTCAAACGCAGGGTGTATTGAATTCATTGAGAGGTTGAAAAATGGTTGCCATCAGTCTACAGCAAAATCTTTTGCCAAGAATTTCGATGGGAACAAATCTCGTGTTGGGTCCTTGGAAATTATAGTAGATGAAGCTTCCATTGATGCAGCAACAAGCCTACCAAGAACGGGCCAGAGCTGGTTCAAAACCACTGCCCCTAAAAATTTGAATTTCAGAGCTTATTTGAAAGAAGAGTTTAGGCACAACGCATGGAAAAAGGGTATGCTGGTTTCCTATCTAGAAGAATAATGGCAGGACCTGTTTAAGGGTATCCAAATATACATTACCTCGGAGGGTAGGTATGACAAACTCATGATGTATCACTTCAAACTCCTGGACCATTTCACAGGCAAGACTCTCCTCAATTTACCTTTTTTCCTACATAAGAGTTTAACTAAGGTTTTCAAGAAGATCAAGGCTCAACCCTTGAGTATGAAGAATACTCTATGCCACTTCGGCCTCATTAAATTGATCATTTTAGAAGAATTAAAATAGCAGGGCAGGAGCTTGGAGCATTTTCTATTCTGGGAGGGTTTTGAAACACAGACTCAGCCTACAAATGAACAGAGGAAAGGTTCAAAGAAACAGTCGACTCCTCAAAGTAGTTCAAGGAAGAGGAGGACACTGCCAGGACCTCCAGAAGACATAATTTCTGGAGTGAAGCCCCACAGGTCAAAGAAAAGGTTAAGTTTTGAGACCACTACAGAACAGCGCAAAGAGCAATTTACAGAGAAGAGAACCAATGTATTAAACTTACCCTATACAGATTCAGAATCATAGCAACAAGACCAATGCCCTGTCACCAAGAGTCCTGAGCAGTCAACTTAGTGTGCACAAAACTATGAGACCTTCACTCATACAGAAGAAGGAGAAACATAAAAAATCTCCAAGTCAAATAAGTCTCAGAAAATCAAGCATTTGANTTGTTTGATAACTTTGCTAAAACCAATGCTGCGTTTGAGAGATTGGCTCGGGAAAGTGTTAAAGAGAAGAAAAGAAAGAAAAAACTCACCAAATATTACAATAGCCTATGGTGGCTTGCCAAACACCTTAAAAGGCAGATAAGAAGATTGAAACAAAAAAAAAGGCAAAAATCTCATCCAGATCTGAAGGTACTTGCTCAAGTCGTTGTTAATATGCAAGGTGAGAAATCGGAGACACACTGAGTTTTGATGGAATCAAAATTTTGAAGGTGAAAACTCGTTTTGGGCGCAGTCAGGGCTTTCACCAGCGCAAAGTGATATTTTATGACCCGTTAGCTGTTGAAAGTGGCGACTTTCAACAGCTAACCAGTGAAATATTAAACGAGTTAGCTGTTGAAAGCTGGAAAAGTATTTTTTGAAGCCAAGGACAAAACAGGTCATTCCAAACAGGTTATGAAGGAGTTCCAATGTATCAAGGGAATGAAAATTGCTTGCAAAGGATTCAACATCAGAGATTTGAGGGAATTTTGTATACCACATGTAAAACAAGCTTCCTCAAATGTCAATCATGAACATTGAAGAAATCAAACTCTCAAGACAGGTGTTTTGCCACATTGCATCACATCAAAGATTCCATGAGCTGAAGGGTGCAGATGGCGAGTTTTTGAGATAAAAGTCAATTTGAGTTGCTAAGTTTAGTTGTTTAGTCTTTATCTTCAAAGTTGTTTAGTTAGATTTGAATTACTTTTATTAAATACAGATCCATGTTTTTAGGATCTGTCAAACTGATTGTAAGAGGCTATAAATGCCTGCTTTTGATATGAGATAAGGGTTCAAACTAGGAGGTATTTTATGCCACTGTATAGACTCTTTTTGCAGAAATAAAGTTTAGTTTCCTTTCGTTTGCAATATCAGAATTGTCCATCTTTCATTTTCTGTACTTTGCTTTCAGTTTATTTTAGTTCATAAAGACTGTTATCTCTTTATTGAACTCATAGGCTTGAAATTAAAGGATTTCCCTCTGTCTTTTATTAAGCCCTGCATCCCTTTGTATTGGCAAATCAAGAATAGTATTCTCCATCCTCTTTTCAATTATTGGATCTGATTATTGTTTCCTGAGAGCACTGTATCTTTAGATGTGTGATAAGTTGTTTCTTACATAAATCATTAAAGACCCCATTGTCCCAAACACATACAACCATTATTTCTAAGTTACCAAACATCCTTAGCCTACAACCCTAAGGAGTTTCTTGGAGTGATAACAGACGGTATATGCTAAGGGCATCCACGCCTCTGAAAAAGTTGAGCAGTCTTTTTCTCCATACAATCGGAAGATTAAAGCCATTAAATACATATAAGGCTCTCTGAGGTTTACCGTGTTGTACCATCCATCACTCCTGTTTGTGAAATTTTTATCTTCTTTCCACCATGAGGCTATTAACCTGCTAGTGTCATGGAACTCATAAAACCTGACCACAAAATATGTATTCAGTCTCTCCTCTGGGTCGTTGAGTTTGTAGTATTTTTGTACCTCTATGGGAAGAAAGAGAACAACACATTCTCCCTCCTCATTATTGACCGTGCATTTCATCATGTTTACATGGTCAATTATCCATCCTAGGGTTTCGATGCAGGGAAGAGATAGGGTCCGACAAGCCACCATGTGCAGATATGATCGCCTAATATTCGAGAAAACTTGGTCATCCAATACCATGACGTTCGAGTTGCTATGAGGTGTAAAATCTGGGTAATATTTGTTGAGCTCCCATTTTGTCACTCACCATACACCTATTTTGGCCATTTACCCCCTACCTAGGCATTGAAATTCAACTTATTGCCTCCTATTATTACCTTTTTGCTTGCCTAAAGATCTTGATTGTAACATGAGGTAAAGGTTGTTTATTTCGATAATTTTTGAAGTTCTTGATGAATTAATTAGGATATTTTAGCTATAGTTTACCAATGATAAAAAGGCACTTACCTTTTCAATGCAACAACTATTCCCACACTATTCTTGGCCTTTTAGTACCTGCGCAGGCATTTCGGTACCCGAGATTGTGGCTTCTCCTGTTGCACGTGCCCATGATGGAGTTAGTGACATGGGTATTGTTCTTATGGTTAATGTGATGGGTGTTGACCATTTACCTCGCACCCAACATTATTCTATTACATGGAATCAATCCATGAGAAAATATTCTAGCGCAACACCAGATCAGGGTCTGAACTCAACACAGGAAGGATATCTAAGATGGTTAGAATGATTTCCTAAGATAGAGGAAATCGTGGTTAGTAAGATCTTCTAGTTTTGTTAATTCATTTTTGGCCATGAGTTCACGAGAACAAGGGAAAGCAATGTAATCTAATATACTCAGAACTTGATATATATAGAGGGATTCGCTCTATGTAAAATACCGATCTATACATACCCTTTGCTAAATATAATAAAATACTCTGTTACTCATCTCTTGTTCTTTTATATTGTGATGGATATACTGTGAGTAAAGAGGGATTTATGTTTGATATTAATTAGAGTTTTTGATTTATTTCTGTTCATAAGCATGTGAGTTACTGAATCACTTTCACTCACTACTTGGGAAGGCATGGGCCCACCTCCCTTGGTAAGTTGAGTTATCTATATATTACTTACTCTCTACTTTGCAGTAGCTATGTTCTTGAATGGATTGGTGTGGAGAAATCGTTTAGATCATTAGTTTTACTTAAGTTGTGTGTGTTCTTTACCCATTGGGGATTTCTCACAAGTTGTAAATCAAATTTCCCTTAGTACGATGGAAAAGTCTTCATATGGACAGATAGATTGTGAATGAATGACTATATGCTTGCATTTCACCAAAGTATATCTCTTTTTCTATAGACACTTGAGGGTTTCATGTGTTTTAGTACTTGTTAGCAGTTTACCTAATCACAAGTATCTAATCTAAATGCTCCACACATTTGATGAATAAGTTAAGCACTCACCTAATTCATTGGATAAACTGGGTTAAGATCTTGAACTCATCTACTATGTGTGTGACAACCTGGGGTTATAATGAGATAGATACATGATTGACTATGGATTAATGAAGATTGGTTTATTGAGTAAATTCTAAAGATCTGGAATGAGATGTATGATCACATTGAAAATTTCATCTGCTCAAGGGAAAATACTTCATTTCTTATTTTAAGATAAGAAGGATTAATATTAAGAATAGATAGAAGCTTTGTGATGACCTGGTCACATATTAATAAGCTTTAAATACTCTTTTACTATTGAAAGAATGGATTGTATCTGTAGAGGAATTAGTTACTATCTTTGGAATTTGTGGTATTAAGGGCATAAATTATTAATGAGATTCTGTCTTTGGGGATTTGAGTTATTTTTTTGCTAAGTGTGGTGTGACCTCTAGAGGTACTGTAGCAACATAGAGATGAAATTTCATGGGACAAGAGCTTAGTTTAATAGAAGTGCATGTTGTTTCTTTACATTCGAGTATTAGCTTTAAATAGAGTGTAAACTTTGTGTTCACATTCCTTGTTGATAGTTTTAAGTTTTTACAGAGTATCATTATTTTTCTGCTTCATCCATGAATTGAAGTGTCAAGATTTGTGGCAAGACTCTTTTAGAGTCATTCCCCTGCATACTGAGTTACTGTGTGCGGGTAAGAATGCAATAGCACCTTGTAGTCTATCCTGCTTGTTGTGAAGTAAGCCTCTTAGGTTAAGAATAGGGTTAGTCATTAAGAAACACTCTCAAGCTGATTAGTCTCATGGTAGGTCAGTGACATGATTACATGGAGAATTTAATGGATCCATAAGGGTGACTGATATAGGCATCTGCTTGGGAAATTACTATTTTGTTTTCATTTTGTTTCTCATTGATAAATAGATGATTGCTTTTTATGCATAGAATGGAATTTAAGTAGTTGGTTTCTTTGCTGGTTGTTGAGTATTAGTATGGAGTAATGGTTTTTTGGTTTGAGTTTATGCTTGATTAGTAGGTTACCTAGTTCTCTTGCTCCTGGAAAGACAAGCTAGGATATACTTCTGTCATTTTCCTGCACATACTGTGTTTGTAGTTCATCAGTTTACAAACCTGGTTGACATTTATGTGGGAATTTATTATAAAAATTAAATAGCCCAACATTTTGGCACCATTGCCGGAGAACTACTAAAAGGTAAATGGTATGAAGTTAGTTTTTGTTTCACAGTTCGATTGTTTTTTTTGAGTGTTTTGTTCTTTTTCCAAATCAATGGCGGAAAGACAATAAGATGGAAGGTAAGAACCTACGATGCCACTATTGTGAGTCCTTCCAAACCCTATTTGGCATATGGTTAACTCATGGTTAGGCCTAGGGATAACAAGGGTATATTTTAAAAAACTAATTTTCTAGAAAATTTATTTGGTAGCAATAAAACCCCTCCAATTAACCTGACTGAAAGATACGTAGGAAGATCACGAAGGGAGGGTTCTACATCAAGGGTGGCCACCCTGCAATCTGAAAAAACAATGGGAAAGGTCCAGGGATAAGAGGGAGAGTCCTAGGACCAACCAACTAAAGAGCCACAGGTTGGTAGTCTAGTTTCGAACATCGATCCAACATTAGAGTAGACTGTCAACCCAAAACATATATATCAACTTCTTAAAATCCCCCACAACGTAGTCATTTCACAAGTAGAAACTTCTGTGGTGGGAAGAAATCTAGGATTACAAGTAGGAGACAAATTTACCCTTCATCAAAATCCAGTAGCTGAACCACCACTATCACCAATCCCAGAGGAATTTAGTATATTTGGCCACATGGCATACACAGAAGAAAGAAATAGGGAACCAGAAGGAGAGTCCACTTTCAGATTCCCCATACTTGATTTAATGCCAAATGAAAACATGAAAAATATTCCCCCTTCGGTCCTTCCAAATTTCAGAGGTATGGTTCAAAAGATCCAAACTCTTTTCTCTTTGAGTTTGACATTCTCTGTAGAAGCTGTAATTATGTTGATGATGCACAAAAATTAAAATTGTTTCCAATAACCTTAAAAGAATCCACTCTAAGATGGTTCATGGGACTTGAAGATTATTCTATCCGATCTTAGGAAGACATGAAAAGTACTTTCGTTAAAAAATATCAAGACTACTGTAGGACCAGAGACTCTCGCAATGACATCTTTAAGATGCAACAGTGAGAGGAGGAGAGTCTTGAAGACTACGTAGAAAGGTTTCTCTATAATCTTCAGAAAAAACAAGAAGAGTACCTTAAATAATGATACCATCAGGACTATATTCCTTAAAGGGATACAAGAAGAATACATTGATGTGCTAAATCTAATGGGTGCAGGCGATATCTCTCACTTTCCATTTGCTTCCATCTATGATTTATGGAGGAGATATTATAGGAGTCGAGCAAAATATGGCAAGGGAGTAAGGGATGTTTTTCCAAAAGTGACAAGATCTGCTGTAGGAGGTGGAGTATCAAGGATAGAATTAGGAATTTTATTGGAAAATTTCAAAACAAAAATTCTTGGTACTCTTAGTTCTCAGCTAGATATATTTCAAGTTAAGAAAAAGCAAGAAGAAGATAAAGTTGTTGTGTATTTTTTTTGTCCCCGTTGTCGAAAGAAGCATGCATCTAAAGAATGCCTGTTGGATAATGTGCAGGTTTGTGCAATATGTGTGGACGATCATGAGATGGAGAATTTCCCCTCACTGCCCGGACTTAAAGTTATATATAAAGAAAATTGGGAGGTGGAAAAACCTTCTTTCAAGCTGCATTAAAGAAACCATGGAAGCCAAGAGCTCAAGGTATGTCCCAAGATCATTTTTCATCATCTTTTGCACCCTATAATGCTTATCAACAATAGTGGAACACTCAAATTCCATGGAAAAACACTTGGCCACAACAACAAACTCAAACTCAGCCTTGGCAACAAAGTTGGAGAGGTAACCCTCATGGGAGTATGACTCAACAACAGTTCCCAATGCTTTATCCTAACTACTCAAAATACCCCCCACCCATGCCATCATTGTATCTGCCTACCCAAACAACAACCCCACAATTACCACAGATGGCTACAAACCAAAACCCTCCCAGATCAACACAAATGCTTGCACAGCCGGTACCAAATCCAAACAACAGAGTTGCACAACTCACCTTTAATGCTGAGATGTAGCCCTTCTCAACTTACCTGATCACTCATATGCCCCTTCAAAATATACATCTGAGATCGGGGAAAGTCGTGAATCCAAGAGATTCCATGATTGTCATTGAGGAAGAAGAAGAAACTCCTCAAAAACTAACAAATGTCAACCAACCCAGAAACATAGTTACTCCCTCCACTCAGACACAAACACCTACTACTCCTATAGAGAAACGACAAGCACCTAAACTTCCACCTTATCCAGAAAGGTTGGCCATAGAAAATCCAATAGTCCTCCCTGAATTGACTTGGTATCTGAGCTACAAAATTTTTGTGTCAAAATACCCCTGCTGCAAGCTATAAAGGATATTCCCATTTACACAAAAATTGTTAGGGAGTTATGCATTAAGAAACCTAGAAGGAAAAAAAAAGAACCCCCCACTATTCATGTAGCAGGCCAACTAGTCGAGATAATGTCTGGGAAACCATTGGTGAAAAAGTATGGAGACCCCATAAATCCCATAGTCACCATTTCCATCAATGATGTCCCCATAGGAAATACTTTAATTGATTTGGGGGATGCAATAAATATCATGACCATATTGACCATGGAAACATTACAATTGGAAACTCTTCGGCCCACATATACGGTACTTGAACTTGCTGATAGATCTAGGATCAAGCCTGCCAGGGTTCTCAATGATATTTTGGTAACTCTAAATTCTTGGGAGTATCCCGTTGAGTTTCTAGTTATCCAACCAAAAACCAACATGGTAGGCCACCCTGTCAACCTTGGGATACCATGGTTGGCCACAATTTATGCTTTCATCGGATGTAGGTCAGAGGAGATGACCATTTCAAATGGTCTAGCTATGAAGAAACTCACCTTATACCCACCCACCAAACCAACACTACACGATTCTTGGCAAGTGTTTGAATCTTGTGAAAATATAGAAATTGAACCTCCTGAAGACAAGGAAGTAGAGTCTTCTGAAGATGAAGAAATTGAATCTATGAAAATTGTGGAAATTAGAGATCATAGAAAAAAATAAATTTTACACCCCCTTGTAACCCTCAAACAAGCAGGGGGATTGAAAAGCCAATTAGAAGACGATTTTCTGAGCTTATTTATTTCTGCTGTGGATTGTACTTAATTTCTGTAAGTACCTCGAACTTATAATCATAGTTTTCACAAAGATTTTCAGGAAAATTTTGATCCAACAGGAACTACATATTTCCTTGTGTCAACCATCAAAGAGACCACAGATCCCTACTGCATAACTATTGAAATCAGCCCAGGAAAAACTTTTAATATCAGTGCTGACCTTGATTTTGAGCAATAGAAACAATTAATCAGCCTATTACAAAAGCACTCTAGTGCATTTGCCTGGGATTATAAGGACATGCCTGGCATTCACCCAGAAACATGTACACATCATATTTACCTTTAGGGGAATTCTAGACCTGTTAAGCAGCCACAACGTCGTATGAATCCTTCCGTAAAGGATATAGTGAAAGAGGAATTACAAAATCTACTATATGTTAAATTTATATATCCTATATCTGATAGAAAATGGGTTTCTCCACTTGTAGTTGTGCCTAAGAAGGAAAGCAAGTGGATAATATGTGTTGACTATCGTGAGCTTAATAAAGCAACACTGAAAGATTATTTTTCGTTTCCTTTCATTGATCAGGTATTGGATACTTTAGCAGGTAAAAAGTACTTTTCCTTTTTGGATGGTTTTAGTGGATAGAATCAAATACAGATTACACCAAAGGATCAAAATAAAACTACCTTTACATGTCCATGGGGGACATTTTCCTATATATTTTTTCCATTTGGGCTATGCAATGCTCCTGCCACCTTCCAAAGAGAGGTATTGGGGATTTTTTCTAACTTGATTCATGAGTGTGTTGAGATCTGTATGGATGATTTTTCTGTCTATGGTGACTCTTTTGACAAAGCACTTTATAACCTGGAAAAAGTATTGATTAGGTGTAGGGAATATAATTTTGCATTGAGTCATAAAAAATGTAAAATGATGTATTAGTAGGGCATTGTTCTTGGACATCATGTTTCTTCTTCAGGCATCAAAGTGGACCCGACAAAGATTAAGGTCATCATGGAATTTCCTGCACCCCATTCACCAAAAGAGGTAAGAATTTTTTTGGGTCATGCTGGCTACTATAGAAGGTTTATTGAAAATTTTACAAAGATCGCTGCACCTATATAGAAGTTGTTAGCCAAAGATACTAACTTTTTTTGGGATGCTTAGTGTCAAGTTGCTTTTGAAATCTTGAAGGAAAACTGTCCACAACACTAGTTTTGAGGTGATCCAGATGGATATCGGTGGCCACCCACCTTTTCCAACTGGCTCAAAACAGTTTTCTGACATTTTGGCAATTTACTATTTTTAGCAGTTTTTCGGGTCCTGAACTTCTGTACGAACTTACGGAGCGTTTAGGAAACCTAAACAAAATTTTTGGGGGTATGTTGCGGTTGCAAAATTCCAATCATGGAATTTTGTCAAAAATTTTAGTCCCTCGATGATACCTTTCAAGCGAGCTATCATATGCCTAAAGCAGTCATTATGCAAAAGTTACGACTTCGGGGAGTTGGTACCAACTTGCTAACCGGAGACCCACATGACTTTTAGTAGCTTGCTTCATCTCTAAGGTTAGGTTTTTGGATGTCTAGAAGATTTTTGGCATTTCCGTCTATTGTAAAAGGCCTTAGAGCCTCATTGTATTCTTCTTCTGGAGAATGCTTGGTTGAAATTATCCTCAACTCGCCGTTAAAAGCATACCATTCCGGCAAAGCTTATTCCATTGCATTTTCACGGTTTCAGCTTATTACGTTATTTAATAGAAAACCACTTTTCTTGTATCTACATTATTTTGTGTTAAAGCACCTATTAATAATCTGTAATCATTTAATTCTGCTCCTTAAAATCCGGATCATGAGGGGACTAGATTGGACCCTTCCATTCCATGCTATGCGATGCTTGAACCACTTCTTGTTAAGGGATGTCCCAAGTTGAAGCGTTATCAGTATGCTTGCCATGTATACTTTCTGATGGTAAAACTTATCCTTAGGCGGCAACAACCGGAGTCACCGAAAAATGAATTCCCTGGTTGGCGGTGCGTACTATTAATAAGAAGTTTAAGACGTTATATCACGGGCTGTAGGAATTTTTGTTCACGCAGACCATTCAGCCATTATTTTTAATGAATAAACCCATTTGTAATGGTGGGATCACTAGGTAGCTCGCATTTGTTAGAGTTAATATTAACTTATAGTGGATGAGCTGGTAAAGAAAACTTGGTTTGCAAAGATTTCTCTCACCGGATCCGCCAATAATGATGAAGAGAGAAATACTCATTGATGATATTTTTCCTAACGAACATTTGTTTGTCTTTTCCACTAACATCCCATGGTTTGTAGACATAGCCAATTATTTGGCCACAGGAAATTTGCCTCAACATCTCTCCCTAAGAGAAAGGAAACAAATTTTCAAGAACAATGAAACTTATTCATGGATCGAGGGAGATCTCTTTCATAGTGGGCCTGGCATGATTATCAGAAGATGAGTACGAGAAGATGAAACATATGATATCATGAAATCCTGCCATGATAGCCCATGTGGATGCCACTTTCACCGGATAAAGTGACTGCTTACAGTGCTTCATCCATAGGGGTACTATTGGTAACATTGTTCAAAGGCGTAGGAAGGTATGTGAGGGAGGTGCGATTGTACATCCCGAATGTCGTGTAAGCGATTCTTGGCAGAAGAGATTCCCTTGCAAAATCAAGTGCTAGTCAAACCTTTCGAAAGATGTGCCTTGGATTTTGTGGGGCCAAACTCTCCTTCATCAAGTAAAAAAAGGTACATTTTAGTTTACGCGGCGATTGTAACTAAGTGGGTAGAAGCAAAAATCCCTTCCATTTTGCTAGTGAAGAGTTTGTTATATATTTTCTTTACGAAGATATTTTTACTTGCATTGATTTAGATGTAAATTGTGACAGATAACGGGACATAGTTTACATCTAAATTGATGGCTTGCTCAATGAGTACCGGATAAAGGCACTGTCGTCTTCTCCATGTCACCAGCTTGAAGCAAATGGGTGGGTGGAGTCTACAAACTAAGGTATTAAAAAGCAATCCTAACTAAAGACGGTCCAACAACATCCTGAAAAAGATTAGGCGGGGCCGAGTTTTTGGAAGCTGCTTGTGGGCCTACACAGCATGAATACCGGGCTTTACCATATGAGGCGCTAGATATTATGGAAAACATGTTCTTTTTCCTATTGAGATTCAAGTGAAATTATTTAGGAAAACTACACAACTGACGTCTATGGAGGCACAAAGCCAATAATAGCCAACTCAATGATTTGGATGAAATTAGGCAAGATGCAGTCCATAAAAATGTTTTGGTACAGGAATAGAGAGCTAGATGGTATGATAAATTCATCAAGAATAAAGTTTTCAAGCTTGGTGATTGGGCCCTCCTTTTTTATTCTTGGTTTAAGAACTTCAAGGGAAAACTTACTACAATCTGGTTGGGGCCTTACGAGATCAAGACTTTCTTCGACAATGGATCAGTCAAGCTAACAACAATTAACGATCGATAACATTATTTTGTGGTCAATGGACATCGACTGAGGCTGTATCAGCGGCCAACGTCCAAGGATAACTTTATGCAGAGATATTTTTGTGATGCGAAATGGAGGTAGTGGAAGCCCGAAGTCTCCTTCCTCTCTTCCACCCTATTTGGATATTTTCTTTTTCATTTCCCCAAATGTATGTAACATAAGAAAAATTAAAAAAAACAAAACAATATATATATATATATATATATATATATATATATATATATATGTATATATATATATATATATATATATATATATATCTACTATATATATATACTATATATATATATATATATATATATATATATATATATATATAGTATAGTCTAGCCATCCGAGTTCTTGAATTGTGGTTAGATAAGGGCATAAAGGAAACCATCTTGTTGGCCAGGATCAACCAAAACAAATTTCTTTTCCATAAATAGTCTAGCCATGAAAATCAGTTTACTGGTGTGGTTAGATAAGGGCATGTCTGAAAACCATCTTGCTGGCGGATCAACCCAAAACAAATTTCTTTTCCATAATTGTCAAGCCTTACTATATGTTCTTCAAATAATTTCATTTGTTCTCGAGTCAGATGACGAGGTGTGGATTAAGACTCTCCTTCTGACATATTTTCCTCCATCGACATCAACACATCATTTGGGGGATAAAGTCAGAGATTTGAATGGTACCTAGGGAATTGCATACATTAATGGAAGGTTCTCTCACTGACAACAATGGGGATTCATTAATGCCTCCTGTTTGCCAGATCTTGCAGGACATTCAACATCAACACATTAACTCATGCCCAACAAGTTGTACTAGTGGAAGCTTGATTCTCATCGTCATCAAAGGTGAGCAGTCTCGCATTGGTTAACAGTCTTCATCAATGGTTGGTAATCCAATGACTTCCACCCATCTTCGACGACAATAGATCTTTCACATGGATGGATTTGTTCCAGAAGTTCAGGTCATGGTGAAGACAACTTACTTATGATATAGATGACAGTTTGTGTCAGTTAGTGTGAATAAAAAGGAAGTTGGTTACAAGGCAACTGCAACAATTTAGATGGTCTCAAAAAGAGGAGTTTGTCTACCTTCTTAGTAGGTTTCTACTAAAAGGTGAGACTTTCTTCTCGATACATAGCTTGGGACATGGTCTGAACCTGACTATCAACCCCCCCTGTTTCTTCGCTTCCATTGTAGTTATTTAAATTGTCATCACAATAACAATTTGGCATCAACAATGTTATTCCTTAGTTTTTGATTTCAAATTTTAGTATTTCCAATAAGTTCAGAATCCCTTAATTTTCAAATATTTTCTAAACCAGTTGTGAGTTAATTTAGTATAAGATACCTTTTCAGCACTATATTTATAAAACACAGGGTAAAGTAATGACATGATTAAGAGCACCAGAAAAAAATGGTGCTCGACATCATTCTTTCACCTATACAGGAATGGCAATACAGGTACTGGAATACTATGACCATATTTTAAAGAGACTCTTGCATGAGGCAAAATATGATTTCCTCCTTCAATCGTGAGCATCAACAACATGAATGTGGCACTAGCACCAACACCATCATCATTTCTTCTAGTATCTACAAGAATTTTGCATCTACAGTAAAAATGGGTAATGACTTTTTGAGGTAAGATTGCTTTAAGATTTTGTTTGGTTTGTTAGGAACAAAGGATATCGTTTTAACAACTTCTCATGTTAATCTAAACCATCCTCATTAATTAGCCTTCAACGTTGGGACATTCGCATATTATGTGGTCACCAACACCATAATTCCTATGTGTAGCACCATAATTGGCCACCCCTATATTCCTGTCGTGCGAATTATACCCCTATTCTCCCACATCATCCATGATTTTATCCACTTATATGTATTATTTCTTGTTGCACAAATGATGAATTCATGCAACAATCTCACATTTATGCAAAATTCCACTTTCTCCACAAAATTTAGTAATTTCCCTTCTCACAAGGGAAATTGAGAATGCTTGAATGATTCTCGTTACATTGCATAAATTTGAATTATCATTCCCATACTAAGTCAGCTCGCCATCATTACCATGAATCAAATTCATATCACCCTATCACAAAGATAAATGGTGCACCACACCATTTCTAGATGTGGCTACAGTCAATTCTTTGATCATCATCGTTCTGTAGCCAATCCATGCAACAATTTCCACCCTGCTAGTAATTACCCACATTCATGAGACCATGCCCTTTTCGTTACTCTGAGTATCCTTATTTGTTTCGTCCCTTCGAGTATTCCCCAATTCAGCTTTAGTGAAACCCTCATCCACACCTATATTTCAGCATGGTGGTAGATCGCCACGAACCCGTCTCTCAGTGAGTGCTTGAAGCTGTGTCTGAGTATCATAAATGTAATAAATTGTTTAAGGAAGTAGGTTGGCATCTCTTTTTCGCCAATTTTCAGGGGTTTAATGATCAGGTTGCTCTTCAATTCGTGTAGAGTTTTGATAGACGATTGGCTAAGATCATGGATTTGGAAGTAGAGGTTACAAAGGAAACCATATCCAATGTCACATGCCTCCCAAGGACTAAATAATACTGGTTCAATAAATTGACATTGGGCATGGAAATTTTCAACCCATTTCTGAAGGCACAATACCAAAATGCGAGCTGGGAAAATGGATTTCCAAGGGCACACATCATGAATAAGTGGAAAGAACCATTGGATATTTTACAGAGGTACATAACTTGTGAGGGAAGGTATGCCCTCACATACCAGTATCATGTTCAAATTATGCTTCATTTTGAATCAAAGGAACTGATAAATTTCCCATACTATCTATACAAAAGTTTAGAAAAAATGGCTAAGATGGTAAACATGAATAGTCAAAACCCTCAAAGTAGCCTCTACCATCATGGGTTAGTTAAACTGTTGGTGGAAGCTTAGATATGAAAAATAAATCAAACCTGGGATCAGTTCTTGCGCGACAATGCATTTATAGATCAAACGCCTATGGTAGTGGAAGAGGGGCCGAGCAACTTGGGAAAATGACAGAGAAGGGAAAAGATCCATGTGGAAACTAAAGAGGGGCCGAGCAACTTGGACAAATGAAAGAGAAGGGAAAATATCTCTGTGGCCACAAAGGAGGGGCCACACGACTTGGGAAAGCGACAAATGAAAGAAAATGTACCTTTGTTGGTAAAGAAATCAAACAATCTAAGTAAACAACATGGACAGAAAACAACACCTGTGGTAGTGGAAGGAGGACTGAGAGAAGTGGAAAAGTGATAGGAAAAGAGAAGGGACGAGAATGGAAAATCAGAGAAGAATACTACGATGGTTAAGCCATTAATTGATATTCCTCTAGTTCATAGGATCACATGTCGTATGGCAAAACAAGCAGCCCCGAAAATTTCTAGACCAGCCCCCATGTACCCACAGGCTGCAACACATGAGGAACCAATCCCTATTGATGGTGATGGTGAGGATACCTTGTCCATTTCGAAGCTCTTCAAAGTTGCTAAGCGCCCAAATCTTGTGGAACAATACCAACCATGTACATAATTTACAGACCCTAATGAGCCATAGATAAACGATTTTATTGAGCCAAATGAGCTAGTAGAGCCACATGCACAATTTTTCACCCCCGCAGGAGAAGGAGGGTGTAACGATGAAATATTGAAGGATATGCACCAGACTGGGAAAGATAAACTATAGCCTGGAACTCCAAAGAATCCTAGCATAATTATTCCTGGACCTTCTAAGAAAGGGGTTGAGGATTGTGAGGGTTGAAACGTTCTAATTGATGAATCTATTAGTGAAAGTCCCCTGGAAAAGAAGCTCAGGAAGAGGAGCAAAAAATTCAAAAATTTGGAGCAGGAAGTCATGGAGTTGTCTGTCCTAAATAGGTGTATTGAAAGAGATAATCGACAGTTAAAGGGCCAGAGTAAGAAGTTTCATGAAGAAATTGAGAAGCTTCAATCTAAAACCAAGAAGATCAATAAACAGGTTCATAAGATGCTTCAGCCAGAACAACCAAGGAGGAGCGTCAGGTTGGATAAAAAGAACTCAGGCCTCATCATCCTGATAAATGCTGCAGGACTCTCTTAGGGTTGAACAGATCATGTATTTCAATTTTGAACAGTTTTTGGGGTATTTTTGCATGAGGACATGCAAATAATCAGGTGTGGGGGTAATGTTGAGCTCCCATTTTGTCACTCACCATACACCTATTTTGGCTATTTACCCCCTACCTAGGCATTGAAATTCAACTTATTGCCTCCTATTATTACCTTTTTGCTTGCCTAAAGATCCTGATTGTAACATGAGGTAAAAGTTGTTTATTTTGATAATTTATGAAGTTCTTGATAAATTAATTAGGATCTTTTAGCTATAGTTTACCAATGATAAAAAGGCACTTACCTTTTCAATGCAACAATTGTTCCCACACTATTCTTGGGCTTTCAGTACTTGCGCAGGCATTCCGGTACCCGAGATTGTGGATTCTCCTAGTTTCATGCGCCCAGGATGGAGTTAGCGACATGGATATTTCTCTTATGGTTAATGTGATGGGTGTTGACCATTTCCCCTACACCCAACATTCTTCTATTACACAAAATCGATCCATGATAAAATATTCTAGTGCAACACCAGATCGGGGTCTAAAATCAGCACATGAACGATATCTAATATGGTTAGAACAATTTCCTAAGATAGAGGAAATTGTGGTTAGTAAGATCTTCTAGTTTTGTTAAGTGTTTTTGGCCCTAAGTTCACGGGATCAAGGGAAAGCAATGTAATCTGATATAATCAGAACTTGATATATATAGAGGGATTCGCTCTGTGTAAAAGACTGATTTGTACATACCCTTTGCTGAATATAATAAAAGACTGTGTTACTCATCTCTTGTTCTTTTATATTGTGATGGATATATTGCGAGTAAAAAAGGATTTATGTTTGATATTAATTAGAGTTTTTGATTTATTTATGTTCATAAGCCTATGAGTTACTAAATCGATTTCGCTCACTACTTGGGAAGGCATGGGCCCACCTCCCTTGCTAAGTTGATTTATATGTATATTACTTACTCTCTACTTTGTTGTAGCCGTGTTCTTGAATGGATTGGTTTGGATAAATCATTTAGATCATAAGTTTTACTTAATTTGTGTGTGTTCTTTACCCATTGGGCATTTCTCACAAGCTGTAAATCAAATTTCCCTTAGTATGATGGAAAATCCTTCATATGGAAAAATAGATTGTGAATGAATGAATATATGCTTTCATTTCACCAAAGTATATCTCTTTCTCTAAAGACACTTGAGGGTTGCATGCGTTTTAGTACTTGTTAACAGTTTACCTAATCACAAGTATCTAATCTAAATGCTCCACACATTTGATAAATAAGTTAAGCACTCACCTAATTCACTGGATAAACCAGGTTAAGATCTTGAAATCATCTACTGTGTGTGTGACAACCTGGGGTTATAATGAGATAGATACATTTGATTTATTTGCTTTCTAAGTGTGGTGTGACATCTAGAGGTACTGTAGCAACAGAGAGATGACATTTCAGGGGACAAGAGCTTAGTTTAATAGAAGTGCATGTTGTGTGTTTACACTCTAGTATTAGCTTTAAATAGAGTGTAAACTGTGTGTTCACATTCCTTGTTGATAGTTGTAAGTTTTTACAGAGTACTGTTATTTTGATGGTTCATCCATGAATTGAAGTGTCAAGCTTTGTGGAAAGAATATTTTAGAGTCATTCCCCTTCATACCGAGTTACTGTGTGTGGGTAAGAATGAAATAGCACCTTGTAGTCTGTCCTTCTTTTTTTGAAGTAAGCCTCTTAGGTTAAGAATAGGGTTATTCATTAAGAAACACTTTCAAGATGATTAGTCTCATGGTAGTCCAGTAAAATGATTACATGGAGACTTGAATGGATCCATAAGGTTGACTGATATAGGCATATGCTTGGGAAATTGCTATTTTGTTTTCATTTTATTTCTCATTGATAAATAGATGATTTCTTTTTATGCATAGAATATAATTTAAGTAGTTGGTTTCTTAGCTTCTTGTTGAGTATTAATATGGAGTAATGGTTGCTTGGTTTGAGTTTATGCTTGATTAATAGGTTACCTAGTTCTCTTGCTCCTAGAAATACAAGCTAGGATATACTTTTGTCATTTGCCTGCACATATTGTGTTTGTAGTTCATCAGTTTACGAAACTGGTTGACATTTATGTGGGACTTTATTACAACAATTAAACAACCCAGCAATATTCTTGACTGGTTTTGTTAAAAATATCCCCCCAATGCGGGAGAATTACTTTATATCTAGCACTTTCCTCTGTGTCCTTGAACGCTGGAGGCTAGGTAAACTATTTCTTGGTAGAAGTTCGGATAACTAATTCCGTCTTTGAAAAAAAATCAATTTCCCTTGCGGTCCCCGGTGTGGAGCCTTCGTTGATATCGAGTTCTTTCATTTTGGGCATTCTTGGTGAGCGTCTGGTCATCGGCTTTTGCGGAGGTATTTTTCTGCACAAAATGTTATAATGAGATGCGATCCAACTTCGACAAGAGTTATTTGATGCAATCATAAATGAAAACAATAAATACCACACTTACCTCTTCCTTGTAATAAATAACCTAGGCTTATTGGTAATTGAAGTGATGCAACGCGATGCAACCTCTTTAATGCTCTCTCTTGCTCCTTCATCTGCTTGGGAGATCAATGATTTGTGAATGGAATACCATGCTTGGGAACAAACTTTGAAAATTTAAAACATACCTACCTTGTCGCATCGAGTCTTAAATTTTGGAGTACAAATATGATCTATACAATCTATAACAAAATCCACATGCTTAGGATTAAATGCAACACAGGTTGGTGGCATAAGAGAGTGTTACTTTAGAGTTCATCGGCTAATTCAAAATTTGAAAGTTGGTCGAAGCACGACGTCATGGTATTAGTTACGTGAATTTCTTAATTTTCTAACAAATTGCAAACCTTGTCCTTCACTTAGCTAGAGGCGTCTTCTCAAATTACCCGAGCATTTTCACACTTTATTGGAACTAGTATGATCGACATCGAGGATAAGTAGGATCGTTAAATGAACAACGCAGATTGACCAGGATCATTAGTGTCGGTGGATAAAGGTTCGATCTAAATCCTATAGTTCAGTGTTCTGGCAATCTACCAGTAGTTAATGAGTGCATCGATGTCGACAGTTTTTCTTTGGCATTGTTTTATCGGTAATTTTAGGCAAAAGTTCCGATGCCGACCCAAACTAACATACAATGCTGATGTGGAAGTGATGGTGTGGAAGTATAGGTATAACATGGTGAAAATAAAAAAATGACGTGGGAGATAACTGAACAATATGAACTATCTACGTGGAAAAACAAGTGATGGTTGATTTGACCCTTTCGGCGTGAGAAGCATTTTTCGGTGTCGGTGATTTTCCTTAGGCATACATTTTTGTGGAGCCCTTTTTCCCATTTTTTCGATGCCGATGATACCTCAGTGATTGACAATCGACGATTGTCATTGTTGTGTGGGCATTTTTTCTTTCATATTTCACCGATGTCAACGATACATCAACGATTTTCTTTTAAGGAACTATTTTGCAGACCAGAATCACTGATGGGCACATGAATCCTTACAAAACAAATTTTAAGCTCTGTGTACTTAGTCTAGTGCCATGTTTACTTAGAGAAAAATTTCATTATATTCAACAAACTTCAAACCAAACCGAATGTGATCAATGATAAAACACAACAATAGAAAAATCCATTGATCCCTACAAAATTGACTCCATTCAGAAATGACAAAGTGGTACCCAAAAGAAAAAAATCACAAAGAATTTTAGGGTGTGTTGAGTTCTCAACAAATGGCAATTCTTTGGGAAAAAAATAATATTTTCTCCTTCCCTTTTCCTTATCTTGTGCAAATTGGTTGAGAAATCATATGGCTTCATTCTATTATTTTTAATAGAACCTTTTCCATCATTGTGCATGCAACTTCCCATGTTTGTGAATCCAGATCCGCCTATGGGGTTTAGATTTTCCATCCCCTTTCCTACTTAACCTCAATCCATTTCCTTCCTAGACAAGATCTGGGTATTACATCCATTGGCATGAGGCCATTAGCTATCATTCCTTTCCTACGGTGTTGCTCTGCTGCCAACGAGTGTACATATCCCCGACGGAGTCACCCTGACATACTAGAACTTGCTCCGCTGCTAGAGAGCGTCCATAGCCCCGCGGAGTTATATGCATACCCTCTCGGGATTTTCTCTCCCTTTATTTTTTCCTTTAATATGGATTATCCTTTTCTGGCATAAACACCAAGAGTGAGTCAGAGAGGAGTATATCTGCTTTTTGAAAAGGTGAAACTGTTAGGGTGGAGCTTTCCCTGGCTCTGTCTTAGAGGTACATGTGATTCTTTTCAGCTAGCCATATTTCCTTTCAGCTCTACCAAGCCACTAGGAAGATGTTTCATCGCTTCCCCAGGTAGTATTCTTGCAAAGATAAAATACGATTTTGAAAATTTGTGTCTGCTCAATGTCTCTTATTTTTCATATAAGTGTAGGTCAGGAGCAGAGTCTGCTTCACCGTATCCTCCCAAGAAAACATTAAAGTCAACAATTCCTTTGCGAGACACAACTTGATCAAATAAGAAAATAACAAGCAAAAATAAAGAACTAAAAAGGGGCTTGAAAACCTTCCTTGAAACACACACAATTGTTCTAATCAAAATGTACGCTAAAAAATAAACAATGACTCAAACAAAGAATCAAAATAATTTTTTTTAAGAGAAATATTGTTTTAAGGCTTGGCCATTCACAGGGAGGGTATCAAATTCCCCCTTTAGATTCTACAACCGGTATGTGCCTACCCTGATCTTCTCGACCACCTGAAAAGGTCAAAGCTAGAGATTTTGTAACTTTGAGTGTTTTCCTTTGGGCTATTTTGCTTTATCCCACTTCAAGACTAGGTCCCCTACTTCAAATTTGTTTTCTTTGGCCTTATGTTTGTCGAACCATCTTTTAAATACCCACTGATGAGTGTTGAACTTAACTTTATCCTTTTCCCTTTCTTTGTCTATCATGAGAAGGGTATCAATCCTTTGTTGAATAGCGGATGAGGGATGACCTCTTGATGTCTGAGCAAGCTGTAAAGATGGAAGATACAATCTGTTTGGGAGAATGGATTCTTGTACATATACTATAAAGTATGGAGAGTTCCCTATGGATCCTTTAGGAATTACTCTATCGGCCCATAGGGAATTATGAACCAAATTGTGCCAATTCCTCTGATTTTCAACAACTGTTTTTTAAAAAATCCTCACCAGGTTCTTATTAATTGAATCTTCTACCCCATTCCCTTCCAAATAGTAGTTTGCATAATATCTTATTATTATCCCCTTAATAAGGGTGAATTATGTCAACAGTGCGAAAGAAAAGTAAGAAACATTTTAAAAAATGAGAACGAAGGGTATCCCAAACCTTGTTATTAGTTATTTCTCTAAAAATTGGATTACTACGTTTTCATTAACATGCATGAGAGGGATATCCTCCATCCATATCATAAAGTAATATGTAGTAGTCAAGATATATTTATGCTGTTTCAAAGAATTGGGAGTAATTTCTCCTATGACGTCTATTCCCCATTGTTTGAATGGTATGGATATGGTCACCGAATGAAGTGGAACAACTTCCCTCTTTTCTCTGTCAGCACTTCACTAGAAATATTTACATTTCTTGGCATATACATGAGCATCCCTGAACAAAGTAGGCCAATAATAACCAACCCTTAATATTTTGTGAGCCGTGGTTTCTCTTGCAAAATTTCCACCCGTTGGACCATCATGATGTTCTCTTAGTACTTTTTCTACATCATCGTGTTCAAGACATCTAAGGAGTACTCCATCATAATTTACACGAAAAAGAACATAATTTATGAGGCGATATGAACATATTTCATCCTGAGAGTTCTTCTTTCTCTAGGGTTTAGGTTTTCTAGGCATGTTCCATGATGTAGGAGATAAGACAAGTTTCCATACTAGGATTCTTGCCCGAGAGGTATGTATAAGGCTTCATTGTACCATAATGACAAATCATTTTCCCAACCAAAGTCTTTAGTGTTAATCAGATCTTGGGCCTCAGCGGCCAATTTACACAATCCTTGACTCTTGAATATTTTGGCAGGTTTTATGTCTAGATCAAATTATTGGATGATTTCCATCCAATTTCCCCTTCTTTATCCCATCTCCCATTGAGTGAATAGAGATCAGGCTGTTGGATGAGGTACTATCACTTTAGTGTGATTCTTCAGGATATAGGATTTGAAATGTTTGACCACTTTATATACTGCGTAAGCCTGTTTGTCTATAGCAGGGTAGTTCAGTTCGACTCCTTGGAGGTTAGTGCTAATAAAGGATATTGGTGCCTCATTGTTTTCATCATCCTTTTGGGTAAGTACCACAACCAAGGATTGGTCAAAAGCAAAGGTATAAAGGAAAAAATCTTTGTTGAAATCAAGGTTTTGTAACACTGGTGCTTGGGAGATGGCAGTTTTGATGTTATTGAAAGCACCTTTCTTTTCTTCATCCCATTTAAACTATGCATCTTTGTGAATCATTTTTTGTAAAGGTTTAATAGTTTCGGTGAAGTCATGAGTAAATTTTCTCACAAATTTGATTTTCCAAAAGAAAGATTGCATGGCATTTTTATTGTGACTAGGAAAGGGGAGTTGAGCTATCACTTTTATCCACTCAGGGTCGATGCTAATTCCTCCTTGAGATATAATGTGACCTAATAGTTTCCCTTCCACTACTCCAAATATAGTTTTCTTAGGGTTCAAAGGTATTCCATATTTCCTACACCTTTCAAAGATATGAGTCAAATGTTGAATGCAATCTTCCTTGTTTTTTGAGTATACCATTACATCATCTAAATAGACTACCACACACTTGTTAATCAATCCATGAAAATCTACTTCCATGAACCTATGGAAGGTTTCTTCTGTGTTAATCAACCCGAAGGGCATGCATTTATAAGCGAAGGTTCCCCACTTGGTTCAGAAGTTAGTTTTTAATCAATCTTGTTTTGAAACTAGGACCTAGTTATATCTCGAGAAACCATCTAGGAGGGAAAACATTTCATAACCGGATGCTGTCTGTAGGAGCTGTTCCATGGGTGGGACTGAATAGTAATATTTTTTTGATGCTCCGTTAAGGTTTATGAAATCCACACACAGACGAATCTCCCCATACTTCTTTCTGACAAGCACTAGATTGGCTACCCAGGCAAAGTGTCTTACCTGAAAGATAATCATATCATCTAACACTTTCTTTAGCTCTTGAAACATTAGAGGTTCCAGATATGGATGGTACTTCCTAAGATTTTGTTGGAAAGGTTTTATTCCAGATTTTAATGGGATCATGTGCTAGATAATATGAGTGTCATATTTTTTCAATTCTCAGTAAGACCAAGCGAAGACATCTTGATATTATTTAAACATTTTAAGATAAAATTTCATGTCTTCTTTGGATATTGTCTTACCCAAATTGACATTCTTGGGATTCTTAGGGGTACCTAGGTTTATAGTTTCGTATACAGGACATGAGCTCCCTATTTTTTCATTCTTTCTCCCTCTTGTAACATACTCGACCACCTAGAGGCTAGGCTATGCCACTTAAATAGGATGCAACACACCCAACCACCCATAGGCTAGGAACACTGCAGTCCTAAGACTCAGTTCTATGATCTCTAATTCAAAGACAAATGGTTTCTCAACAATACTAGGAGCATGCACACCATATGCATAAGACAAGATCCATGCCACATCATAAAATAGATAAACATCGTGCCATGCACAACAAATAACCAACAGATAAGCACATTAGAATACATATCTCAGAGATAATTAAATACACAGTGGAATACATTAAACAAAAAACATAGAGAACACTTATATTTGCAAGTAAACGTTCACCAACTGGATGCAGACCAAGAATGTTCCTCCCAACCATAGACGCTGTTGTTCATTTACTCTCAATAGCAGGTCACCCCCGAGCCAGGGCTATGAATCCACAAGGACAGGTCCTAGGCCAAGTCTAAATACATAGTAGTTGGCTAAGTAGCTCTCAGGTTTCCCAACCTCACAACAATCCTAATTTCCATCTCTCTTTCCCCCTCAGCCTACACAACCCCAAGAAATGAACACCTTTCTCTGCCATGCAATCCCTGAGGTTGTTCCATTTCTCTCCAGGGATCCAGTGCTACTGGTAAGGAAATATCCCTACTGGAAATTCCAAGGATTCTCAGCTGTGGATAGTTCCATCCAAAATACCATCAAGTTCATGCACAAAGGAATCCTGTAACACACCCACTACCATAATTTAAAAATTTTGGGAATTATCTCCCATACATGAGAAATCTCCATAACCTTTGCATTAGTGAAATGCCAATTCCTAGTTCAATATTGGAATTC
>SNQJ01S0004640.1:0-14437 GCA_010110895.2 Picea sitchensis | reverse complement strand
AATATAATTTCATAATGTTATTTACATTCATCGACCTTCTTCATAAGGTCCATTTACAGCACATATTCATGCTTATGAGTTTTGCCATAGTCCTTGGCCAGTTCAGTTATATTTACAATCTGGGGGAAACAGGGTGTTACAAATCCATTCCCTCCTGGAATGATCAGTAAATCATTACATCCATTCAATGATGGCTCTCCTCTTCCTGCCATTCATTTCCATGCTCAGCCCAAGAGCACATGAACTTGTAGTAGTGAGTGAAGAGGAAGAAGAACAAGTGAACCAGTGAGAAGAGGATTAACCAAGGTAAGAACGACCCCAAAATAGCCCCCAAGGGATGTTTAAATAATTAGATGAAGACAAGAGCCACATGGCCTCCCTCCAAAGAAGCTCATGTAACCCCCTCTTCTCCATAAAATCAATTATCGATAAATAAAATAATAATAACAAGACTTATCCCCTCAAGCCCCCTCTCTCGTGGAATAATAACCCTCTATCTCTTTTGTCCTTATCGGTCTTGCAGCCAGCGGTGTATTTTATTAATGTATAGGAAGTGTTACATTTCCTAGGCACTTTGGCCCCTTTTCAAATTTACTATCTCACTAGCCTAAGTCATATTTACATAACACATTATAGTTTATAAGGGTTAGAACCAGGATGTTACATCCCCCTCCCCTTATTTTGGCACTGTCCTCAGTGCACAACACCATTCCAATGTTATTAACATTACAATTCCAAGCCCTCTGGCCTTAATTCACATAGGCAATTCAGCCCAATCTTATATACATAGGCACTCTGGCCTAAAACCTGTATGCATAGGCATTCCGACCCAAAACATGTATGATGATATTCATAATTTATATTTATGACAAAAGTTCCAACCAACAAGCTCTCCTCCTCTCTCAGCCCTGCACAACCCAAAGAAATGAACCCCTTTCTCTTTCATGCAGTCCCTTAGGCTGTTCCACTTCTCCTCGGCTTCAGTGCACCGACGAAGTTTTAGAGTTGTGGGTTCCAGAACTCTAGTTGTAGCAAGTCCATTAGACTTTCTTCCTTCCATGCCTTTGTCATTCAGTTGCTCCAGCATCACCTTCTTTTCTATCATAGTCTGGTACTTTTCTAGATCTTCAACATTCATCGTTTTCCTACAATAATTCAAATTAGCGAGCATGTCAGTTAAAAATTTGTGCATAAAATTCTCATTCTTTCTCATATTGTAAGAGTAAATTTTCATAATCCAATACAATACTTATCTGTGTTGTTCATGGATCTGAATCCATATGGTTGTCTCGTTAACTTGGCTCACTATTTTTCTTGACATAACCATTGTGTGCATGACCCCAATCAAGAGCTATCAAAGTCTCCTCTTCCTTGTGGTCACTCACCTTCCAGGCCCAGGTTGAAGCATCCCCTTCTCTGCTATGTAGTCCCTCAGGCGATCCATATTGCCTGACCAAGGTTCTCTTGCACAAGAATATTTCTAGGGACACAGGGTTCTCATGTCACAACATTATCCTTTTCCATGCTTTCCAACTTGCATATCCAACATATCATCTGTATTATACACTTACAATCATCATGAGATATCATTATAATCATTTCAAACATAAATGTCAAATCTGTTTTATACAGGATTTTTTTTTCCAAGCATGATCTTTCTTCTCATAATGGTTGGTTCTACAACTGTATATATCAATCTTCCTTATGGGCTTACATCCCTGCCATATCCAAGACCATTCTACCTGCAATTTATTCAATTTACATTCGGCCAAAACAATTCGTCAGTAATTATCAAATCATAATTCCCAAAACTGTTTTATATAGAAAAAATAAAACTTCTAGATATGAGCTTCTGCTCATAACAATTTGACTCTTCAAAAAACAAGCATTGGTGTTCTTTATGGGATTACAAAACTACCATATCCAAGACCCCTTTCCTCCTGCAAATTCAACATTCCTCAGCCAAACAAATTGTCACTATCTCATGTACAAGACATATATTCTCATGGAAATGATTCAAAAAAAAATCACAAATTGCTCTCAGAATTGTTTACAACTACAATTCAATTGCTTCTATTAATCCAACTATAAATTGGAATGAAATCATCATTACATACACATGTATTATCAGTGACACATAATTTTCATAATTCCACAGTTAATAAGATAACAATCAATGTGCCAATACCCATGGTCACATATACACAATGCATCCATGCATGGACTACATAATACCACATAACCATGTCATGTATTCCACCATGATGAGTTGGAAGGTCTGGCCAATGATTCAACACATCATCCACACACTTCCTACTGCATGCCTAACTATTTGGTTACCCTCCTTTTCCACCCAAACACAACACCATGATTACAATCCTTAAGTGATCTTCAGTGTTGGCAAAGAGGTTGCAATCCAAACATCATATATATAGTAGATACCATTGAGCACTCACATAGCGCTATAGCCCTTCCATATACAACCATATTATGGTCTCACACATGACTAGCTCTATGGGTATTCATTGTTATATAAGGAGTTTGCCTCATGAATTAACCTGGTTATGATACCATAACCAATCATAACATAATATGAAACTGACATTTTATCTAAGTGCATTCAAGCATCAACAACACTTACACACTTTAGGCCTTCATCCATTACATATCAATTTAAATACTGAAAATTAACTAAGGGAATCCCTACCTCGATCCCCTTCAACATGTATGCATCAACAAAAACTAAATGCATACCTGCCTAGTTGTTACCAACCTACTTGTTGTTGTCTGACCAACTGATATTTGTAGAAGCTCATAGATATCACCCTTCATCATTTTGATCACCATTCCTTCCATCCTCATGGGTCTTCACCTCGATGGAAATTATAAGCAACAACAACATCCACATAGATAACCCTATTGTATGATTTTTTCTGAATACATAATCCATCCTTTACTCATACTCAAACATTGTTTCATAATAACAGACTATTGTAAGTTCACCTACATGTTATATGCATATACAATCATGTACATATGCAAAATTACACATCTATATGCACCAAGCATTTACTGTCAGCATGCCTACTAATGCATATGCAATTTAACTTCATTGTATGCTTCATGCACTCTAGTGAATTTTTTTTTCAATTCACTTATTTATTTATCTATTTCGGTTGTAGTTGGTTGTCCTTGAATTCCTTTAGATCCTTGATGCCTTGCGTGGTCCCATTCTTCTCATCTGCACCATGGTTCCCTGGGTCTGAACACTTTTCCATCCACGTTCCACCTGGCCATTCTTTCCCACTTAGTACCATTCCCCAATGGAAATCCATTTTCATTTAGTGCCACTTTTGAAGTGAGAGAGAATTCCAATTCCTCTACATTGGCATCTTGCTTCCACTATGAACTCTGATTTAAGCTCTTAGACAGTACATAAGTCATATCTAACAAATCCTTCCCTGGAACTCCTATGCTTGACACATAGATTATTCACACACCACCTCTTAAGCTCTTTGTTTCCTTCCACATCAAGCTTGCAACTGTCTACACATCTCTACATTCAAGGCTATGGAGCCTTACTTTTCCTTTCTATGCCTATTACTTACATTATTCACCTACTAGCTTCATGTGCCATGTGAGGATTCTTTCTTTTGTAGTACCTCATCCAACTTTTGTAAGCAAAGTCATGCCTCCATGACCCTAACATCCGATCCTATTCTTGACTTGATTTGGTTATACCTCTAATCCTGATAAACCTGCAAGAAACCATCTTGTTAGAGCTATACATATCATACAAAAATTGTCAATTAAATTTATAGGTACCTTTTCATTTAAGTGATAATATTATTCTTTAATTAGTATCATTTTTCCTTTTTATATGAATTAAATCTTTTTTAATAATGACTGTGTGTCAGTTCTTTTGTCTTCACAAGTTGATCATAGACATGGATCAACTCATTATATCATACTCATGTTTCTGTTGTGTTCTCAGTTCACAAACATATCATATTTTGATCCTTTATCAATTCTCTGTATTATTCTAGTGTTAACTCTCTGTCGAATTAAATCTTTATGAGGTGCTTCCTTCAAACCATTTACATATGACCATATGTGCAAAACCACGTGCTTATTGATTTGAGCGTTGCCTCTTCTTTTCCGTTTTTTTCTTTATTCCATACAACCACAAGTGGTGACTAGGTGCTAAGCTAAGAAGTGCTTGATCACTTATCAAAAACAACGGTCACGTCTTAATGTCACGATGAGCTGGAAGTTTCTCATTTACTTCAGAACTTTGGCTATTTGTGGCTCCTGAATTCTGGAGTAGCAATTCCTCTGAAGTGATTACCCACCAAATGAGTCATAAAGAGGTGGTGACTACTTGTTGTCAGTTAACACCTCCACTTACGCTATCCTTCCACTATACTTGAGCATTGGTTGGGAAAGCTCTCGAAGTAGATCAACGGTTAACGTTGAATTCAGCCTTCGACGCTTCGCAACTTCAAAAAATTCAACCAGGACTAGATCAACAACCCTCATCCTCTTTCATGATCAACGGTCAAGATCCACTTCAAGACTCCGACCTTCAAAGGTCTCAACTTTCCTTGCTTGCTTCCTCCTGGAACAATTTTACCTAGAGTTCACGATTTGTCGACACGTGTACTCCCACAGATCAACGGTTGTGAATCACTTCGACTCTTCAGGCTTCGAGAGTTTCCAACTCTACACCTTCACTTTCTCCTGGAGCACCTATCCTTTGAACTGCTGCAAGATCTACTGCCGCATGTCTTCTAGGATCAACGATCGATATGTACTCCAACCTTTGGGCCTTCGGGATTTCTTGACCCAATGCAAATTGTCACATATTTCTCCTCTGGAGTGCCCAGTCTCAAGACTACATGATCTAACACCACAAGGTGAAATAATAGAAGCGAGAACGTGGCCCAATCGGGTGGGTGACACATGTCACGTTCTAACTGACATTTTAATATTCCATATGCTCAAACATTACTGACACGTGGCACACATCCCATGTTTCCATGTCATCCCAGGTGACGTCTACAAGCCACATCACTTCAGAATTCTGAGGTCCACATCACCTCTAGGTGATGTCATCGTGCCCCACCACTTCGGCCCTTTGGGCTTCGGGACTTCAGGCTTCAAGAGTTTCAACACTAACACACTTCTAATTCTCCTGAACTCTGAATTCCCGAACTGGCCAATCTACCGACATACGTCTTCCTTATCAGACGATTCATATTAACCTGGGACTTTAGGACTTAAGGAGATACCATTGCAAAGATCAACAGTCCTTGATTACTTTGGGACTTCAGGTAATTCTTTCCCTAGTGCTTTTCTTTGCAAAACCTTCAGGAGTACTAAGTCTCCAAAGTGAGAGATCTGGCACTGTGTGTCCTTTTTGATGGCCGGTCTAGATGAACTCTGGGCTTTGAGGAGTTCTGGCTTTTCGTATCCATATTTCTTCCGAAGTGGTTATCCATCGGAGTGCAGGATCTCCTACCGCGTGTCCACTTCGATCAATGGTCTAGATCTACTTCGGCTCTTCGAAGTTTCGATGTTCGAGCACTAACATGTCACATCACTTAATGCCTTTCAAGTTGCGGGGGCATGCACCGACGGTTTCGAGTAACCCGCCTTTCACCCCATAATTCTTTTGATGCTGACACGTAACCCCTCAGTGAAACCATGGTTTGGATTGTGGGATCGCCTTGGGGAATTAACTCCCATGTAACTGGGTTCCCCACAATGCCTCTTGGCCATCGATCTCTCTCCAAGAAATCTGATGGTTGTGACTTAACCTTTTCTTCTCTTTCATTGGATGACCCTTGTTCACTTGCTATCCGATCCAATGATCCCGGATCTCTCTTGATCCCATAGTGGCGATCACTCCCAAATTTGAAGAGGACGGTCACGATCCTTCTAACCCTTACAAAGGATCTATGATGTTCTAACTCCTGTGTAGATTCTGCAACGCCATTCCTCCCGAGATTTTCAAATTCACGATCATAATTTGATCTCAACCATGAGACTTTGACCAATAGACCCAGCCCATACTGGCCCGATGTTTCAACCAGAAGCTTTGATACCAATATGTAACATACCTGACCACCTAGAGGCTGGGCTACACCACTTAAACATGCTGCAACACACCCAACCACCCGCAGGCTAGGCACGCTACAGTCCCAAGACTCAGTTCTCTGATCTCTAATTCGAAGACAAAGGGTTTCTCAACAATGTTAGGAGCATGCACACCACATGCATAAGACAAGATCCATGCCATAAAATAAAAGAGATAAACACCTGTTTATGCACAACAAATAACCAGTAGACACACACATTAGAATACATATCTCAAAGATAATTAAATACGCAGTGGAATACATTAAACAGAAAACACAGAGAGAACTTATCATTGCAAATAAATGTTCACCAACTGGCTGCAGACCAAGGACGTTCCTCCCAACCATAGATGTTGTTGTTCATTTATTCTTAGGAGAAGGTCACCTCCGAGCTAGGGCTGTGAATCCACAAGGACGGGTCCTAGTCCAAGTCTATATACACAATAGTTGGCTAAGTAGATCTCAGGTTTCCCAACCTCAGAAAAATCCTAATTTCCATCTCTCTTTCCCCCTCATCCTGTACAACCCCAAGAAATGAACACCTTTCTCTACCATGCAATCCCCAAGGTTGTTCCATTTCTCTCCAGGGCTCCAATTCTACTGGTCAAGAAATATTCCTACTGGAAATTCCAAGGACTCTCAGCTATGGACAATTCCATCTGAACTACCATCAATTTCATGCACACAGGCATCCATTCCCTCCTGGAATGATCAATAAATCATTACAGCCATTCAACGATGGCTCTCCTCTTCTTGTCATTCATTTCCATGATCAACCCAAGAGCACACAAACTAGCAGTAGTGAGTGAAGAGGAAGAAGAACAAGTGAACTAGTGAGAAGAGGATGAACCAAGGGAAGAATGACCCTAAAACAACTCCTGAGGGATGTTTAAATAATTACATGAAGATAAGAGCCACATGGCCTCCCTCCCAAGAAGCTCATGTAACCCCCTCTTCTTCATAAAATCAATTATGGGTAAATAAATAATAATAATAAGACTTATCCCCTCAAGCCCCCTCTCTCGTGGAATCATAGCCCCCTATCTCTTTTGTCCTTGTCGGTCTTACAGCCAGTGGTGTATTTTATTAATGTATAGGAAGTGTTACATTTCCTAAGCACTCTGGCCCCTTTTCAAATTTACCAGATCACCAACCTAAGTCATATTTACATAATAGATAATAGTTTATAAGGGTTAGAACTAGGATGTTACACCTATGAATATTTCCCTTAGGTCGAAAAGGTTCTCTAGATTGGCCACTCCTTTAGGTATCGTGTGAAACTTGGGTTTGTCATTAGAGTGATATTTTCCCTTCCTCTATTTGTGGAGATATGATTCTATGAGTAGTTCTTGGGATACTTCATCATCAATGGCCAAATCCTTAAAATTATCTTGATTAGTCAGGAAATCTACAATTTGTTCATCACCTTCAAAAACATTCCAGTTAGAAATGTTGTTAGGTATCAAAGGTTTGTAAGAAGTTCCATTGTGAACCTCGAGGCTTCATAATCTTCTAAAGGAGATAATCTTGAGGCTACAGTGGCTAGAGCATCAACAAGGGTATTTTTTATCCTGGGAACAATGGTAATGTTGAAGGCCTCAAAATTGTCTATTAGTATGTGTAAATGTTGTTGGTAATTTATTAAGTGAGGTGAATTGCAATGGATATTATTCTTCACTTTCCTAACAATAATTTTAGAGTCTCCAAAAAATTTCAATTCTTTGATGTTTAAGTCGAAGGATTTCTTTAGTCCCTGGACTAGAGATTCATATTCAACAATGTTATTAGTGCATTCAAATTCTAATCTACAGGATAAGAAACTTTGTTTCCACTTTGGGTCAATGAGGATGCATCCCACTCCCGACCCTTCTTGTGAGTTAGAGCCATCAAAGTAAAATGTCCAAATTTGGGGAGGAAAAATTATGACTTCTTCATGTCTAGCTATTTTTACAATTTCAACCTCCTTGTCTGCTACTCCTGTCAGAGAATCCTGATAGAGGATGCTTTCTTCTGCGGCTGCTAGTAAGTCTATTTGAAATATCATTTCTAATTTTTGTGCGGAAGGTATGTTAGACATGTGAGGGGAAAAATTACCGAAATCAGAATCACAGGAGTAGTTTCCTAACACAGGGGACTTTGTTGACGAGGATTCATTTGGGGTCTCTAAATCAGTGGCGATATGTTTGAGGTATCTTTATCTGTCAATATTGATCATGTTTGGATGTCCTTTCAATGGCAATTAGAGGTGATCCTAGTCGGTACTAAAGTATCCATTCAATTTCTCAGACTAGTCTCGACTAAGTAGCATTCCATAAGCCTCTGGGATGTCTACCACGATTATGTCAATTACTTGAACAAATTTGGGGTGTGTAGCAATCCTGATCATGGAATATTTCAGTTCCTCAATTACCTTTACCTGAGTTCTATCTATTTTTATAACGTGTTTATCACTTTTGACCGGGGTTGCATTCAATTTCTTGAAAATTGACAATGGCATAACATTTGAATATGCCCCTGAATCTACTAGGAAATTATGTATATTTCTGTTAAATACCTCAAATGTCAAGAGGAAAGGAGGAACAAAAGGCCTTCCTCTTTTTTCTAAAGAACAAGCATTCACACTCCAATTATTTGTTAAGTCTGTGGGGGATGAGACATTACCTTGGTCAATGCTTGTCATAGGGGTATCTATTAATTTTAAGGTCTACACCAAAAAATCCTTTTGTTGAGGAATCCTACACATGTCCATGACAAACACATTATCTTTCATTTTATTCAAGTGTTCTACTACATTGTATTCTAGCTTAGACGTTTCCTGTGTGTGTATGTTTATGGGTTTTCTTTGGGAAGAAGATAGTGGTTTGGGGTGATTGACCGCTTGATTTCCTCAAGATGATTGAGTAGTGGTGGGGTTACTTTGGATAGGTTGACTTTTACTTCACGTTTGTACAACCAAAATCTCAGCGGGGGTCCATGCAGCTCAGCTACATCGTTGAAAGGTCTTGGGTGGTTGGAATACCATAACAACATGACTGTCTCTTCAGGTGGTTCTTGAATTTCTTGATTGGTGACATTTATTTCTGAGCCACTGAGTTTTTTGGTTAGAGAACATTCGTCTAGGAATCGATTAGCCATTAGATTCATAACATGCAACCATTGAGGGAAATCTCTTTTCAAATGTTTTTCTTGATGATATGTACAGAAGGAGTGTTGGCCCTTGACCAAGGTTTGGGGAACCTTGGTCATGTTTGACCTCTTTTGGGACTTCGACAGGCTGGTCAAAGATGGAGCACAAGTCGAAGCAGAGATCACAGGATCTCGACCCCTTTTTAGGGAAAGTTTTGGGATTAGGGTTTATGTAACGGGATGTCGGCCCATGGGTTTACCCATGCTTAGGCCCATTTTTGTAATGTATAAATAAGTAGCTAGGCGATGTAATATGGAGCGAGACCTAGAAAGTCAGCATGTGCTAAGTGCAAGTGATGTAAAGAAGTTGGGTCTATGTGATTAGCTATGTGCATACTGTGTTGAGAACTTGCAGGGCTGAGTGCAACTCTTTGTAAGGAATGCTTTGTGTGGTAACCTAGCTCGGGGAAGGAGGATCCGACGAAGTGTGCAAAGATCTCCTGTCCTATGCGGAGTAGGATTTTGTGTCTCTGTACATGTAGATGATTGACAGAAGAAAATAAAGAGAAGAAGAGTTGGTGGATGTAGCCCTAGGCTGGGGGTGAACCACGTATATCCTATGTTATGGTTTCTTTGTGAATTATGGTTGTTATATTGTTCATATGATTTACACTTGGTTCTTACCTTCATGAATGTTTATATACATTTGATATGATATCTTAGTGTTTATCCATGTGAATGAATGTTGGATCTAAGTTATCTCTATATACTAAGTGCTTGAATGTGTTAGACCTAGTTGAATACTGTGCTACTCTATAATTAGGGTTTACCTCCGCTGTGAAAAAGGGTTAATTACTAATGAACGATAACTACTAAGTGCTCTGTTAGAGTGTTGTAATCACAGATCTGTGTCCCAGCTAGGTTGCAGACACTTGAGTCCTGCAACCACCCCTGCCTCTACCTCAGGTGAGACTTCATCTGCTTCGCAGGTGTTGCTGAAAGGGCCGGTAGTTAGGATTTTTTTGGTGCACTGTTGAAGCGTTGAACCCTGGGTCTTCCCGTCTGCCAACAAATGGTTCCATTGTCAGGACTTGAAATTGTGATTGATGGGAACTGAAGAAAAGAGAAATATCGGTACACAGATTTGTTTCCCTAGTGCACAATATTCTACTTGACTGCGAAGCTCTGTGCTAAGAAGAAAAGTCAGATCTGAAGAAAAGATTTAAGATCTTAAGGCTTTGTTCTCTGATAAAGGTAAGATACATGGAAATTTTTGTTTCGAAAGAATGGATCTAGGTATGTCCAAATAAACTCCCGACATGATAAACTCCCGACCATGCATGGTCGAGGGTTCGTCCAAATACCTAGCTCCTTCTAGCCTATAAAAGAAGGGGTAGGGGTACCATTTGGAGGAGGAAAAATATAGAGAAGAAACTCTGCCCATTTATGTATTCCGTTGTCCCAACCCTTTAGCCTTTCCTAATGCCAAAGGAGATTTAAAGAAAAGTAGTTGAAGTACAAAAGAAGAGGAGCCCAGGATCAGGTTCAAGGAGTGGTGGTCGATCTCAACTTTTTGTAAGTTTACTCATTTTAAGTAATAAAGAGAATGCTTTTCCTGTCCCAATTCATGAGCTATTTATGATATTGATTAGTTTATGTTTGATTTCTAACTCATTAGGATATTAGTAGCATGCATGCATAGTTGTTTCTTGTCTTGAATGCAGGTCAGATTTGGAAGGAGCATAGCGAACAAGTGATCAAGCACAACAGAGGATCGACATCAAATGTTGGTAATGATGTAGGTTGATCTTTCCATGCATTGACTAAGAAAAGGGGATTTAAATATAGGGATGAAAGTAGAAAGTGATTTCTATTCGGTCATATCTGCATGCAAAGTATGAACTCTATTTTCTAGTCCATAGGGTGTTTTTTCCCAACAACAGAATTGGTGACCATACTGGGGAGAAATAACTCTTTAGGGTTCCTGGAATTTTATTTAGTTTTTGGGTAGTTTAAAGGCTAGTCTTTCTTACCTGTCTTTTCTTTACATTTCTGTAAAGTCTAGGCTAGCAGGGAGTCTGGTTTTCCATACCATCTTTCCCTGAATTCTTCTTGACTATGTTTTTCGGGACCCACAGAGGTACACATGGCCTGCACAAGGCCTGTACACATGTACCCGCGCCCTATCCTCTTACAGCCCGCATGTGAACGCTAGCTGTAAAGGTAGAAATAATGTGTAGGAGTTCAAAGAACCTCAGAGGCAGTCCTCCTCTTCCCTGTCAGAATCACATATTCTCAGGGGGTTTTTTGGAATTCTGTCTGAGTCTTGTTTGCTAACAGTCCTATCTCAGATTGTTTTTGCCTTATTATTTTTCCATGCATTATTTGTTTTTCTATTAGAAAGAGTATCCAAGCCTTCAAGGGATCCTAGTTATCAATACCAGAGGTCTCTTCTTGGTCTAGTCTGTCTATTTTCTTATTTTTTCTTAGAGTTTAGATATACACGTGGCCTGTACAAAGTTATCCCACATGTACACAGCCTCTGTTGCTGTTCAGTGTGCGTTCACACGCGTGCTGTTTGAGTGACAGTCACGTGCTTGTACAAGCTACGTCTTGTTTAGGGTGGGGCAGTCATCCTCTCCTTTGATTAGAAGTATTCCTCTCAGGTGTTTGAATCTCCGTTTGAACAGTCAGTAGCTTAGGATTATTTCTACCCTTAGCTTGCTTTTTCTCATTTAAAACATTGTCAGAAAAATAATTTATTTTTTTTTTATGGTTTTTAGACAAGTGTGAGAGTCATTGTTTTTACAATTGCTATTGTGTGATGTTTTAATCTGATTCTTTGTGATCTGATCTTTAAGCCATAATTGTTTTTCCTTGGTTTTTTGCTTGTCAGTATTTTCCCTTTCTTGCTTTAACTAGCAATTAAATAAAAAAAAACAATATTCTCTTTTCATTTTCTTCTTTGGTTGAAGAGTGTGTCTCTGCATCATTAGCTAGGGAAAAGTCTTTTATTTTATAAGTTTTTGTAGTTCACTTAGATCGTAAGTAGCTCGTAGTCGATTGAAATTCCTTTGAGTTTGTTGTGCAAAATCTCAGAAAAGTTCAAAAAAAAAATCTTGCTTTTGAAAAGTTGTTGAAATTTTGCATTCAGTAAAAGTTTTGTTTCCAGCTTTTTTATTCATTTTTTATTTCGTCTATTACACATCATCAGTTTCACCCTCACATCCCTTGACGTAAGACAAAGATATAAAAGTAACGCTAAATTTAAAATCTACTAGACTTTTATGTTTGTAGGGTTCACAAACTAGTTCAGGACTAGGGCCTTGGATTAGGTTGGAGAGGAAACTCTTCAAGGCCTTTTAAAATCAAACATTGGAGTCTGAGATAGGGAGTGTCTAAGTCCAATTTTGTGGAAGTTATTTGGGACCCCCCTCTAACATAGGGGATAAACACGAGGTCATGTGCGGAAAGGTAGCAAAGATAACCCCTCCAAAGCCGGACCAATCGTAGTGGAAAACACATATAGAGGGCTTGTTTTGGGATTTCATCGTTTGCATTTGTCATGGGGCTTCGTGGGTCTTGAATCTATTCGAGGTCCTTAGTTTTCTTCCCGACCATTTTCTCTTGATACCCTTGACAGGTTTCGGGCTCGATACCCTGCTCATTGTGGTCTACCTGACTTTCGACTGTACCCGCCTGGTGACTGTTCGCGTGCTGGCAACCTAGTTGCCAATCTTTGATAGGAACATACACAGGTGACTGTGGGGGTATACTGTGGTACCTAGGATAGACATCAGGCCACACTTTTCAAATTATACTCAGAGGGTTCTTACGTGTTCAAGTTGCACTTGCAACAGTAATTTGCTCTAGTGTTGGCTATTGTAACTGTTCTTCCAATTAATTTAGTGTTTGCTTGTCTTATCTTCTAGGGACTTTTTTCTTAGTGTGTGTTACTTTTGTGCATTTAGACTACCTTAGAGTGTCTTGGATCTTCTCACACAGTGGAGGATCCCAAGCTCCGCCAGCCATGAAGGCTTCTTGGCCTGCCACCAGTTACACTGGAGCCACTCCCACCACCTTTACGACGGAAGCTAGACCAACAAGGGTCTTTTGAAGCGACCGGGTCACAACCTATTGTGACCGAACAACACCTGGAGGAATCGATCATTTTGGACCTTGAAGAAACTGCTCTTGGCTCGGTTGAAACCCTAACCACTAATTTCTTGGCACCTTTTATTATACCAGTTTTTCACGAGCGTCAGACAGTGTCGTACACAGCAATGGAAACAAATGTTGTTACTTCTTCTGGGAATTATTTGATTCCCACCACAGTTGTCACCACAGGAGAGCTTACACCTCCTAACCCATTGTCATCGATCTGAGCCATCATGGTCTCAACTGCAACTACTTCGCACAGTGGTCCGAATCCGTCTTTGGCTGTGGCCACAACCCCCTTCACACCTAGTGCGACAGGCCCTCCATTCTCATATGGGATGCCTAGTTCGGGTACAAGTCCTACACTTTCCTACTCCACTTTACAGACTTTGAGTCTGGGGGAAGGGATCTCTATCGCTCATCTGCAAGGTCACTTGGGGGGCACTCCTGTCCCTTTTAATGCTTTTCCTTATGGAGGAGGTCATATCCCTCCTTCGTCCCCTTCACTCGGTGGCTTGTATCAACAATCCGTTGGGCAACCTACGCCCAATAGTTTATTTGGAGCAGGGAGTCAAGGACCACCTGTGCCTAGTATGCCGGTAGGTTCGACACCATTTTCTTGGAACAAAATGTTTGGTAACAACACATTCTCGTCAGCTTCTTTCCCGACTGGGGGCAACCCCATTTTTGGACAAACTACTCCTATTTAGGGTACTATTCCTGCACAGGGGGCAAACATAATAGGACCTTGGAATTCAGGACAAGGATCCGTTCCCTCCTCCAGAATGCCGATCTGGGGAAATTCTTTCCACAATCAATGGAACCCCAGACAAACTACTATTCCTATTCCCATGGGACCGACATGGGGTAATCCTTCCCAAAGTCCTTCGAATACAATGCATGCCCATCCATCTATGTTCTGTTTGGGAAATCAGCCGATGATGTTTCCACATATGCAAAATCCTTATGCTGGTCAGGGCCATGGTTTCTACTAGAACCCGGGCCAGCAGCCA
>SNQJ01S0004639.1:170456-193638 GCA_010110895.2 Picea sitchensis | reverse complement strand
GGGGGGAGGGGGTGAGGTGGAGGGAGAGGTGTTAGAATCAATATTTTGAGGATAAGAATTAGATTTTGTCTAAATTTTTAAATGTCATGCCATAGTCTTAGTAATACCAAGGCATTCCTAAATTGAGTCACAGTTTGTGTATAAATGGATTCATGGGATGGGTCAAGAAGCCTTAGGTCATTGTTAAAATATAGGGTAAGGTGCATCTAAAATAAGAGTTAAATCACAAGTCTGAGTCAATGTTTTGTGTATATCATCACATATTATGAAGGTGAAGAATTCATTAGAAGGTCCATGGGTTGTTTTTCATCATGAAATATTTTTTAAGGATCCTTGTTTTGAAGTCCAAAATGACTTCATATAATGGAAAAAATATGTCATATTTGAAGTCATAAGTTTAGGAGGGAGGTCTTGTGAAAGCATGTTAATGAGAATGATCACATGTAATGAAGTTAGTGAAATTTCTTGATGGTTCTTCATGTCATCTGTACTTTGGAAGGATCAAAAGTCAAGCACCCTATGCAAGTCACTTAAATGATATAAAGGGTATTTTCACTTCAAACAATTATTATTCTCTCTCAAAACCTCTCCACATCAAATCATACATCCTTCTCCATCATATTCCATCCCTCTACACACATTCCACACCTGCAAACTAGTTTCTTCCCTCTCGAGCAATCTCCAAAATCCCCTACTACACAAACCTTGTTTCATGCTATGAAAATGTTGTGCAGATTCTCATGCTACACAACTGTTGTCTTGTACTCCTTGCAACACAAATCATAGTGCTAATTTTCTTTCTCCTAATCTCATATGCAGTATGTGCTATATCCCTATGATAAGTTGTTGAGGGTCATACAAAGATATTTTACTTGTGAGGGTAGGTTTGATAGGGTATAACAGTACCATGTGAGACTCCTCATGCACTTCATAAGAAAAAACCCTCTCAAATTACCTTTTTTCTTGTATAGAATCTTAGGAAAGATGGCAGACAAGGTCTGAGTTAGTGCTAACCAACTTAAGAGTATCTTGTTCCACTTTTCCTTAGTGAAGCTACTAGTTGTTGATGAACTTAGAAAGGTAAACATGGATTGGGATTCTTTCTTGTCCTCAGCTAATATTCTATTGGACCCCAAAAGAGATACCCCATTCTTTGCTGAAATATTGTCTCCTAGATGCTCAGGTCAAAAGGGAGAAAGTGCTACATAGAAATGAAAAGGAAAGGAAGTTGAAGTCTATCCTCCAAGACAACTAGTTTTGAAAAATGGTGGGAGGCGATTTTTTACCAATGAACCAAAAGAGACTCATACACCAAGAAGGATAACCACAAGGTCAAGAGCTATAAGAATTCCTACACCTACAATGCAGACATAATATGTTGAGGTTGTAGCTCAAGAGATGGATGAAGGCCAAACCAAAGCATGAGAGAAAGAATCAGAATTTAGAGGAGTGAAATAATAGCTTAGAGAGGCTCAGTATGCGATTGCTCAGTTTTATCAAGAGATCACAAAGATGAAGAGGAAGCTAACTGAGAGTGATTCTGAGGAACAAGCACCACAAAACAAGTCAAACCCCATGAAAGAAATTTAAAACATGAAAGAGGTCATGGACAACCCTAATACCAAAGTTTTGGCCAAGCCTACAATTCCTCTAGAAAGGTCTTTGGCTCAAAAGAAGTGTTTAGAGATATAGGGAAAGACAGAAACAAGTGAGAGACCTCCTACTTCACCCAGAGAAGGAGAAAAATGCATAAGATGGAATAAGAACCTAAGAGAGGCTCAATATCAAATCATCAAGCTTCTGGAAGAAAAGAGAATATTATATGATAGAGCCATGAAACATTTTAAATAATGCAAACCAACCAGACAAAAGGAATGTGCAACCCTTTCTAATGCCCAGTCAAAATTGAATAGAAATACAGCCTTGTTAAGGTAGGTGGGAAATTTGAAAGTGAATATATTAACACTAAGGAAGGAAAACATGAATCTTAAACAAAGGTTGTGATTGAATGATGAAACCAGAAGAAGACTAGAGCTAGTTGCAGAAGTAACCAAAATATGAAGGGAGGAAACTCACAATTTTGCATTTTTTGGGAAAAAATCCATTACATCTGAAATCTAAATGGTGATTAAAGGAGAAATAAAATTAGCAAGGTTTAAAATATTTCTATAAGAAACATCTTTTTTCAAATCCATGTGCCTATGATTCAAAAAAATATGAAAGTATGAGGAAACCTTTTGAACTTAGCTGTAGTTTGACTTATAAACATGCATACACAACACTTGCATAGCGATCCCATGCTACACAAATTATATAGACACATATGATTGAAAAGGAAAGTATAAAATGATTGATGTACCACACTGGTGGTCAAATCAGGTTTGAAATCAATAGTTTCCACTTGGATCTACACAAGTTTCAAGAAAACCAATTGTGCTATGCAAATGTTGTAAGTAGAATTTGTGTAGTGATAGCACCAGTCTTCTATGCAAAGGTGATAGGGATACCTAAAATTGCACTGATTGTCTTGAAGGGTTCTTTGGATGTACCTGATGACTCATCCACACATCAAAATCAAATTTGTTTTAGATATTTGATTGTATAAGATATGTTTTGTTTTCCATTAAATATGGTCAAAGAAGTCTTACTATTTTTAGTAAAGTAGTTTTGGAGTTTTTCTCCTCCAACGTAAGCAGATCCACTATTGTAGTCAGCTGGAGATCAACTCCTAATATCCTAGTTTAGAAAATAGGATTCTATATATTTGATCATTTTAATGTAAAAGGGGGAGTTGGTAGAACTATAGCATTTTTTATCTTCATTGTAAATTTTTGAATATGAATGAAATGAAAATGTAGAAGTCCTGAAACTTCATGAAAAATATTCTAATTGTGATGAGTTGACAATGTGTTTCTTATATTCTGTATGTATCTCTTATGTCCCTACTTGCATCTCATTTTTTCCTCTGGTTAAATTGATATTTAGAGTGTAGAATTCATCTAAATGGAGCTCTATACTCAAAGGGTTTAAAATTTGTCCTTTCTTCCTAACTAGGTCAGAATTCATATGTATGGTGCTCTCATTCTCTTATGTGTTTCATTTTTCCTCTTTCACCCCATACAAAAAATTCAAAACTGAAGGTTTCATCCTCCTAATTTAGTCTTTGTTCCTCTGAGAGGTTCTATGTACCAGAAATTAGTTTAATTTTTTTTCAATATTTGAATCCATAGCCCAAAGAAAATCCTTCTCCTCCTTCCCAACAAAAAATTATTAAATACACTCAAAACTGTAAACCCAGTCCATTATTTTACCAAGAAAAACCATGTATTAGAGGCAAAGTGATAAGAGAGAGCCCTCTATGAACTTAGTAGGATAGTACCTAGATATAAATAGATTTGTGGTTACCTTTGTAGGTTGTTTTGATAACCAAAACAATTTACTCAGTGTTAACAAGAGGATAGAGAGAGAGAGAGAGAGAGAGAGAGAGAGATCACTATGGAGGGAGGAAGAGTGCACTAGGGGAGGGAAGGAGGGACCAAGAGAGAGTGAGGGACATATCTATATATATACAGAGAGAGAGAGAGAGAGAGAGAGAGAGAGAGAGAGAGATAGAGGGGGTGGGACAATACAAGAGAGAGAGATAGGGGGGTGGGACAATGCACAATACACAAAAAAATGGTGCGAAAAAATTCAAGAAATTGCATGACAGAAAAACTAAACACTGGATGTCAAGATAGAGAATGATCGAAAACAAAAGAAAGGTGGTAAAGTAGGATACATAAAAGTGGAATACGATAGAGAATTCATGAATGGCCTTATAAAAGAAATAAAATTTCAAATAACACCTCATTGTGAATTAGAGAGAACAAGAGCTAAGGAGAAGAATTCAAGAAAACACATAGCATGACCAGTTATCCCTGAAGGTTTCAACATCGATTCAGAGCACAGGAGCCATGAAATTATAGTATGGTTCCAACAAAGGTTATATAACCAAGACAAATGTCAAGGAGGACATTAGTAAATACAATATCTCCATAGACACAAGAAATAGAAGTGGAAAAACGTTGTGTACAGGTAGGAGTCATGGATGTGGACACAATTCCATCACCGAAACTAGTTAGCCCAACATCGATCAAAGAACATGAGCTGGAGGAGATGGATGTGGATTCAAGTATGGAAGAGAAGAACCCCACTATGAATAAGTTGGGTCTGGGAGTGTCACAACAGAAAAATGGGGATAATGAGGAAAGAGAAATGTATCACAAGCCTAGGGAAGAGGCCGAATCAATATAAGAACCAGTTTTAGAACCAACATAAAAAACAAAGGAACAAGTGCAAGTAGAAGATGTTACAGGTGAGCCAGATTTAGATGCAGAGTTAGAAGAGGATGTATTTTAGGAATCAAGTCCATCCATTGTGACGATAAAGGGAAACAACAAACATCTAGTGAAGAGATCGTTGCACAAATAGCTAGAAGTCGCGATAACATTACCTTACATTCCAGAAGGAGTGACAGTTGTACCTAATATTCTAGGATGGGTAGAAAAAATAGGGTATTTAGACCATGATGTAGCAGATAAATACAAATTTTAGGAACTTTCTCTTCAAATATACATGGAAAGAAAAGAGATCGTTGCAAAAGGAGTACCATTACTTGAACAAAAGTGGTGGATAATAGGTTTATACAACATAGAGATAATGAACTTACTAGAAATTCCTCATTTTGGACATGACATGGACGTGAATAAATGTGTCAAACAATTATGGGTATTAGTACATGGAGGTATTTAATGGTTAGATAGGCCCACATATATTAACGTAGACCTGATTGCACAAATAATAGGTCATCCCACTTATGGTGAGAAACTTGAGCACTATCTGGACAATAAAACTAAGGAGAAGACCCTAGCATACAAAATGAAGAAAACATATGGCACAGTGAGAGGGTCCAGGGGAATTGTGATTAACAGGATCAATGAGCCCGAGACAAGTTTGAAAACAAATATAATGGCATGTAAATTGCTAAGGAAGTGTTGTAAGGAGGAGGAACTGGCAGGGGTGAGCACAACAATCACGTAATGCGCGAAGGGGACTCTACCTAGTTGGACTCCATACCTAGTGAAATTATTTCTGGATGAATGTAAATACATACAAGACTTGGGGACATAGTTTGATTACTTGTGGTTCATCATACTCATAACACTTGTAGGATGGAGACACCCCAAATTCATCATGTTTTGTCAAAGGATAGGAAGTTGTTGTGTAGCACAATATGCAACATTGTGGCACACCTCAACCAAAAAAGAAACGAAAACTAGCTTGAGCATATTTGTGATGTAATTGGAGGATATATAGGAAAAGGTGATAGATACATGGAGAATACCACCAGACGTGGTGAATTAACACAAGGACATAACATACTTTTAGGTCTCAAGGCACAATGTATGGATTCAAGCCAAAAGGGATCAAAAGAAGAATTGGTTGTATATAAGGTAATGTGTCACTGGAGAGGAAGTTCAGTGGGCCATGAAGGAATGGCTATATGGGTGGAAAGTACCAATGACATAAAAGAAGGGACATAAAGGAAAACAACCAGTAGAAGATGAAACATCACAAAAAACCAGCAGTCTGACATCAAACACCAAGAAATTTGCAGAGCATGTAGGAGGTGCAATATTAAGAAATTCAAGATAGCAGAAAAACATTCCAAAGCCACCTACGCAAGAGAACAACCAAATAATAAAACTAATGAAAGAACACAGAAGGAACTAACAGTTCCCATGCAAGAGGAAGAAGGAGGAGGAGACATCCCAGATATAGATATACCTACAACTTCAGCGCAAGTAGAGACTCTACCATAGAAGAGAACTGTGTTGTAGGAAGTAGCACAGAGGAAAAAGATGAAGGTGCATAAAGATATCCTATAATTTACTATAACAAAGTATGATGCAGAGATGGTGCAAGAAAAAGTCCAAGACCGCGTAACAGTGTTGTGGGATAATCTAGAGAAGAAAAGAGAGGAAATAATAAAGAGATTATCATAAATGAAGGAAACTTTGGTGCAAATGCACCTGAGTGAAATATAACAGAAATAAAAGGTGTATCCACAATAGAATGTTCAGGAAGAGGTAGTCCCAAATCAAGAAACAATACAGATCATAGTGTTAGTGAGTGAGATCTTCCCTATCACTTAGGATATGTTACAGTTATAAGAGGAGACAATGAATAAACAAATAAAGGAGATTTATCATTTGGACTTTTCTTTGGCCAATATCCCCACAAAATCATTGTACAAATTGCAAGTTAGTGTCATACAAGAAGTCCAATCTAGAGAAGATGCAGATGGGACAGAGTTACAAACAATTGAGGATATAAAGGACACATTGAAGATAAATCTCAAGGAAGTAAAGTTTGAGAAGTACCAGATAAATAAGTGCATTAGCCAGATAGAGGATCACATTGAAGAATTATTTAAGTCAATTCTAGACAATGCACAATAAGGGACACACTTTGAGATCGAGGAGAAAATTGGGAAGATTGTGCAGGCGATGGAATATAACAAGAGTTATATAACAGAGTTGATGGCACATTTGAACTCAAGAACATCACCATAGGTGAGATCACAGAGAGAGAATGAGGCTATAGGGAACATACAAGACATGGAACAAAGTGTTATGGAGATTGTAGAGTTATATGAGAAAAGTACACAAATTTGGATAAGTCTGCATGAACATGAAAAGTTGCAGGCACTATAACAAAAGGAGGAAAGTGTAAATTCATAAATGTAGAAGTTGAAGCAGAATAAAAAGGATATGAACATTCAGGAGAGGCTTAGGAGCTCAAACATTAACAAGAATACTTAAAAATTGTGTAGATAGAGAAGAACATGAGGTAGGCTCAGTTGGAGCCATTGTAGGAAGACGCAAATAAGATATTAACATAAATGGATGCATCTAAGGGGAAGATGGAAACTCTTAGGTTGGAGGCTGAAGAGATGATGAAGTATTATCTCAAAGTATATATTGTAGAGTTTTTTGTAGAGAAGAGCACACATGTCAAGACTTGTGCTAGAGAAGAGTCAGGAAGATTCCAAGAATTGGAGAAATCGGTGTTGGAGGAGCACACTACCTGAGTGGCTTGAGACGAGCCATGGGTTAGTGTTGGGGGCATGTTGGAGTAGGATATTTTGGGATCAAATTCCAAGGAAATAACACAACTAACAAGGCATGAATATAATGAGTGGAACAAGGAGGAAGTGTGCACCAGGATATAAGAAACATGCAAGAAGGAAAGGGAAGCAACACGCTCAGAATAAAGGAAAATCAGTACGATGAAATTGTGGATTAGTGTGCGAAGGAAGTTAGAATGTGAAAAATTTGAGTCCACTTAGATTTAGGGTTTTTGTAGTCAATGTAAATGGTTTTTACCGATATTTTTGTATAGATATGATGTATGAGGTAGATAGGAGGGATCAACCTTTTTGAGTATATTGAGAGTTCCTTTTGAGAATAGTTCTCAATTTTGAGTCGAAATAATAGTTTTTTTTAGAGTTGTGGAGCTCAGATGGAGTCAATGTTGATATATATGGATTGTATATGAGGGTGAGGTCGCGATATGTGGATCTTGGTGTGATACTGGTCATCCCTGTGGAGTATGACAAACTTTTGATGTAATGTGTGCAATGCCCTATTTTGATGATTAATAATAATAAACACAAGATATTTGTGGATGTATCCCAGGGGAGGTGAACCATGGTAAAAATGGTGTGTCTATGTGTGATTATAATATGTGTTTCTTTGATATTATTTTATGTTGAATGAATCCATGAATCTGGTGAGGGTTATTTACAATGCACAATATAATAGTATGATGTTTTCTAGAGAATGAGTGTTATTGAATGCCTAAATAATAGATTTAATGAATCATGGTATGGTAGAATTCATGTTGAATTAGAAGATGTCTAATATGCCTAATATTCCCATGAGTTCCATCCCTTGCATGATTGCAGACAATTGGGTCATGCAATCAATCATAAGTCATCTCAGGTGAGACTGCATTGTGAACTCTGTGCACAATGTTTCCTTCTAGTTTACCAGAGGGGTCGATGGTTTCTATGTTTCTTTTGGAAAAATAAGGTAGAAACTAGGTCAACCGATACGTCCAATAGGGAATTTTTTTTTCTTCCTTGTATTTTTAATTGTTTTTCTACCCTTTGTTTCTTTTGCATTCTCTATCTCTTTCCTTGTATTTTTTGTTGGGATGGTTGATTCCATGAAGATCCAATCTCTACTTATTGTTTATATTATGGTACCTTCTATGGGATTACTGGAACCTTCCATTATTAAGGACAATCCTTCATTTTCCCATTGCACCTCTTCCTCTGTGACACAATATCTCAATTGTAGTCATTCCTTCTTAGAATCCCTCTTAGCATGGATCCACATGTTATTCCTTGAATCTTGAAAGTTTGTTATTCCTTGACTCTCTTTCACAACTTTCGATGGTATTCTCCATGTATTTTCCAACTTCTCCTACATCTCATCATAGAGGATGGAGTTTATTATAGAATTATCCTTCCTTTTCTTTGGATCTAAAGTATGCCATAATGATGTATATTTTGTTGTGCAACATTTCGATAGCCTCTGGTAAAATCCATTGTATTTTGGTTATCCTCATGATACCAGTGTTATGAATATGATTAACCATGGATAATGAAATTTAGAACCTAGATAATGTGCATCCTTGCAATCCTCCAGAAACAAATTTAGTAGATATGGAACCTATCTAAGTAGAGTCCCCTTTGCGCACTATATGACTATTGCTATTACTCTTGTAGGGGCTTCGTCCTTACAACATTTTCTCGAAAGTTTACATTCCATCAGTTTTATTGCAAACTAAGTTTTTGGTTCATTTATATGTCTAACAATCATTCCCTTGGATACTTTGCTAGTCCCATATTTTTTCTTTATCTCATCTGTCAGGGATTTTTCTTTAGCTTTTCCATCTATGTATTTCTTTGGTTTTACTCCATCTGTTGATAATCCTATGATTTATACAATTAAGTCCACATTTATGGACACAGTCTTATCCATCCATAATATTCCTCCATGTACCAGTTACAATATTTTTTTGACACATGCATTCACATCCTTTCCTCTTCCAAAGTGAGGAATCTCCAACAATTTCATAATTATTGTGTTATATAGCCCTGCAATACACTATTTTGGCTCCAAACTGAGATCTCCTGATGGACTTGCTCCTTTAATTTCCATTTATATTTTCTTCGAGAACTTGAGAAACTTACCCATATATGTAAATTCATGGTTAGCATACTTCATCTTATTCACACATCCTAACATGTCATCAAGTATATTAACACCTTTAGGCATCTGTGGCAGTGACAATGTTAGTTCCTTCTGCTTGCTTGGTTTTCTTATAACAACATGTTTTCCCTAGTATTTTTCTTCCATGTTGATGGCCCTACCATTTCAACCTGGTTCTCTTCCTCATCTTTTTCATTATATGAGTTTTGTTGGTATGTGATATCTTCAGCCTGTACTTTTTCCTCCAACTACTATGTTGGTTCTACTACAGGTTGCTTCCCTTCATCAATTTTTTCCATTCATCATCTTCCTCATTCAATTGTTCCTAAGTTTGTGCTTGTCCTAACCCATTTTGTTGCATGATGTTTTTATATGTGCTAGGTTTTTTGTTTCACTCTATGGGTCGATATCCATTTATTATATCGCTAGATTTTGATGTTCCTTCTCTTCTACAATTGTGGGACTAACTGGTTCAATGACTAGGGATGTAATTGCGTCCACATCCACCAATCTTTCTGGATGGTTTAGGTTTACTCCCTTAGTTATTGTGTGTTTTTTTGATCTAGGTGGATATATGTGTCCACCAACCTATTCCATTGGCTCAAAAAATAGTTTTCCACCTTGGCAGTTTTTCGATAGTTTTTCAGGTTCCAAACTTTTGCGGTTGTTTTGAGGCCCTAAACGACGTTTTTTGGGTATTTGGGGTCTAGGGGACTGCCAAAGGAGCTAACCTAGAGAATTACAAAATATTTATTCTTGTCTAGACCTTTCGAATGGTGTATCAAGTGCCCCAAACAGAGATTGTGTGCAAACGTTATGCCCCCAGGAAGTTGATGTATCAGCTACCCCCATCGAGGCCCACAAACCTTTTGGATTTTCATCTTTCGGGGTTATGGTTTTGGATTTTAATTATGTTAAAAATTCCTTTGGATCCTCATTGTAAAAATCATATTATTGTGAGTGTGAGTAGTGGACACATCTTTTCTCAGAGATAACCTGACACCATTCTAGAGAGTCTTTCACTCAGTATTTTTATAGTCTTTGTACACTTTCTCTCATCAATAGAAAATTGTGTATTACTGTATATCTATGTTTATGGTTGCATATATTATACATTTACTTTATATTATTGTATATTTGAGTTATCTCTGTACATTTCTTTATTATATCTTTGCTCTTATTTCATGCCGAAAATAATCCAGATTAGTGGTATCAGAGCAGGCTGTTCTTGATCATTTCTTTTAGTCCATGTCCTCGAAGAGGTTTGAGTATATAAAGTTGGGTCCTGAGCTTATATATCTTGAATACAATCGTTCTTGCATGCCTAAGAAACCCTCCATGGAAGAAGAAAAGAAAAATGACGGAGAAAACGATTCTATCAATATGTTTCTTGAGCAAGCTCTCACGCGACAGAGGGAGGAAATGATTGATAATTTTTCCCACATATTTCAATGCCTATTGATAGAAACAGGCACATCTTCATCAAACAACCACTTTGGAAGCACCTCTCCTTTCATGGTACATGTCAATTTTGATATTCGCATATTTGAAGGTCAGATAGATGTGGATGCCCTAGCCAAATGGTTAAATCTACTAGAAGGTTATTTCTCTATCCATAATTTTTTCGATAGGGAAAATATCACCTTCACACTCCTTAAATGTGTCCCCCATGTCAAAAATTGGTGGGAAACTTACTGCTAGAAAATTTCCACAGAAGAGTCTGAAATATATGGGGCCGATCCCAATTGGTATTTTTCTGTGGATGTGGTAAAGGAACATTATTACCCTATTGGAAACTGTGCAGACCAATATATGAGATGGACCACACTGCAACAAGAGAGGGGACGAGTAGTTTTAGAGTTCACCAATGCCTTCCATACCTTACGCACTAAGTTGGGTATCAAAGATTTCAAACAACATTTGTTTATGAAATGCCATGGGGATCTACATAGACACATCCAAACTAAAATGGATTTTCCAAACATCTCATCATTCGATGTTGCTTATCAGTATGTTGTTAAAATTGAGAAGAAATTTAAGAACACAAAAAAATGGGAGTTTGGGTCTACAAATATGAAACAACCAAAGTATGATGAATACATCTATAACACACAACCTCCTGAAAACCATTCCTACTCACAGGAAAAGAAGTGCCATGGGAAGAAAAAAGACACTAGAAAATGGTGTGATTTCCAAAAAATCCCCTGGCACAACACCGATGAATGTTTCTCAAAATAGTCATTAGTGGCCGAGATCAAAGACAAAGAGTCAAATCCTAATTCAAAGTCTGATTTTGAAAATACTGGTAAAAGACATATCATCGATGAAGACCCCATTGTTATTTTCACGACCACAACAATTCAACCAGAAGAACCAACAGATCTTGAAGAGGGGGGGCACCTTTTTCATTCACATATGTGGGTGAAGGGGACCCTTCCGCATTTTAATGTTGATAGTGGAAGCTAGAAGAACCTCATCTTAGCAGAGGTTGTCAACTAGTTGGGATTGTCGACAGCACCACACCCATAGCTATAAAACATCAGGTGGCTTCACCAGGGATGAGATCTCCGTGCCACCTTGCAGTGTTGATTTTCATATAGAATCCATCCCTTCAGGGATGAGGTATTATGTGATGTTTCCCCACTAGATGTCTATGATGTTCTCTTGGGCCAATCATATATGTGAAAGCACCATGTTGTTTACGAGTCTCAACCCCACAGTGTCATTATTTCTCTAGGGGGTCATCTCTATAGAACATCAGAGGTAGTTCTGACTACTGTTCCACCTAAATAGTGCCACAAGGTAGTATCTCATACTACAAAATTTAGCTTCTTCACAATCTGTTCAAAAGGTGAACAAAATGATACTACAACCACTACAGTCTCTGACCAATCACCTCCTATCCAACAAAAGAAGCTCGACAATATTGCAAAAAAGCATAAAAATTCCTTCTTCACATAGACATATCAGGTAGCCCAACTAGTTGAACAGATTCAACCCTACCAATAACAAGTTCATGACATCCTTTAATAAACCAAGCAACGAAACATCTCTAGTAAGGCAAGCAACTCACCAAGATTTAGATTCAACAATCGCTTTCCCCTCTCCCCTGAGAACTCAAAAAAATGGAGAACATTGTGGCCTAAGGAGGGAGGATTGATCCAGGTGGATATCGGTGGCCACCTACCTATTCCACTAGCATGAATTTTTTTTTTCCACCTTGGTAGTTTTTCGGTAGTTTTTTGGGTTCCAAACTTTCAGGGCTATTTTGAGGCCCTAAATGATGTTTTTTGGGGATTTTGGGTCCAAGCGACTGCCAAAGGCATTGGCTTGGACCAGTCGAAAACCGTTCTTCTCAGTTAGACCTTTCCATGGTTTATTGAGTGCCCCAAACGAAGATTGTATGCAAAATTTCTACCCCCGGGGAGTTAACATATGAATTACCCCCATCGGGATTGACAAATCTTTTGGCTTTTCATATTCTAGGGTTAGGGTTTTAGATTTCAATTATGTTAAAAGGGTCATTGAAGCCTCATTGTAACAATAATTTTCTTGCGAATGCGATTAGTAGACACATATCTTCTCAAAGATAAGCTGCCACCATTCTAGTGAGTCTTTCACTCTATATTTTTACAGTCTTTGTACATTTTCACTCATTAATAGAAAATTGTGAATTATTGTATCTCTATGTTTATGGTTGCATATATGATACATTTCTATTAAATTATTGGATATCCAAGTTATCTCTGTACATTTATTTATTATATCTCCACTCTCATTTTGTGCCGAAAATAATCCAGATCAATGGTATCAAAGCATGCTTCTCTTGATCGCTATTTTCAGTGCATGTCCCCGACGAGATCATAGTATAGAAATTTGGATCTCAATATTGTCTCTCTTGAATACAATCTTTCTTGCATGCCCATGAAACCCTCTATGGTGGAAGAAAAGAAAAATGACAGAGTAGACATTTCTATCAATCTATTGTTTGAGCAAGCTCTCACGTGACAAAGGGATGAAATGATGGATAATTTTTCCCACATTCTTCAACGCTTGTTGATAGAAACAGATGCATTTTCATCAAAAAACCACTTTCGAAGAACCTCGCATTTCAAGGTACAGGTTAGTTTTGATATTCTCGTATTTGAAGGTCAAATAGATACGGATGCCCTAGACAAATGGTTAAATCTGCTAGAAGTTTATTTCTCTATTCACCGTTTTTCCGACAATTAAATTATCACCTTCGCACTCCTTAAATCTCTCCCCCATGTCAACCATTGGAGGGAAACTTACTAGGAGCAAAGTTCCACATAACAGTTGGGAATATATGGGGCCAATCCCACTTGCAATTTTTTTGTGGATGTAGTAAAGAAACCTTATTACCCTATTGGAAACTATGAAGACTAGTATATGAGATGGACTACACTGTGGCAAGAAAGGGGCCAAGTAGTTCTAGAGTTCACCAATACCTTCCATACCTTGCACACCAAGTTGGGTATCAAATATTTTGAATGACATTTGGTTCTGAAATACCATGGGGCTTTACACAAATACATCTAAATTGAAATGGATTTTCTGGACATCTCATCTCTGAATGTCCTTCTTGATATTTTGTTAAAATTGAGAAGAAATTTAAGCACTGAAACAAACGGGAGTTCGGGTCTGCAAATATGAAACAACCAAAGTATGATAAATAAGTCTCTAACCAACAACCTCTCGAAAACCAGTCCAATCCATAGGAAAAGAAGGGCCATGGGAAGACAAAGAAGGACATCGGAAAATGGTGTGATTTCCACAAAATACTCTGGCGCAAAACCGATGAATGTTGCTCAAAATAGTCATTGGTGGCCGAGATCAAAGACAAGGATCTGAACCCTAATTTGGAATCTAATTCTGAAAATACTAGTAAAAGACAGATCATTGACGCAGACCCCATTGATATTGTCGTGACTACAACAATTCAAGTAGAAGAACCAACAGATCCTGAAGAGGGGGAGCACCTTTTTATTATTCATAGCGGAAGATAGAAGAACCTCATCTTAGCAGATGTCATCAAACAGTTGGGATTGTTGAAAACACCACACCAGAAACCATACAACATTCAGTGGCTTTGCCAAGGATGAGATCTAAATAAACAACATTTAAATGAAGTGCAAATTCATTTCGAGGTTCACCCACAGCTGGTAATGGTCGATATGGTAATGGTTCCCAATAGCAAATGAAGAAATGATTTCAAACAAATTCCTAACAAAAAATGAATAAACATACACCAACAAATGAAGAAACTCGCATACCAGAAGAGGTGAGGAGTGTACCTACATAACATAAGAGGCGAGGGAGAGGGAGAGGGAGAGAGCGGACACCCCTTGGAAGCCAGGAGGAAATAGAGGTGGATATTGCATGCAAACTATAGGTGGACAAAGCATATGCAAAACTATAGGTGGACAAACTGGATGAAAGTGGTGGACAAAGAAAATGCAAATATACATGAGGACAAAATAGATGCAAGTGGACTACAACTGTCTTTCTTGAAACTTTTCCAAGAACCTACATGCTTTGTAGAAATTCAATTATAGTACTTGGATGTAAACTACAGGTGGACAAAGAAAATGAAAATATACAATTGAATAAAATGGATGCAAGTGGACTGCAACCGTGTTTCTCAAACCTCTACCAAGAACTTGCATGCTTTTCATAAATATCTAGAAATTCAATTATAATACTTGGTAAGTTTATAAAATTTTCAAATTATTTATCAGAAAATAATTTTTGTAAGTGTGACAAATACATTAAAAAATTAACATACACCAAAGAAAATTAATTCTCATCATAGTCGATAGAACAATTAAAAAATGAATATACTTATTTAAAATATTGGGTAAATATGTTTTGGTTTAATAAAAAATTCAGTTTAATATAAAATTTTACAAAAGTATTGTAAACTTTGTAATATCTTGCACAAAAAAGTGATTAGCTAATATGTGGTATACCTCCTCTAGAGGAAGGGACTAATAAACATTATGATACAAAGAAAGGTGCATAGAACATGAAATCATCCACTTAACAAATCCAACCTCCGGATATTAGCATTTTCAACAATATAAATATATCTATTAGTAAACACTTGTATATTGTACTATGTCGACTATATTAAATTAAAATCAACTATATTAAAAACTAAACTAATTATGTTAAATTTAATATTACAAAAATTAAATAAAATATATTAAATCAATTATATTTATAATATTAGTTTTTTTGAAATGGAACAGATTCTCCTAAATAGAATCCCACTTTTTCTAGAGTTGCAAAAAGAAGAGCATATATATTAAAATCAGTCTTTCTTAAATCCTTCAATAACTTTGCTACATTTATTAAGAATTCAACTATGAAATTGGACACAGAGGTAATGGAAGAGTGTCTTGCTATATAACCATTAGTATAATGTGAATGTTTTAAAGAGTTCTACAATTATATTCTTGGAAGTGAAAATTTATACTATGGTCAAAGATACTTTTAAATTGTAAATCTCGTCTTATATTAATTGGTGTGCTACATTAATTGTGATTGGAATTGTAACTAATTTCAAAAAAAAAATTGAATCATGACCCATAAAACTTTTTTGGGTGAATATGTTCCAGGATATACTCAGAAGTAATGATAAAATAACACATTTATATGCAAAATATTATAGTGTAAAAAATGGTTTGAAATTTACAAAATGCATCCTTCATGAAGAAGTGGCTTGTATAACACTCCAAGTTTATGAATACATATTACTATAAAAACCTTAATCACATACCTACAAGAAAACATCAAGAAACCTGATGTAAACAATGATAAATAAGTAATAAGAAACTGTAATAGATCCATCATTACCTTTGGAAGGTGATTCTTGTAGGGACTACAATGGGAATCATCACTTGTATTTTCTGATCAAATTCCCCAGAGTGCTAAAATAATGTCTTTCAGCAAATTCCTTAATGTCTTATCCTTCTCTAATATGAGGTTGAACGATGACTTTATCCTAACAACAAGTGAAGCTCTGACTTGACCTCCCCACTATTCGCTTGAGCCTGCCAGTACCCACCCATCCTAGCACAACATGAAAAATGGCTTAAAAGTGGATAGGATGAGCTGCCCATGTGAAATATGTTGCTAAATCATCAGATAAACCCTAACACTTAATTTTCTAAATGTAAGTAAACTTTCAATATAGAAACGTCCCTAGGATACTCAAGTAAACTTGCTCGTATAACTAGTCAACCCACTGGTTGGATTTATCACCAACCTTGGGGAAATCAAGCCTTGGGAAAGAAACATAATGGAGAGAGATTGAAGCAAAGCATAAAATAGCCTATATACCAATATCTTTCGATGTATAATTCAAATATCATTGTTGTGGAAGAGCCCATTTTCTAGTGAATAAGATCATATGTAGTTAAGATTGCATAGTTGGAGACCACTTTGGAGATAGAGGTTGAATATAAAGAGTGAAATACCTTGGAAAGGAGACCAAAGTAATGAAAACAAGAGAAAATAGTAATGGGATTTCCATGTTAGGGGGAACTTATTTTATCTAACCCCAAGGAATTAAGAATATCTTTATCTCTTTATTTTATTTAAAAAATTGAAAATCAAATCAAATTAAAATGAATAACTTATAAAATGAATCTTCCAAATTTCCATATCAATTGGCGTAATTTGGAAAAATTGGAAAATGTGTCAAAAAGATGAGCATATAGATATGTTCTTTCACTAATCACATGTCAATTTGAATTCGAACTTTTTATACTCTATGTTATTAATACAGCCTGAGTGGGCCTAATGGTTAAGAACGTGTGTTTCCTCTTAAGAGGTCGCAGGTTCAAATCCAGAGGCAGGTAGGGTATGTATACCTTCGTAGACTTTACCAGTCAAATCGTTGGGTGGAGGGGGGTTCCTTGTCCCACAAACAAGGGGGTCTCATACACCAAATTTGGTGTGCTGGCTTGGCCGTGACCTTAAAAATAGATTATTATTATTATTATTATTATTATTATATTTTTCACTAAAATATGAACATCATATTATAGAAAAGTTTATTAAAACTTTAAAATATATAAAATTATTATTATTATATCCTTATAATGTATATAGTAGTATTAATGGTTTGTCTCTATTATTAGGTTTCTATAGTTTGATGGTAAAACCTTATTTATAGTTTACGTTAGAGTTAAACTTTTACTATATTTTTTTTTACAATTCCCTAAAATTCTATCATCTACTCCATGGATAACGATAGAATTGGTACTTTTGGCCCAATGTGCTGTGTTGGAATGATGTAATTATTTTGATGTACGAATTCAAGTTGAGGTAATATTCAATGCTAGTGGTGAGGTGGTGAATCTGATCGATAGTGGGAAAGAATGGATTATAAGGTTGAGGTCACGTTGAATGTTGTAGGATGGGTTAAGTGTTCCCCTCTTGAGTGAATTTTTTACTATGTGAGATTTTGTGCATACTCTCACATAGTGGTTGTCCTTTAATGAATTTGTCATTTATTCTAGATACCATTAATTCCTTGTGAGCTTGAGGTTGAAGGCATTGAGTCAAAAGGGATTGTGGTAAGAATATTTCCTTGGACCTCACTTTCCTCCATTTGAGAGCGATTTGTGGAAGATCTAAGCTTTTAGTCAGATTTGGAGTGGTGTTTTAAAGCTCTTCATTTCATACTTACCTATCATGAAAATTGGGTTAGCTATGTGCTCCTTGTTGCACTAGACTTTTAGGATAATCAATTATCAAGATATTGAGGTTTGTTGGTTACAATATTTAACAATATTTAATAAAAAAAAAGGATGTCTTTTAATACAATTTGCTAGTTTTTTCATATACTTAATCTCCCAATTATTAATATGTTTGTTTTTCTAGATTTTTTTATTTTTATTTTCTCATAGTAAGGACTTTATAATGGATGGAAAAGGACATGTTTATATTATATCATCAATATGTAATGGGAATTCATATTTGGCCATAGTTTTGAGAAGTCAAGAATGTTTCTAAATCTCTAGTTCTTAAAGAGGATGTTGGTAAATTGCATAGTGAAGACTACTACATCATACTTTAAGAATTCATATTTGGTCGTAGTTTTGAGAACTCAAGAATGTTTCTAAATCCCTAGTTATTAAAGAATATGCTAGTGAATTGTATAGTGGAGACTACTACATCATACTCTATACTTATGATTCTAGAGACATAAAAGAAGATTATTTTCTTTTCTTCTAGCTAGGGAAGTAGAGCACTTGGCCACATTGTGCAAGATTTTTCTATTTTTTTCATTTAGTAGTACTCCATGCCTAATTGCATTATTATGAAATGCACCATGGTCAAAGACTTATAATGGTAGGGGCCATTATGAGTACAACCTTCATCACTATTCTATAAAAGTTATGTCATGTAAGACATTGAATGCTTATTTCTAGCTTTACCAAGTCTCATTTATATGAATTTCATTTAATGAATTATTCTTGTGTTGCCTTCTTTCCTTTTCCTTAGGCGGATCAAGAAGTAACTCACTTATTAAATACAATCGCTGACTCTCTCAAAGGGAGGCCTATATAGGTTTTCATTGTTGGATATTATGGAAATTTCATAGATTCTTGCTAGATGTTAGATTCTTTGAAAGTAAATTCAATATTTACGGAATTGAAGATAGTTACATGTTTTTTAAAGAAATTTTTTTAGATTAAGAATAAATAAATAAAATAAAAAAACGAGAGGAACAATATTATTTCTCTGAAATTATCTCCTACTATAGTTTTTAGCAACTTCTAGACAACAAATCCAAAAAATGATGGGGTATAGAATTACAACAATCAATTATTGAACTCCATAAATCACTTTAATTATCAATCCTTGCTGGGATAGGATTTTGGGACCAATTTTAGGAAATAGGCAACACATACAAAAGAAAGAAATACACTTGGCACACTTTCAGGGATCAACATGTGCAAAGGAAGGAAGACCGTTGAGGTTGTTAGGAATTTTAGGTCCATTGATATGTGCTAATACCTATTGTAATTGTAGAAATATGTAAGGGTTTTCGGGTAGAAGGGAGGTAACATAGAAAAAGAGATAGAAAATAAGTATTTATAAATGTATGTGAGAATGAAGTAGTGAACAACAACATAGATAGAGAGAGAGATAGGATAATGACAAGGGCATGATGTATGAGTGTAGCGCACATATTTTGTAATAGATGATTTTGAATAATATAATAAGAAGTTGGGCGTTGTGGACATAACCCATCTTGGGTGAACCACATTAAATATGGTGTCTATGGGTTATGATGTGATTGTTTTGCTTATGGAACATATGATATATCTTATCTTGATATGAATATGTTACATGTTATTTTGTTCCTGTGCACCTGATATAAGATAGAATGAAAAAATGCTAAGTATAATGGTTATGAGGACTGCCTCCCCTCCCTTCATCACTTTGGAAAACTGGTTCCTACAGTTCCCATAGATACCTTGGGTGATACTTCACCTACTTATGGGTGATTCCGAAAGGGACAATATTTGAGGGTTTTGTTGGTGAATTCATGTTGAACCATAGGTTTTCCTACTGCATGCCAATAAATGGTTCTGTTGTCAGGAATGGGATCAACGACTGAGGGGAATGTGGAGGCCAAATAAGGAAGAGATCAAACATTGGTCATAGGAAAAGGAGAATGAGTTTGTGAGGGATCAAAATGAGAATTCATAGATCATCTCAGAGGATTGTCTACAGAGGTATGTATTTACAGACTTACATGCTATTTTCTTTGTTGATTTTCTGATAGTTTTGAATTAGTGGTTACAAAGGTTAGTTGAAAATAATGAAACATTCCCCACTATTTTTTTGAGGAGTTGGACCCCTGATTTGATCCACGAAGTTAATACCATAATTAACTAGATCTCATGCATAGTTGAATTATGGATGGATAGTGTTTTGTGGGGTATATTATTGAGTTTTCTATAGATTGTACACAGTCATACAATGCTGCTAAAAGAGATTTATTTAAAGGTTTGTGTGGAATATATTTGAAATTACTTTCTACTTGGATCAATATGTTGTTGTGTGATAAGGGGGTTATGAAGTTCGAATATGATTTCTCTAGTAGCTAGGATTCTTCATGCACATAGGGGGATTGGGGGTTGACCAAAGGATGATATGAGTATATGAAGGAGAGGGATGTAGGAAGGAATAAATAAAGAATGTTGAGAGAAGAAGTAAGTCCAATGGAAGAATATATTGGAGTGTTGCATAGCGGAAAAATATTTCAGTACAATAGGAAGAGGACTATGGTTGATAGAGAAGAGAAGCACAATGATATTGAGGAAAGAGACATTGGCGTAGTGCTACAGATGGAAGCATTTTCATGCATAGAGGAAAAGGAAAAGGATCATAAACTTAATATAGTAGAAGGACACACATTACATCACATTATCCCCACTTAGGCTAGACTCTGCGTCAAACCCATGGCCCCATGTGCATCTCCTAGGTCTAAAACTTTGTCATGAACACTTGTAGTTAGTGAAGCAAGAAAGGATAAAAATAAAGGTATTTAGAGTAGTGGAAAAATTATGTCAACCAAGATTCAGTTAGCAATACGGACGAAGAATATTGCATAGTACACCATGGTGGGGTTAGACTCCTCTTTGAGAATGTTTGTCTTTAACAGAGAAGGGAAAGAAGACCTAGAACAACACTTATTTTTATGTGAAGAAATATGGATCATGAATAATGTCTAATATGAGGATGTGAAAATATCCCAGTTAGTGACGACAGTTAGAGACTTTGTGTTACTATCGTATATGAAGTATCAGTCCACTATACACATGGGACAGGCCATAACATTGGAAAACATCAGACAAACCTTGTTAAAATAATTCCAGAAATCAAAGTATGAGTTACAATGTATTAAATAACTATAAGATATCAAGAAGTTTCAGAATGAATTGGTATGGAATTTTGACCAAAGATTCAATATATTGATGGATACATTGACCTTCTAGATTCTAGATGAAAAACATAGGGAATGGTTCATTGTGATATTGTTACCACATATATGATTCTCATTGACACAATAAAATATTACTTCATAGTCATAAGTGATAGATATCACAATGAATTTGGAAGCATCCCATGTAGGATAAAATGACACAGGTATGGCTCAAGTTCAGTCGTAGTTAGCAACATTGAAAATTCAGTTGCAGGAGATTTATAAAAGAAAGGAAAATGATGAAGAAGTCTAGTGTGTTACATGCATAAAGGAGAGTCATCATAAGAACAAACGTCCAACCTTTAAATGTTATTTGACTATAGGATCCCCAAATCCTTTGGCCCTAGGAGGAGGATTATGATGCAATATATGCAGAATGATGGGTCATCGCCCAACTACCTATCCTTTAATGTAGAAGTATCAAAGCACTTCCAGGAACTTATCTTGTAATTTTTGTAAGTCTGTGGGACATGATGAAAAAGGATTGTCACACACTCGATATAATGAGAGAAGGCACCATGGATGCATGCAAATTTCAATGGGAAGAAATATAAGAAGGATGAGTACCAAAATACAATACTTAGAGGGGCTACAATCAAGGAGGAAGAGGAAGATTCCATGGTCAGGAAAGGGGAGGATTGGATAGAGGAAGAGGACCAATTATTTGTTATAATTGTAACCATCCTAGACATTTGGCATGAGATTGTTTGAATATTTGTACAACATGCACATACTGTAGGCAGTTGGATCATGTGATGGAATATTGTCCACAAATAATAAAAAAGTGGCAAGAAAAGAGGAACTAGAATGTTCATATGATAGTAGTGGAAGAGTGAGACAATCGACCAAGGGTAGAAATGGTTACACGTGGAGGAGAAAGAACAAGGGTTCATGCAATGGAACAAGGAATTCATATTGAATAGTGGGTCATGAAAGCACCACAACCTCCTCGAGAATTTGACCCATAAAAGGAGAGAAGACACATATAAGAAAGCAATGAAGGATATGCTATAAACAAAATGTGGAGCATCAACTTCTCAACCTCTGTATGACATGCCTCCAACCAATGAACACTTGATCACAGAAAGGCTAGTTGAGAAGGTAATTACTCTGAAACATTTCTTAAAGACTTTCTTAGAAATAACGAAGTATGAAACTTCATTGAACATGATGCACAAAATGATCAACATGTGCATATAAGATAAATAATCACCTATTGCACAATGAGAAATGAACCAAGTACAACAGAGGAAAACGATGAACAAGGAATTCTGACTTAATGCACAGGTAGGAGACTATGATATGGATAACATCATATTGGATATGAGATCTAATGTGAATGTCAATCTGAAGTAGACATGGGAAATGATGGGAAAACCAAATTTGATATGGTCACCAATTCAGTTGAGGCTAGCAAATCAGCACAAGATTCTTCTGATTGGAATACTAACATGGGTGAATGTTAACATCGATGGAGTGTGCAACACAACATATTTTGAATTAATCGAGATAGTGGATGGTATTAAACCTTATCTAGAGTTACTTGGAATGTATTTGGATTTAAATAACTAGACCATTATTGATTTGAAAAAGAGACAAATGATCTTTGAAGTAGGATACTTGAGAGTTATTGTGCCATTGGATCCCACATAAGGAATACGATATGTTGAACTGACAAGGGGGAAATAACTTTATAACCTTTATAATGTGACCACTCATATGGATGACTATATTAATCCCACTACTTAGGGTGTACTTAGTTGAAGAAGTTTCAGTTCTTCCATGATAGATTCAAAAGAATCTCTGGAACATGATCCTTTGAAGTATG
>SNQJ01S0004639.1:149788-167890 GCA_010110895.2 Picea sitchensis | reverse complement strand
TTTTATGTTCTCCCTTCTCTTGTAGTCATCTATCTCACCCGTGCACTGGGGAGGACTACTACCATAGCTTCACTCCTAGTCATCCCACATGAACTAGAGAAGCTAGGATGATATCATGGGCAAGACTAGACTCCCTTTCCATGATCCACACAGGATCATGAAACAAACCTTAAGAGCCAACTAACCATTCCACATGGTCAAGGTTTGTGTTCCAAGCTACTCAATCCTTGGACAGAAGAGAGTATCTGCTTTCTAGCCCTTGGAGAAACATCCACATTCCTCTCTACGAGGGTGGTCAAAACCCTCTCTATGAGGGTATTCTATGATGTCCCTAGAGTATCCAAAACTCAACACTTGGACAGAGGCCAACCTTGGAAAATTTCTCATTCCCCTTCTCTACGAAGGTCTCTTCTCTTTTCCTTCTCTATGAAGGTCTACCTATGGGATTTCTCTTTCCTTCTCTATGAAGGTATTTTCTCTTTCTCCTTCTCTATGAAGGTCTATATATGGGATATAAAAATGTCTCTTGTGTTCCAAAAACTTTCAATGGTATAATACCATGCTACCCATCTGCTGGGCAACATACATCTACTGGATAACTTTCATCTTGATCAAAATATCTAGGCACCATTCATCTTCTTTTCTAACTGCATCAAATCATGATCCTTCATTTCAAACTCGGAGACATGGCTCCCTCTTGCACCAGGCTAATAGCTTCTAATCATCATCCTTGAAGTTTTCTTCCGTAATATCCCCAGTTCATTCTTGAGTTTGAATATTTATTTCTTTCTGTATTCATAATAGATCAACCTACTTCCTCTGCATCTATAAGAATAGTACTAGATCAACCTATAGTTACCTGCATCTCATCCACTATATATGAGTATCCATCCTTTTCTTCATCTTGAATATTTCTGATCTGCATCTTTAGGAGCCTCCTGCTCCTATATACGTATTGGATATTGTCTGGTCTTTACTGACTATCATCATATCATACATCCTTCTTGTGTTTTCTAACTTTTGCAAGTCATGGCATAAGTTCTTTCTTCCGAGACTTGTAAACTTACTTATAGTATTCTTTCTTTGTCACTCTCATGAGTGATCATACATGAAATAAATATTTTATCTCTTTATTCATCCTCTTCTTTGATACTTCCTTCATAAGTTTGCATAGACACTGAAATAAAACAAGGTTAATTAACATTCTCAAAAAAATATAACTTGTAATGATAAAGTATTAAAGTAAAAAAGATACTAAAAATAAACATGAATACTTATCTTTTGTTTTTGTGTGGGGAGGCTTCATGGACTCCACCATTTGCTATCTTTCTTCAGATCAACTATCTTCAACTTAAAGTACATAATCCTTAATTTTTGCTAAAGCTTTCGTTGAGGGAGGATATTCCTCTTCCTCTGCCACATGTGCTTGATATTTTCTTTTCCCTTTTCCTTGAGGATAGTCATAGGAGAAGTGTTCCAACTTTTGGCAGTTGTAGCATATGATCTTTGAAACATCTTTCTTCTTATCTGGATCTCTTACAAAGTTGGGTTCTTTATTTTTCTTCCTAAAGGAACTTATTTTTTTCTTTTGATCTATAAGATCTTCCTCTTCATCGACAATTAATCTCTTATGTTGGTCTGCAGTTATAGATTCTTTGTGTGTGCAATCTTCCCATAACTTATCAAACTTGGGTAACTTGCTTCTTGCACACACTCCTTGTACAAAAGGAATCCAAAATGTTGGAAACCCATTTAGGGTTGTGGTTACAAGTTCTTTGTCACTAATGACATCTCCAATAGCTGCAAGCTAATCTTTGATATGAGAAACTCTCATAAGATAGGATGTGACAGATTCTAAGTTGTCCATCTTCATACTACGAAGTTGATTTCTTAAGGTAAGATTCTAGCTAATGTATTTGATTTCATATAACCTCCTGAGTGCTTCATACATTTTTCTTACTGTCTGTAGTTCATATATATGAGGGATCAAGTGATCCTTTACTGAATCAGACACGATTCTCTTTTCTTTATTTTCATTCTTCTTATGCTTGGTATTTTGATATTCTTCCTGTGGTTCTAGTACAACCACTACAACATGTTCTAGGATATCATTCTTGTCTAGAATCATCTGTAACCTATGCTTCCAAGATATGAAGTTTCTAGATCCTTTCAGCCTATCTTCTACCCTCGTGTTGGTAGCCATTCTTTCTTATAGAAGAAACCCTATCCCTCTGGGCTATAGAAATAATAAAAAACTCAAATTACTTGAATCTAAAAACTAAACTCACCAAAATATGTGTTGGATTGAGGCGAGTAGCCTGGTGTGTTTAAATTTCATAAAATCCAACTATTACCCCTCCAAACTTGATGTACCGATTTTTGGATCGGTCCTTCTGGTTTTCTGGTCCTTTTGGTTTTTTGGTACTTCTGGAACACTGGTACACTGGTACTTCTAGTTTTATGGTACTTTAGGAAAAATAGGGTGTCACTTTTCGGGATATCTAGCCATTGAAAACATGCGTTGAGGATGCCAAAATGTTCCTTGATGTAGGGTGCACCTTTCTAGATGGATTTGAGGTTGAAAACCTTCTTGAATAAAAAACCCTAATTTTCATGTACAACAACAGTGATGTTTTTCTTTTTCTTGTGAAAGATGCTCTCTTTAGCTTAGCTCTGATAGCATGTTAAAGTTTTAGCTATTATTAGGTTACTTTTAATTTACTAGATAACAATAGCATAAACAGGATCACTGAGAGAAACGCAATCACAAGAGTACACAAGAATTTATCCTGGGAAACCCTCAAGGGGAAGAAAACCCAACAAAACTTCCTTAATATAGATAGCCAATACAATGCCAAGAGAATGAACCAAATAACATAGAAATTCCTCTCCCAAGGATGTACCTCTCTTTCTCTTCCTTCTTCCAACAACTGGTAACTGCAACTTCCTTCAATACTTGCGCACTAGATGAGTGAGATGAGTGTGTGTCTAAATAAGGTGTTGGCCTCTTTTGTTTATACAATTCTAGCATGTGTGGAAGTGTCTCTTCATTGGCAGGGACAACTTCTTCCTATGGGTGGTTATAACCACCTTTAATATATTTTGGGGCCTCTTTAATATATTCTAAGGCTGAATTATTATTTAGCCTATTACAATTAAGGTTTGACCGATCTGTAAAAGGGGATTTGGTCAATTACAATGCCCGACATGATCAATCCACAAAAGGGGATTGATCTAATAAATAATAAATATATTTTATCTTTATCCACAAAAGGTGATAAGAATATTCTTTGCAGTTACACAATATTTTAACAGGTACTACATAAATTTTATCAAGAGATACACGAAGATCAAAGATCCATTGGAAAAATTATTGAAGAAGGAATTCAAACTTCAATGGAACAAGGAATGCCAACAAAGTTTGGATACCTTGAAACAAAAACTAGTTACCATGTCAATTTTAGTATTTCCATAATGGAAGAAGGAATTCTATGTCCACATAGGCATGTCATCTATACACTAGAAAATTTAGTTCGTTTTCCAAATGTTATTTCGACGGTCTTGTGACATTATGTCATGGATATTGCAAGGAATATTGAGTCTTAGAAACATCGTTTTATGGCATGTGGCAATTTTGACGAACTTGAATTAACGTCGCAAGAGAGACAACCCTAGGGAACTTCTCAAAATTGTGAGAAAAAAAGAAATATCATCACCAATACAACAATATAGGAAAACTAAGTGAAGACAACAATTCATCTTAATTGGGACGACCATTGAAAAGACCATTTTCATTCTCTATATAGAAAATTCGTCGTAGGATTTTATGTTGTCGTCGAAATTGCGATGAAATTTTTTCTGTTTATATAGAAAATGTGTCGCAACAATTTTTATTGTCGTCTCACTTCCGACGACAACATTTTTTTGTTTATATAGTGAATTCGTCGCAGGAACGACAACATTTTTTTTTTTATATAGCAAATGTGTTGCAACATTTTTTGTGGATAGATACTTCTTCCATCACCCTTTTCACCCTTTTCACCTGCTTTACTTTTTGCCCCACCTCTAACAACATTTTGCGACATTCTTCTGCACAAAAATACCCTTTCAGAAATGTCAATGTTATAGAAATATTGTTGCAACATCTTTAAATCATCAAATATTTATAGTCCAATTTTAGGTCACTATCGTTGCAATTGTGACGAACATGACCTAAAAATATTTCTTTTTTTACCTATTTATTTTAGGTCATTTTTAACGGTCAATTTTAAGGTTAGGTAAGTCATCTCTCTTGCGACGAACAAAATACATTTGTCTCTCTTGCAAAAAACATTGACCATAATAATTTAGTCAAACTACATGTGTCAAGATAACGACGAATACAGGGTGGATTTAGAAAAATTGAACTTTTTGTCTTGCATGTTGTGACGAAAGAGTACTTTTGTCGTAAATTTTTCAATATGTAGTAGTGATAGCGTTAGGTGCAGTTCTATCTCAAATAGGGGAGGTTTGGATCATCCCATTTAATTTCCCAAAAGATTTTTTTTGATTATCGAACATAATTACACTACTATAGAGCATGAAGGACTAGTAATGACATACACACTACAAAAGTTTAGGCATTATCTACTGGGATCACATTTTAATATGTACAAAGATTATTATGCACTGAGATACTTACTCAATAATCTAGTGTTGGGGGGGAATATATGAAGATGGATGTTATCATTTCAGGAGTATGATTTTGAAGTGATTGCGAAAGAAAAAAAATTAAATACAAGACCTGATCATTTTTCACGCATATTAACATGGGGAGATGAAGGAAATGTGGATGACAGTGTACCATATGCACACTTGTTCACAGTACATATGATCAATGATTAATTTTTATATATTTTCTAGTTCTTGAGCATAGGAGTAACCCCACCCAACTTTACAATTGTGTAGAAGAAGTAGCTAATAATAAAAGCAACAAATTATAAACTCATAGAGGGGAATTTGTATAAGTTGGATGCAGATGGTATTCTTTGAAAATGTGTAATGGAGAAAAAAATGCCTATGATATTATCAAAGGAACATGAAGGAATTGCGAGACGCCACTATGCAGGGAAAGAGACGACTCAATATTTTTTGCATACAAGACTTTGGTGGCCCAACCTTCATAAGGATACTAAGGAGTTCTATCGGAAATATAATGTATGCGAGTGAGTCGGGAATCCATCTGTAAGAGACGAGATGCCCTTAACACTGCAAGTTACCTTGCATGATTTTGATTAAATGGGCAGTTGATTTTATTGGACTGATCAACCCACTAGAAAAAATGTTAGAAACAGGATATATAATCACTGTGACAAATTACTTAAACCGATGGGCTAAAGAAGAACATGTTAGAGATTGTAGCTCAGAGATTGTTGTGCAGTTCTTATTTGAGAATTTTGTTACTAGGTTTGGATGTACAAGAATCCTTTTGAGTGATCAAGGGACCCATTTTTTGAATACAATAATTGCTTCTTTGACAAATGAATTTCAGATTTATCACTAGAAGAGCACACCATATCACCCTCAAGGAAACAAAATAGTGGAAGTGTTTAACAAGATTATATAGAATGCACTAAAAAATATACATAATGTAAGTTGATATGATTGGGACCCAAGGATTATTTTAGTAGTATAGGCATATCAAACTACATGTAATAAGTCAACAGGATAGACACCATTCTAATTAGTATACGGTCAAGAAGAATGTATTCCCATGGATTTCATTATGTTGAGTCTACACATTATCACACTGACATAGCTCATGGATTCTAGTGCATTATAGAAAATAATTTCAAAGTTAGTGAAACTAGAGGAAGTATGTTTGGTCTCATGATGTCACCATCAAGTCTAGAAAGAACGTGAAAATGCATGGAATGACAAACATATTAAACGAAAGAAGTTATAGATGGGAGACTTGGTTTTGATCTATGACAACAAATTTTTGTAGCACCCTAAAAAGTTCCAAATGGACTAGTTGGGTTTGTATGTCATAATATATGTTATAGAGACAGGTGCTTCTCAGTTGGATAAATTGAATGTGGAAATCATGGAAGGGATGGTCAATGGTAGTTGGCTAAAACTGTATAGGAATAGTCATGCTTTCGCACACTATCCCAACTATGTAGTACGTCTACCATAGTATTCATATTATATTATATGTTTTATATAAAAAGAGCTTGAGAAAAGCCTTGATTTGAAGAAACAAAGGCTTGAAAGTTTGAAATGAGCATTGCTCAAAGAGTCAAATTAGCAGAAAAAGAGATGAACAAGAAAATGTCGTGGAAAGGAAGGAGAATTGAAATGCACATAGAAAGGAGAATCGAAGATCCAGGATAAAGACATTCAAAGAGGAAAGGAAACAAATTAAAAAGAAAACATAATGGAAAGATGGTGGGAACAGATAATCATAAATGAAACACGACGACCATATTTTGACAAGATAGAAAATATAGACCACGATCCATTACAATATATGAATTTTATGCATAATCCAAAAGGAATCGAATGCAAACAAAATCATATGGGACTGTGAATTTTGGTGCGAAGAGAACGATAAAAACTAAAAAAATCCTATAAAAGTAGACAAGGGGCGATGAGAAAGGATTATTTTTCCATGGACATTTGAAGAAAACAAAGAGTCGAAGAAGAGTTGAGTGAGTTTCAAAAACTCATGGTGCCACCAAAGGTAGGAGCATCCACATCACAGACACAGAAACTCCACACTAAACATGAATTAGTGCCAATATAGAAAGAATCCCTAAGAGAATCAATGTCATATCCAATAAAATTTACAAGGGCTTATGCTCCACCCAGAAGGCCAACAACAACACAGTTTATACTACCCAAGGAGATTAAGTATGACCTTATTACACTGATGATTCCAATTGGGGTCACTATAGAGGGAGATATGTTGGGTGCAATAGGAATCCTAACGTATCCAGACCATGACCTTACAGATATAATGGAGTTTCTATAGTTAGCACCACATAATTATCTATGCACATCCCTCATCTTGGACTCACTGGTTGTTAGAGCAAGATTTGCCTCACCCTATTCAATCTTGAAGAGAAGGCCTTATTCCATTTCCCTATGCAAACTTATCTTCCCTATTACTAAAATCCATAGAAAAAAATACAAATTTTTCCACTTGTATGCATCTTGCACACTATACAAGAAGCGTATATGCAAGTTGCTCTACTATAACCCACCTACATCGATATTTGTGCCCGAAAATCAAAATTAAATGTCAGGTTTCCATGTCATGAAAGCTGATATCTGATCCTTAGCCTTCCATATACTGGAAACATTCTGACTCATCCCTTCAGTTTCATTTTGAAGGCTATAAGGAGGCCAATTCTAAGCTATGGAAAAAGAGAAGGAATTCAACTTTGAGAGGAAGGTTACTCTGAAGAAATTATTTACTTCGTATTGAGTTTACATCCCTTTGTCCTTTACGTTTGAACAAAGTGTTTAGCTCCCAAGATGTTCCCTTATTGATGGAGAACCTCATTGTCTCCCTTATATGAGCTTGCCTTTGGTGGAGGATTGAAGTGGTGGAAGACCAACTAGAAGGAACTGAGTTTCTCAGTTCCAAACCATGCCCACAAGGAAGTTTGTAATATTGTCAGTTTTGTTAATCATTTATTAATAAAAATACTCTCTTCCCATCCAATTGATGTCTTGCAAATATATGAATTACTATCCATGGGCATATTTGTTATGTATATTGATGGATTATGTTATCTAATGTGATAACCTTTTATATTTACACCATATGCTTGTTTTCACTTGTTTGTTGAGAACTTGTTGCAAGTATATATAGCTTTGGATCAAAGTACTCAACGATGGGCATCATCGAACATTTGGATGAGGTAGACCTCTTTATTATCTCCTTTACACATTCATTTATATATCATATTGCTTGGATAGAGTTTATTTCTGTAGTCATTTCCATTTGTTGTTTTTCACCCTAGACATAAAGAGATTTTCCTCGTAAGAGAATTGGTGACCATACTAGGGATGAATATTCTTTCTTAGGGTTTGAAGTAATTTTCTCCTTAGATTTCCCTCGTTTCTATTGTGATTCTTGTTGTATCATTGCTTGACATCTCTTGTTCACTCTGGGTCTGAGTTTTCATCCTTTATCCCTCTCCCGACTTTGTTTAAAGAATATACATGCCTTTTTCCTTGATAGTTGCATATACATGCGGGTTGTCTCACTGTAAGCTATGTATATATGCTTTGTTTTCCTGAACAATCATGTACACCTTTTTTTTATTGCATGTTTTCTTGGTTTGGTGTTTGTTGGGTGGGATTTGATGCTTGTTGAGCCTTCTTGGGTCTCTATAGTGCCTATTGAGCTACTTTGGGATGACAAGAAACCCTCTTTTGGATGAATTTCTAGACGAATTCTTTCTCTTCATCTTTTCATTTTTATTTTCCATGTACACAGGGTTGGGTGTTTTGTTGCTTAGTATCCTTCTTGAGTTATCACTTTTTTATACACAGTAGGGCTATATATCAAGTTACTTTTCATTCCATGCATTTTAAGTTTTGATATATTGAAAATAAAAAAACAATAGGCATTTTGCATTGCTTGGAATTTTTTTCTTTTGATTTTTTATCATTAGTTTAGGGAATATAGTGAAAGATTGCATTTTTACTTCTGAATTGCAAAGTTGAATTTCAAATTGCATCACTTTTAGATGCATATCATTCATTAAAAGTTAAAGTTAGGAGTTTGCATTATTTTCATATTTACTTTTCTTGCAGAGTCATAACGTCATGAGTTTCACTACCATACATTTTTTAATAATCATGGCTATTAAAAATCAACGCTATAATTTAAAACTTATTAGTAACGATTTTGTTTTCTAGGGTGCACAAACTACCCTAGGATTTAGTTCCTTGGAATAGGATTTTGTGAGTAAACTTCTCCAAGGCAATTAAATCAACATATGTGTCTGAGTCAAGGAGTGGAGAAATCCATTGTATAATTGGTAATATCAGGAGGCTCTGCTCACACAGGAGCTAATCATGAGGTCATGTTAATTTGGTTAAAGGGATATCCCCTTGATACCTTCCTAGCGTCAAACATATTTATGGTGATCTATTCGTATCTAGGGATCTTGCTACTGCATTTACCTCTGTGAGAGGCAGTGCTTTCAAGGTTTTAGGATTTGCTACCCTGCCCATATGGTGGACCTGACTTAAAATTTCTTCCCTGTGCATCGATTATACAATGGTTTATTATTTGCTTGACTTAGGTGTCACACATTTTACTTGCACGGGTTATTTTGCAGGTACCTTGGGTTAGATAGGGGTCAGACAACAAAGAAACTTTATGGAGGATTACCTCTTCAGGGGGATCTGACCAATTGGTTGTTAATCCCACAAGGAACCTTATAACTAACTTTGTTACCTTCTATCTTTAGCAGGGAGTTTCAGGCCCCTTTTGGGCGAGACATACCTTATTTAGGGAGGGACGCCACTCATCCACTATATCTCTTTTGAATGAATTTTGGTTGTTTGACTTTTGGTGTGCTCTTTGATTACTATTTGGACTGAAGATTCTATACTAAGTTCTCTTTATCATGGATAGTGGAGTTCCTTTGAAACCGTTTTTCACCGCTACCTACCCCATGATGCCTACTCCTGTCATGGGGATGCGTCCTTCTATTTTTTATAACGGTATGTAGAACTATGGTACTCAATATATGCCTTATGTCTCTAGTCATTCTCCCTCTTTATAGCCTCTAAAATGTAACTGAAGGGATGAGTCAAAATGTTTCTAGTATATGGTACTCAGATTCGAGTCACAAGGGTGGGAAACATGAATATAATGAATATACATATTGAACCTATTGGAGATCCTATATTTGGGAAAAATAAATGAAATAAACATTTGCGTCAAGTTATTGTTGAGTTTTATTCATTGAGGTTTCCTATGGTTGGACATGCCAATATCAATTGAAACCCAACTTATTGTGAGGATTATAGAATTTCCATCAGCTAGGGAATACCCACCACCTTTGTTCATGGATAATACCCATGTGAAAGAATTGGCCTAAAGGATGAAGAAAAAATATGGCATGGATAGAGGATCACACAGATTGGATGTAGTAAGCATCAATGATGATTTTGTTAGGTTTTCGATGTAAGTGTTACCTTGCAAGTGACTAGTGAAATGTAGAAGAGATCAGGTGCCAACAGGAGTAATTACAACAACAGAAAAGTGCACAACAAGAATGCAGATGATTTGGGAAACATTTTTGGTGAAAAAATTCTTAATCAACTACAAGGAACCATAGGAGAAATGAGTAGAGTTTCACTATTCTTGGTTATTGATTTTAATTGCATTAGTTTCTTGGAGGGAGCCAGTGGAAACCCAAGTACTAGTGTTAGCACCATAAATTTGTTCAGCTGATAAAACAAATGACATAGGTAACCTGAAAACCACTTTAGAGTTGGGTACTATCTTTCTCAACTTAGAGAGGGATCTCTCCTGTCACTTGGTCTTTAAAAAATGAGTTTTCTTTAACAAGTCAATGTCTAGGCTTTATTTCTTTGAAGGGTTTTTTTATAATTTCGTTGGCAAGGAAGGGGAGGGACACCTAGGGATATGTAGTCAAACTTCTAAAAATGAATGGAAGCACTGACTGGTTGGTTGAAATATCCACAGGATAAATGCTAAATGAGGTGATGAATATGAGTTATAAATTGTAATTTAAACAGTGTAATAATAAAGGAAAAACATACAACTACATCAAAGCATTAAATAAAATTAATTATGACATAGTTAGGAAGAAATTAACACAATTTAAATTTCTTAAGCCGAGAGCATCGTATGATGAATTCCATTCCTTTAAATATCCATTTTAAATGGAAGACAATGAAAATGAAATCAAGAACACAGGAAATACATATGAAGAAAGAAGACAAATCTCAAACCACCACCATTAGAATCTTTTCATGGAATTTCAAGGCATTTGCATGTGCATTATATTCAGCTTCAGAAAATTACATTCAAGTTACAAATAGATAAAATCATTCCATAGAACTTATGTCAGCTCCTAATACATTGGGAACTTATAATACATTTGTAACTCCTAAATTTTTACAAGATGAGTTCCTTCAGTTTGAAACTGATTACAATGATTATAAAGAAACATTTTGGTTTGGAAACCAATTACAATGATAAGAAAGAAATGTTTTTGTTTTGAAACCAATTACAATGATCAACAAGAAACATTTCTTGATCTGGATTCTGTCTCCTCTAGAGTTTTAGTCCCATGCTTCGCCACTTGGTCTGCTTTGGTCTTCCACGTGGTATGCCATCTTTAGTGACATCTGGACATCATTTACTAGGCCCTGGAAAACTTCATTTGATCTTACCCAACCTAATTATTTCCTTCCATTGAAATTCATAAGGGATATCATAACCTGTCATTTCCTTTATTGGAATATCCAAGTAAATGAAAGAAGCATAGGACATGAATGGCAGCCCAAGCTTGATTGTTTTGAACTGATTCAAAATTTCAAAGTATGTAATTGGATTCTCAACTAATGTGGCATCTTTTAGATTTTCCTCTAGTGTTTCAAACTTAGAATGATCATTTTACATCGAGTCAAAGGAGCATTGTATTCTTCCTGATCACACAAATTTCCCTTTCCATCCCAAAATGGTGGAAGTCCTTTGGTAAACAATTCTTCTAACAAATCTTTGAACTCTTGTACACTCTGCTCCATCTGTGCTTCTTTAGTTGGAATGATTTCAGCATGTTATGTTTAGCAATAACCCTCCTGGCCCAAATAATCAATGTAGTTATGTATTTAAATCCAATAGTCTGAAGGTATAAATTAGGAACAATGTTGAGTATGTTTATGGTGTTCTATGCCCATTCTGATCGTTTCTTCGCTAAAGTTTCATTCACAATAGTGCATTTATTTATGGTTGTAATGTCTATGTTGTCTTTATCATTAATGAAATTCAAATATGATCTAAACTTGGCATATTTAGAATCTATAGAGTCCCAGATGATATGCTTGGCCCTCTGCAACATACCTTTTCCTCTTAACCTTATCTTCAATTTATTTATTCTTTCTTTCAAAGCTTCATTCTCTTTTTGAAATTGAGCTATATTTTCATCCTTTGCCTGCAATTCCCACTTCAATTTATCTATGCTTCGTTTCAGCCCTTTGATTTCTACTTCTTTCAAGCTAAATTGTGAGATATCTTGGACAAGTCCTTCAGTGTTTGACCCAACTTCTAAAGTAGGAGCTGCAACCACAACCTTTTTTAGAAATTCTTTCTTCTCTTGTGACCAGTTCGCCTTTTCTTGTTCTAGATGCAACACCCTAGCCTTGTAGCCCAATGTCTCTTGACGAAGTGTTTCCTTGTCATGAGAAACCAATTTTGTTTTTTGTGGATGCTCTGTAGTAAGAGTTTTCAATTTCTTCTTCAAACTTTGAATTAATTTCTCCTTCTCATCCAATGAATATTTCAACCCTTGGGGCCTTCAGTTTCCAACCTCTTAACCTAAGTCTGCCAAGCTTTGCTAGATTCATTTTCCTGCCTCAATTATCCTTCCAATTTCATTACATAAGATGATAGCTTTGAATTATTTAAAATTGAGATGAGATAATCAGAATATAGCATGTCACTAATGTGTTTGTGGAATTTGACCTTGTATGGAGCACTTATGTTATCATATTTTATATTTATTTCAGAGAATTTGTCCTCATCTGCAAATTCAATATTAAAGGTCTTATTTTCAACATCCCTTACTGTGAACAAAGAATATTTATGTTGAGATATATTTTCCACTTCAGGGACTAAATCCCTCATCTCACCCAGATCTATATTACCCTTCTCAACATACTTTTTTCCAAATCTTCTCTAGACTGATAAGTTGAATCAGATGTTTTAAAAATGTATTTATTACTACTAAAAATTCTTGAGCTTCCTTCACTTTGGAGTTTTCTTTCCTTTTCAACCTCTATAGTGCTAGTACAAATTTCTACCATATCTAGATTAGCTTGGTCTCTAGACTCTTCCTCTTCTAAATCCACAATATGTGTTGACTGTGTAACTTTCATCTTCTTTGGGGCAGTTTGTTGGTCACTGATGTCCATGGCCTCTAAACTACTTCTCTTGTTGTAAACACTTGTCTTAGGAACTTTGATTATCAACTTCTCAGGAGATTTTTCTGTTTGAATTTTTTGCAAGGTTTCCTCCACTTATAGATTTTCCAGCTTATCAAAACCCTCAACCTGTTCATACTCATAAGGGGCATGTTTGTTCATTTGTCTCCTCTTGGATATGATTTGATGTGGATCACACCTTCTTCCCTGTAAATGTGAAAAACCAAACTCTTTGATCTTTGCTTCAACTTGAGATAAACATGATTTGTATTTAACAATGAAGGGTCCAATGATAAAGGGAACTTGAGGTTGGAGGATTTATGCAACTTCAATAAATGATCTGTCTTAGATATAATTATTTGCCAGATGAATTCAAGGGGAAATATTCTAGGAGTCATAAGAATAGGAAATAGGTGAGGGGATTCATGACAATCGTAAACCCATATTACTGTTGAGTGCATGAATAATACCAAATCCCACACTTTGTTCTCTGGATTTGGTTGTAGATATCTTCTCATGTCATCCAAAACTGTAGGTAGGCTAGTATTGAGAATCAAACTATAAACTTTGGACATGACTTTGTTGATGAAGATAAGTAATGTAATTATTTTACATTAAGTTGACACAAATGTTTCTTGAAGAAATTCCCTCTTGCTGGTTTCTAGGAAAATTCTCAATAGATAGCTGTAGTATCTAAAATGTCCTAGGGAGAGAAAATTCACTAGCTGTTTATGGATATTATCAGCAAGGAATTGATCAAAGATGATACAAATTTATAGACCAGACTTTGAATTAAAAAAGGTCAAAAGGAAACTGAGCATGACTCCAACCACATATTTGTCATTGTCTAGACCTAAAACTTGACTCAATAGGGAGAAATCCCATTGGACTTCGATGACCATTATATTTACATTCATCTACAAAGACAAAAGTTCTGAAAAATGTTCAGGTTTGATAATTGTCTATAAAAATAGATCTTAGACCTTTGATGGGCATTCTCTATATACCCTAATCAACTTCTCTTAATTGAAAGGTTCAAAAATTGCAGAAAAAGACTCTGGTATACTGAGGGACTCTAGAATTGATAGAATCTCTACCCTACACAAGACCTAAGACCCTCGTTTATTTAAAACGACTCTTTCTTCATGGGAATATTGTTCGATTCACCAACCTATAAATTCAGGAAAAGGGAAAGAAATTTTGACAACATAAGGGACTATGGTGGCCTCGATTGCTTCAGGGAACGGCATACCTCTTCCTACTTTATCGGACAAGTTTCTTCTAGAAACAGAGATAGGAGAAATAGTGATTTCGACATAAAAAAAAATTGTCTCTAGGTCAATTGGGGCATCTTCATTTGCCACAGGATCTTTTTATGTTACTAAGGTTATGATGGGATCCATTGTTGTGATGAATAATACATGTAAATGAGTGGAACTAGCATGTTTACTTCATGTACTATTGAGTTGCAAGTGAAAGACGATGGTCGTGAGAAGGTTCTAATGGTCCAGTGTTCAAAATAATAATCAAATAAAATAAATGACTAAATGTCCCTTTATAGTTTTCCATTTTTCAGGGGTGTGAGAAAGTGGTTTGACGAAACCCTCTTTCTATCCTAAAATGCACCTGGTGATGCAACGTACCTCCAAGAGAAAACCATGGTTTAAATTTTAGGACCACCCTTCAAAATTAAGCCCTATGAAGCTTCACCCCCAGAAATCATTCTCGATCATTGATCTTGAGAACTCACGATCAATGATGCTTCATACCTGATCAAATTAGCGCTCCTTCCATATTTAACCCTTCCCTTCCATATCTATCCCATTTTCTAGTTTATTTTGAAATCTTGGTTTCTCACAATAAATATTTAATGGTGACTTACAAGTAGAAGGTATGCAACAACTATTCCTGGTAGACATATATCTTTATTTGTGGTATACCTCACATAATAACAAACAAATGGACAACAATATCATATTCTACATCTATAAAGAGACAAACCAATAATGCATTGAGGACACACCATGAATTATACCTCGAATAGTTGAAGAAAACAAATAAATCCCATGATTTAAGCCAGGGATGCACTGTATGTACATTCAAGAAAAGAGAGATCTAGATAAGAAATGGTTGTCAACTAACTATAGGCTGATAGAAAACGATGTCATCTAGATTGTCAATAACTAGGAAGCATAATGAAAAACCCTAGTGATAGAAACAACGCAAAAGGAGACACCATAATCAAAGAAGGATCAAGAAGAAGAACCATAACATGAAGAACAAGGGAATGGTGTAGGAGACACTCAAACAACACTTCCCATTGGATAAAAGAGAAATGATCACCCTATGTAGAAATCAATGCATAAACATAAGAAGAGAAAGAACACGAATGTGTAAGCAAAAATAGCTACACTGCAATCGATTTTGGAATGAACCAGGATAGGACAAGCACGAAAAATAGAAGAAGAACATACATAGAGAACAACAAATACAATAGGGTCACAAATGATGACATCAAAACGACCATCAACATTAGCAGAGAACTAGATCATGAATATATTAGCATGGGGCATAGAGTTCCACATGACATAAATGTAGGATCACATGCAAACATTAAGTCATATTGACTTAGTGTTGTCACATTTACCATTAAATATTCTACATATCTTGTAGAAAAGTGTCACACATGAGATCTGTTTGCACACATAGTCAACTTCTATGGATTTGGCTAAAGTAAATGCAGACAACAATGCACTACACATAGGGTATAATGAACTCATGCTAGAATGGGACATGACCATGCTGAAAACAAAAAGGTTGTAATAAGTAGTGCAAGAGGTATACAATGAATTCCCATAGGTATGAATGGAAGAATACACTCCCTTGGAAGAGTAAGTGACAAATATCAGCGAATCCATTCAGGGATTCTGCGCAAAGATAATAGATTTGGAAGCTTGCACAATGAAAAGTATCCCAGCAGAGGAAAGGGAGCAATGAGATAATAAAACCATGAAGAATGTGGAGATAATTAGGATCCTGGATGAGGAATGCATAAATTTGTATGAAGACAGTACAAAATTATGGAATCAATTGTTGGATAATGTAGAGCTACAAATATTAGAACAAAGTTTATAGACTGTGTAGGAGAAGGTGAAAAAGATCAGAGATACAATGAGCACTCTACCACCAATAGAAAAAAAATCTCTAATAGTTGAGAATAGGTAGCTACAACAAGAGATAAACCAAATAAGAGTTTAACAACAGACTCTCATGCAGAAGCTTGAGCCACTACAGGAGGAAGCCTTTCGGGTTACATAAGAACTTGCATCTACACAAGGGATAGTGAAGCAAGTAGTGAAAGACAATGCATATAAAATGAGACCCCCATTATTGGGAAAACAATAGAGGGGATTTTGACACAAAAAGCACATGTAGAGGATAAGGTCACAACCATAAAGGAAAAATTTGATAAGTTTTTTGCAACCTGGAAGGGGGTGCAATAGAAGTCCTCAGTGGATTGGGATGCGCCACACATGAGTGTTGGAGGCTTGTTGGGATAGGATTTTGGGACCCATTTTGGGAACTACGCAGCACATGAAAAATAAGGAAAGATAGTTGGTGCACTTTCATGTATGAACGCGTGAAAAGGAAGGAATATCATTGAAGCCATTAGGAATTTTGGATCCATTGGTTCGAGATAAGCCCAATTGCAATTGTATAAATATGCATTTTTTTTTGTATAAGGGAGGTAACATAGGAAAAGAGATAGTGAATAAGTATGTATGAACGTATGCAATGATGAAAGAGTGAAGAGCGACAGAGATATAGAGAGAGATAGGAGAACAACAAGGGCATGATGTATGAGCATAATGTACATATTTTGTAATGGATGATACTGAATAATGTAATAATAAGCCAACTGTTGTGTATGTATCCCATCTTGGGTGAACCACATTAAATATGGTTTCTATGTGTTATGATGTGATTGTTATGTTTATTGTGCATATGATATATGTTATCTTGCTATAAATATGTTACATGTTATTTTGTGTTTGTGAACCTAATAAAAGATATAATTAATAAATACTAAGTATAATGGTTATGAGTATTTCCTTCCCTCTCTTCATCACTATGGAAGTCGGGTTATTGCAGTTCCCATAGATACCTCGGGTGACACTTCACCTGCTTGTGGTTGATGCTTAAAGTGTCGGTATCTCAGGGTTTTTTTGGTGAATTCATGCTGAACCATGGGTCTTCCCACTTCTCAACAACAATACTACAACATGCAAACATTAGATATATCATGCACTATATATTGTAATGTCCTTAAAGTTTCTCCATGAATTGCCATATTTTTTTTTGTTTAGTTGATGACATAAAAAAAAGATACAAGAAGAATAATTTTGATCATTCACATTAAATCCAATATCATAATGTAATATAAATTACAATGAAAATTAACTTTTCTTCCTACACCTATAGTGGTTACGATCTTCAAGAAACATAAGTAGCGCTTGCAATCCTCGATTCTTCCCATTGATTTTGACCATTTATGATCTCAAGGCTAGCAATTGTTCTGAAGAACTTGCAATATGTGTACTTCGATAAAATCCTTCCTAGTATATTCATTCAAGAGCTATTTTACCTCACAAGAATACATAAATTCACATGTAGCTCTGATACCATATGTAATTCCTTTATACGTTAAAGAAATATATTTTTTTTTCTTCAATCAATTAAATATAAATGAGATTGTTTAATTTTACAATTTATGAAAAGTTATGCTATAAGATTAATTTACTATATAAATGCTTCTGCAAACTACACAGTAATTTTTGTCATCTTAGTAAAATATTATGCAAGAAATGTCTTATATATTCATTTATTCTTTCTATAAATACATCAATTAAACAATTCATA
>SNQJ01S0004639.1:60950-122737 GCA_010110895.2 Picea sitchensis | reverse complement strand
GAATCCAAGCATCAATATGTTCATCATCAATGTCACCAAAATACCTAAGCAGGGTAATATTGGACTTTAAGCCTAGAGATTCTAGAGTGATTGATGAGGGCCGCTTTAGCTGGGTTAGGGATTGCAACAATTTCTCCAACTTGTCAATAGTACTCTACAAAAGTTGTAATGAAGAAGACTTTGAGATTTACTAAAAGGTAAATTTATCTTTGCTAGGTGCTACATAGTAGACCCATTGAGAATCAAGTTGTTTTGGTATGCAGGAAATTTGATTAGAGACTTCAATAAAGTTTGTTTTTATTTTTAGAATATGATTGTATAGATTAAGTAAAACTTTTGGAAGTGGAGGAGCATGCCTCCAATATTTGGTTTTTGTAGGAATCGTGATCCAATGAGGAGTAGGCCTCATGATAGGTGTAGATCAATCTTTAGGAGATACATAGATTTGAACTTCTAAGGAGTAGGAATCATGATCGGTGTAGGTCAATCTATAGGAAACTTCTACGTACAATATTTAGAAAACACAAGAGTGAGAGACATAGAGAGAAAGAACATTTGGGGAAAAATAAACTCCTTTAGCTTTTAATTTCTTGTTATATTTATATTAAAAATACTTCAATTAGATTTGAATGAGTCAACACATTAGGATCCATTTATTTAAGTCTCAATCTCACCACTTCATTAAGACCCATTTATTTCATAAAAAAATATAAAGGTAGACATTAAGCATCTTGCTATGGGAAAAGAACCTTAATCCTCATAGTTTAATATTGGAATGGTTAAATGGGGAGGCACATTTTTTCATGTACTTCTTAAGGATATATATTCAATCAATTCATATGTCATAAGTATCCTATATAATGGTAAGGTAGAAAAGTGATACATGTTCACATTTAGATGGTGCTATAAATAAGGTAACAATTTACATAACTAATTATTTGGCATAAGCATAAGAAACAAATAAGCATAAGCATATTTTTCAACCATCTTTATATTTATACATAACTAATTATCATATTTAGATGGTGATATGAATAAGCATCTTTTTCAAGCTATTTGGCATCATTATAGAGTTAAAAATAAGTAAATGGGCATAGGAAAAAAAAAATTATGGACCACTTGGTAACTCTTAGAGTTGTTTCTAAGAAAGGGTAAGGGAAGGATACTAGTAGCTAGATTTGCTTTCCCACTTTTTCCAAAGATTTTTATATAGTCCTCTGAATTAAACTTTGAAAGAGAAAAAAGAAAAACAATTTTAGGTCATTGTAGAATTGATGGTGCCCATAAATGATAAAAATGGAAGCAAGAAAGTCAAAATCAATAATAATATAGAATTGAAACAAGAATGTTCCTATTTTTGGACTGTGAGGGGGTTGCGGGTGCTCAGCCCTGTGGCCAAGACATGGGCGTAACCATGGCTTGGCCATAGGGATGAGCACCCACGACCCCCTCACAGTCCAAAATTACAGCAATTTAGATTTAAAACAAATAGTTTAAAACATATATCACATCAATTATATAGAAAATGCAAGGAGGACTCAATTGTTGTATTTTTGGACTATGAGGGGGCCACGGGTTCTCTTCCATATGGCCAAGCCATGGGAATACCCATGGCTTGGCCACGGGGCTTAGCACCCATGGCCCCCTCACAGTCCAAAATTACAACAATTTAGATTTAAAACAAACAGTTTAAAACATATATCACATCAATTATATAGGAAACACAATGACGACTAAATTATTGTATTTTTGGACTATGAGGGGGCCGCGGGTGCTCAACCCTGTGGCCAAGCCATGGGCATACCCATGTCTTGGTCACAGGGTTGAGCACCCACGGCCCCCTCACAGTCCAAAATTACAGCAATTTAGATTTAAAACAAATAGTTTAAAACATATATCACATCAATTATATAGCAAACACAATGACGATTGAATTGTTGTATTTTTGGATTGAGGGGGCCGCGGGTTCTCACCCATATGGAAAAGATGTCAGTATACCCACGACTTGGCCACAGGGCTGAGAACCCGTGGCCCCCTCACAGTCAAAAATTACAACAATTTATATTTAATACAAACAGTTTAAAACATATATCACATCAATTATATAGCAAATGCAACGACGACTAAATTGTTGGAATATTGGACTATGAGGGGGCCGCGGGTGCTCATCCCTATGGCCAATCCATGGGTGTACCCATGGCTTGGCCACAGGGCTAAGCACCTGTGGCCCCCTCACAGTCCATAAATACAAAAAATTTACATTCAAAACGAATATTTTAAAACCTATATAAAACCAATTGTTTAAAACCTTACCTGTTGCAAATGCAATGATGACCCCGCGGTGCTCATGACCTCTTGGAAACCTCAGTTACACTCACTTCCCCTACACTCGTGATCTCCCGATGACCTCCGCACACAACAACTCATGAAAACAAAGTTTCAAAAACGTTCCAACATCGATGTGTCCTTAATATCTAAACAATCGTTCGGCTGAAAGTAGTTCGGTCGAACAAATTTTTGACCAAACAATTGTTTGGCCGAACTATTTTTCGGCCGAAATATAGTTCGGACGAAAAAGTATTGCTGAAAATAAAATATTCGGCCGACCAAATTTTTTCACGCAAATCGAGGGGGCGATTATTGCACCATTCGATTTGATGTTTATTTTTTCAGTCGAAAAATAGTTTGGCTAAAAAAAATATCTGTTGACCGAAAAATATTATTAGTTCGGCCCAAAAAATGTTTTTCAGAATTTTGGAAACCTGATTGTCACGAAAGTGTAACCCACCTCCGTGATTTCACCCATGAGATTTTACAACTTCTCACGTCAAGTACCAATCACTTTGGCCAAAGTGATACTAGACCCCTTGGTGAATAGGAGAACCTATCCATCATAGAAAAAACCTCATAGCCCCTCTCCTCAATAGAAACTACTGAAACTAAGTTCGTCTTCAAAACATGAACATATAGGAACTCTCTCAACAACATGGGAGGTAAAGACTCCCTCTAAAATAATACAATCCCACTACCAACTACCTTGACCGCCCGTCATATGGAAGGAGGCACCATTTTCAAATGCTCATGAACACCTACCATATGGTGGGAGGCACCACTATCAATATACTACATATCAAAATGGTTGGACCTAGTGTAAAGACACATGAATAAGGAAAATTCCTTATCAAACTTAGCAGAGAACTCCTCCATCACTGTTGAAGTTTTTTTCTACTTCTTCTTCTTGTTTGGACACTGTCCTACATAGTGCCCACACTTGTGGAATGGAAATCACTTGAATTTGCTCATGGACTTCTTTCCTTCACCCATCGGTTTGTTTCCACCCTTAGGACCCTTTTTGACTTTGTTCTTGATGTTGGCAGCAAGAGCCACATTCTCCTCGTCATGACCTATACATGAACGGTCATGCACATAACCTCTTTGGGTCTCCTCCTGAACAAAGTCATCCCAAAGACATTCCCAATTGGGAAGCTTATCCCTACCCAAAATTCCCTCAACAAACCAAACCATTGTTTGGAAAGTCCATTCAATGTTTTCCTCACAAGTTCACTGTCAACAATTTCCTCCCCCATAACTCCAAGCTCATCTCTCACCTGTGTCAACCTGGTAAGATATGTGATCACATTTTTGGCCTTGGTCATTTTAATGCTCTTCATTTTTTCTCTCAAAACCATCTTCTGATTTTCATTTGTACTCTGGAACAACTTCATCAATGACTCCCACATCTCATAGGCATTTTCCTTCGCTATCAAATGAGGAATGAAATGGTCCTTGATGGAATCAAGAATAATCCACTTAGCCTTGAAACTCTTCTTGGTGTATGTTGCTAGAAGAGTGGCATCGGTGGGTACATTCACAGAATTTGTTGTGGATTTCTCAACAATATCCCATAACTCATTTTCTTACAATAACAAGATCATCCTCTCCTTACAAGAAACAAAGTTCATTGCCCCATCAAGTCTTTCCTCAACCCTTAAACCAGTAGCCATTGACCCTTTTCTATTGAAAATGAAAAATTCAAAATTTTGTCTCGTGAAGTGATTGTTGTCCCACTTTTCTGACTTGCTGATATAAATCTTCTTCTCTTTAGCTTAGCTCTGATGCCATGTAAAACTTCAGACCCCACCCAGTTTCAAGTCTCGTTGATTTTCAGTCAATATTTAATGCCCAAACCTAATTATATGATAGCCAAATAAACTTAGCATATCAACAACTTTTTTAGAACTGAGACATCATGATTATGAATAATATTTAATGCATAAATAAAACCATATCAGTAGCACAATACTAAAAAAAATTAGCACAATGACTTTTGGTCTAACAACGACCCTAGAAAAACCCATAAGGGGAAAACTAGTGAGAGAGGGAGTTTTTATTATTTCAGAGTTTCAGAGAAAATTGTTTTACAACATATTCATATTCATAAATTTATCGACAAACTTATCTTGAAAATTGTGCCAAGTCTTCACACAAATTCTGATCCAAACTCCTCAAAATTTGTGCCATAGTTTCTTTCACAAAAGTATAAGGTTGATCCTCAATTTTTGTGCCTCTTTGTTGTTGTACAGATGCCTTGAAATTAGTGCCAACAGTAGTAGCAAAATTATTGGAAATAAATGCATGTATGACCACCTTGAAAACTATGCCAATCATCCAAAAAGTTCACACATAAATTATCCTTGATTTATGTGCAGCAAAATGATTGTATGGATAGTCAAAATCCATACAGTATGACCTATGTAAGTTGGTTGTACCTTTCCTCATTTTTTGTGCCAAAACTTAGTCATAATGACTGCTGTAAATACGTACTGTACAACTTGGTAACAATGTTGTTCCTCTCCTTGATTTCTATGCCAATATTAAGTCGTACATACTTTTGAAAATCCATTTTGTACAACCTGCAATAAATGTCGTACTCTTTTCTTGAGATGCATGCTATCTTACTACCTTGAAATGTGTGTTATAGCCCTTCAAAAATGGCCTCCTTTATCAAACTCAATTTCCTCTTCTCTTTCTCTCTCAAAAATGTTTCATCTACCCAATAATAGGTGCACCCTCCTACCCTATTTAACCTCATGAGGGAATCTTTATGCAAAGAGGTCAACCTTATCACCCCACATGGTCTCTTCACCCGACCTCCCGCTCTCAGGATTGCTCTAATCCTCCTCTTCGAGCTGAAGCAACTCTTTAGATTCCTCCAATGGACTCCCTGATGAAAACCTAGCCCAGTCCACAGGTCCTTTCTTCTTTCCTCATGGCCTCTGCATGAACCGTGAACAATTTCCCCATAGGAAACTGTTATCGGGCTTCGAGGTTTCATTATTTCCACAGTCAAGAGTTCCTGACCCTTTGAACTCTCGATCACCGATTCTCTGATGAACGGTTGTGTCCACGCGTTGGCCCTCCTGGCTCAGCTCCTGACACATATGACCATACCTCCGCAACTGTGGCCTTACTCCCTTTCGTGGCTACTCCTATTGGAGTTTCAACACTTGGGCTGTCAAAAGGCGCATGTCTTTGGGATCTCTGATCCTCCGATCCCCGATATCTTGATGCGCGCCTTGTTCGCCTAGCCCCATCTAGCTATGCTCTGGTCCACATAACCGTCATCCCATACAACCATAGTCATATTCTCTTGTCAAGGTTTCAGGGTTTGCGATGTCGATGTGCATGCATTCCCTGGATCCACGATCCTCCGATTTCCCGATTTGCGACTTTCGTCAGATTCTTGACACCTGACTCATGTAAATGGACGGATCAGATTTCATCAGGGTTTCCGATATGGACTTCACTGATCTCTTGTTCACGAGAATGAAAATTTCTCAATGCGCCAAATGTTGATGGCGCTCGATCTCCGCCACGTGTCCCTTCTACCTTGGATGGTCCCGATTAACTCTCAGGGTTTCGGCCCTTTCGATGTCCTCTTTACCTCGACCTCAGGAAAGCCGATATCCCGATGGTCGATATGTCGATGGGTGCCTGATCTCCACCACATGTTCTCGCTAACGGATGGCTCTGATCTCCATCGAGATTTTATGACTGCCGCTGTCCCAATTCACACAACCTCGAGAACTCTGATTTCCCGATGGCCGATATCCTGATGACTCCACCCTTGTCGAGATTTCTCCTCCTGTCTCTCAAGGACTTAACCTCCATGTAACTTATCCATATCTGATGGTTGTCAGGTATCTGTCTCAGATCTAACAACTCAGACCTGTTCTCCTCGTGCGCTCCTCCTCCTGAGGCTAAACTTCATGCACCTCCTCCTGATCCAATGGCTGACGGGATTTTCGTATGAGATCCGACGGCTGTCAGTCTCCTCCTTTTGTAGGCTCCTCCTGAGCTTCTGTGTTTTCTTCCTACACTTGGAAGAATTCCAATCTTTCAAAAGCCTCAACCTTTTCTTATCTTATCTGCGAGCTCTACAACCTTGAGCCTCGTCGTGCGTTCTCCACAACGTTGTTTCTTCTGAGCTTGTCCTTCTCAAACACTTAAAGGATTCTGACATTTGTGCTCCTGCAAAGTATTCACACACTAGAGTGCTATCTCTTCTGAGCTTTCACAAATACTCAGACCCCTTGGGGAATTTTATCCTTCTTCTCCCTCAAATGGAGAAACTAATGCCTTCCTGGCTGTCCTACTGCTCAAGCAACTTCTTGCTGAGCCTTCTAGGTGTTCAGCAACCTAGTGAATATCCTCCAGTGGAATCTTCCTTGAGCTCACAGAACTCAAAGAGTCCTTTCCTCTCTTCTGTGCCTATATGCACAAAGTCTCAATGCCCACCTGGCAGAGTGTCTTCCTTCCATAGAATGTTCAACAGTCCTGTCTCCTTACGTGCACTCCTTGCACTTGCTCGATGCCCACCTGGTAGTGCTCTCACAGAATTCTTAGTGATTCTGTCTTCTAAACTCACAGTAGATTTCCTCCAACTGCACCTTGTGCATATGCTCAATGCCCACTTGGCAAAGCTCCATAGTACTTATAGCAAAGCTCTTTCTGCAACTATGTTTTAGCTACACATATTTTCCTCCTGAGGTGCTCAGTAACCTCAAAGGTCTTCCTTCTAAGTTTTTGATCTCCAGTTTTGTGCCTCCAAGCATGTCTTTGTCTGAACCCCGCAGTGTTCGGAAGTGCATCCCCTGTGCACGGCTCTCAGAACCCTCAGTGTTCTGTCACACACTCCTGGTGTGAAGCCTCAAAGACCTTCAACCCTAGAAATCAAACAAACTCCCTGCAAATGCATAACAACCATACATTCACATCATATGTAAAGAACACACACAGACATGCATATAAGACAAAACATGTGCAGGAAAAACTGCTTCTGATTATATTAGCAAATGGAAAATGCTTGTAATTTACAATGGTGTTCTTGATCTCTCCTCGGCTCTTCTCTACTCTACCTATCTCATCTATAGCTACTCAAAATGAGATCTGAAAAATATCTTTTACCCGAGGGGCTCATCGAGCGCTTCCCTCCAGGTTCACCTACTCTAATAAATTACATTCAATGGATGTCTAGTCCAACATCTGGATCTAGATCTCATCCATGACACACATTAAATGCCTATCTTATCTATAGCCTATGAAAAGGCATGGCTTTCATGGCTCACCAACCTAAGTCATTCAATTACATTCAATTCAAATTTGAAATGAGGCTGCACCTCTCTTCAACCTTTAAATGTGTGCACACTGACATGGCTGGCTGGCTGGCTGACTGGGTGGAGAGATGCTTCTTCATCATACTCCTAAACTACAAAATCATGATTTCCTGCTCATGCGCTTCCCCTCTGAGCTGTTGGAAATCCTCTTGGATCCCAAACAAATATCTGGAGTTGTTCATCTACTCCATCCTGTTGCTGCTGCTTCTTCTGCATTTCTTATGTTGTTGTTTCTCTTCTGCTCAGCCTTTCCCTACTGGCATTTCTTGCTGACCCCAACATCAGCTTCCTAATTTGCTCAATCACTATCTCCATCTGCTTCAGTGGCTGGTTCTGCTTTTGCAGTCTCCTCAACTGCAAAAATTTTTGGCCATTGGGCAGATCATCATGATCTCCCACGCCTTCTTCCTCAACTTCCAGCTTCACCTATTGGATGTGCATGCCCTGCACTTTTACCCTCTCTTCCAGGGCTTGAAATTGATCCCACAGGTCAACAAAGTAAATGTTGTCTACTCCTTCTTCTTCTTCTCCTGCTGCAAACTCCCATGTTGTAGTCTCTTCAGCTTCATAACTGAATGCGTTGAGCCATTCCTCGGAATGTTGATTCTCTTCTTCCGCTTCTGCTTCTTCTTCTGTTGTTAGCTCTAATGCTACAGTGCTCTCAGCTCACTGGCTGAAATCATTGAGTCGTTCCTCAGAATGCTCATTCTTCCTTTCACCTGCTTGGGCAGTCTCAAATGTCTGCTCAAATTTCCTTTTGACAGTCATCGTCAGCGATGATTGTTCCCCTGCGGTTGTTGCACCTGCAATACAACTTTCCACCTCCTCTTGGGCACATGGTAGGAATATCCCAATTCCCCCAATCATTAGAATATCATTCTGATATTCCTCCTCTGTCAGCTGCACTTGATGATCTAGATTCACCTTTGAGCTCACTTGCTCTATCAGCTCCCCTGGTTGATCCCAACTCACTTCTAAGTTTATGAGACCCACAGATAGTCTCATCTGCTCATCCTTACCCACCTGGTAATATGGGATGCTTCCGCTGCTTCTCTGGCAGACAATGAGATCAAACGATCCCATATTCATCAACACTCCTTGTTGAATTGAACTCACCTTCGAGTCCATGAGACCTTCAGACAGTCTCAAATGTTCATCTTTGCCTACCTGGCAGTCCAAGATGCTCTCGCTACTCTCCTGGCAGTCTTTGAGATCCCACAATGATATTTGATCATTGCCCTCCTGGAAATTTGAAATTCCTTGGCTGTCCTCATGAAAGTCTATGAGATCCTCAACTGACCTCAACTCGTTTCCCTCTTGGAAATCTGGAATTTCTTCCTCTCTACCCTCCTAGCAGTTCTTGAGATCATCAGCCGATCTCGATCCATTCTCTTCACCGAGAATTTCTCCAATTTCTGGTTCACATACCTGAACCATCTCCTCTATGGTCTGGAGGTCTTCAACGTACCTTAGCCATCTTCTTAACAGCCTCTGCTATCCTTTGACCATCATCTCCCTGACTGGCCATTTCACCTTTGGCATCTTCATGAGCCATTCATATACCCATCTCGGATTTTTACCCTACTACATCTTCATTTCGAGCTCCTCCATCTCTCGCTTTATGTCAGTGAGATTTTTATCCATTTCTGTTGTGCTCATCAACTCTAGCTTCTTCCATTCAGCAGACCTGTGGCCTTCAGTAACCATGGTGTTGTCCCTATCTGCCTCTCTGGCAAGCCTGTTGTTGTCACTCCTGCAATCCTGAGTGCTCATTTTCATCCTACAGTCCCAATGACTGCATTCTCGACTACTACCTACTTGCAAACAATCGTCACAGAGTCCTCAACAACTTTGTTTTCCTCTTGCCTCCTCTGTCTGCAATATACAAATAGATTCTCACTCTGATACCACTTGATGCAAAGAGGTCAACCCTATCACCCCGCAGGGTCTCTTCACCTGACCTCCCACTCTCAGGATCGCTCTAATCCTCCTCTTCGATTTGAAGGGGATCTTTAGATTCCTCCAATGGAATCCCTGATGAAAACCTGACCTAGTCCACAGGTCATTTCTTCTTTCCTCATGGCCTTTGCATGAACCGTGAACAATTTCCCCACAGGAAACTGTTATCAGGCTTCGGGGTTTCGGTATTTCCACCATCAAGAGTTCCTGACCATTTGAACTCTCGATCACTGATTCTCCAATGAACACTTTTGTCCATGTGTTGGCCCTCCTGGCTCAGCTCCTGACACATATGACCATACCTCCATGACGGTGGCCTTACTCCCTTTCGTGGCTACTCCTATCATAGTTTCGGCACTTGCATTGTCAAAAGGCACATGTCTTTGGGATCTTCGATCCTCCGATCCCCGATATCCCGATGCTCTCTCTATTTGCCTACCCCCGTCTGGCTATGCTCTGGTCCACATGACCATCATCCCATACGACCATAGTCATATACTCCTGTCGGAGTTTTGGGGTTTGCGATGTCGATGTGCATGCATTCTCTAGATCTGCGATCCTCTGATTTCCCAATTTGCATCTTTCGTCAGATTCCTGACACTTGTCCCGTGTAAACGGACGACTCAGATTTTGTCAGGGTTTTCGTTCTGGACTTCCCCGATCTCTTGTTCATGGGAATGTCGATTTCCTGATGTGCCAAACACCGATGGTGATCGATCTCTGCCATGTGTCCCTTCTACCTTGGATGGTCTCGATTAACTCTCAGGGTTTTGGACCTTTCGATGTCCGGTTTCCCTTGACCTCAGGAAAGTCGATATCCCGATGGTCGATATGCCGATGGGTGCTTGATCTCCACCACGTGTTCTCGCTAATGGATGGCTCTGATCTCCATCGATATTTCACGACTGTCGCTGTCCCAATTCACACGACCTCGAGAACTCTGATTTCTCGAGAAGAATTCCAATCTTTCAAAAGCCTCAACCTTTGCTTATCTTCTCTGTGAGCTCTACAACCTTGAGCCTCACCGTGCGCTCTCCATGACGTTGTTCCTTCTGAGCTTGTCCTTCTCGAACCCTTAAAGGATTCTGACGTCTGTGCTCTTGTAGAGTCTTCACACACTAGAGTGCTATCTCTTCTAAGCTTTCACAAATACTCAGGCCCCTTGGGGAATTTTATCCTTCTTCTCCCTCAGATGGAGAAACTGATGCCTTCCTGGTTGTCCTGCTGCTCAAGCAACTTCTTGCTGAGCCTTCTGGGTGTTCAGCAACCCAGTGAAGATCCTCCAGTGGAATCTTCCTTCAGCTCACAGAACTCAAAGAGTCCTTTCCTCTATTATGTGCCTGTATGCATAAATTCTCAATGCCCACCTGGCAGAGTGTCTTCCTTCCATAGAACATTCAACAGTCCTGTCTCCTTGCGTGCACTCCTTTCACTTGCTTGATACCCACCTGGCAGAGCTCTCATAGAATCCTTAGTGATTCTGTCTTCTGAACTCACAACAAAGTTCCTCCAACTGCACCTTGTGCATATGCTCAATGCCCAACTAGCAGAGCTCCACAGAACTTACAACAATGTTCTGTCTACAACTATGTTTCAGCTACACAACTTTTCCTCCTGAGGTGTTTAGTAACCTCAAAGGTCTTCCTCCTGAGTTGTTGATCTCCAGTTTTGTTCCTCCAAGCATGTCTTTGTCTGAACCCTGCAGTGTTCAGAAGTGCATTCTCTGTGCATGGCTCTCAGAACCCTCAACATTCTGTCACACCCTCCTGGTGTGAAGCCTCAAATATCTTCAACCCTAGAAATCAAACAAACTCCCTACAAATTCATAACAACCATACATTCATAGCATATACAAAGAACACACACAGACATGCGTATAAGATAAAACATGTGCTGGAAAAACTGCTTCTGATTATATTAGCAAATGGCAAATGCCTGTAATTTACAATGGTGTTCTCGAGCTCTCCTCGACTCTTCTCTACTCTACCTATCTCATCTATAGCTACTCAAAATGAGATCTGAAATATCTCTTTTATCTGAGGGGCTCATCAAGCACTTCCCTCCAGGTTCACCTACTCTAATAAATTACATTCAATGGTTGTCTAGTCCAGCATCTGGATCTAGATCTCAGCCATGACACACATTAAATGCCTATCTTATCTACATCCTATTCAAAGGCACGGATTTCATGTCTCACCAGCCTAAGTCATTCGATTACATTCAATTCAAATTTAAAATGAGGCTACACCTCTCTTCAACCTTTAAATGTGTGCGCGCTGACATGGCTGGCTGGTTGGCTGACTGCATGGAGAGATGCTCCTGCATCAAATATCAAGGGTCATCTCATCCAATGGTAGATATTGAATGAGATCAACGGTGGAAATAAATTCACTTAAGTCACCCACTTTCCCTAAGTCTCAAAAATTCACCTTTTAATTTGTCTCTCACAAATTAAATGACTACGGTTCACATTAGGCACTTTATCACTCCTTAGGCACCTAGGTGATCAAAAACACTTTCTTAGGTACCTTTTAATTATTTTAAGAGAGATTACTCAAAGTTCTTTCCTGGTGTGTTGGGAAATAGCTACGAGGATCTGAGACTTCCTCTTTGGCATGTTGACGAACACACAAAAGGGAAGTGAGGTAGCCCAGGGACTTTTGAACACAGAAGGAGAACACTTTCTGGGATGGGATAGGCATGTGGGAAATGAGACACTGTAGGCTAGTTGCAACAGTTGACATCTTAGATAGAACAACTATGCAACTTATCAAACCTTATACTTGCTTAGTCTTCCCTTTTTCACTAGTAGAGTTTATCCCCATCTCAGGGGTGACCCGTTTCTCAGAGTTATGAGAAGTGCAGTCGAAGGCTAGGATGAATGTGGAAGGTTTCCATGCATTCGGTGCCTATTTTGCTGAGATAAGTGTCTTTCATGTCCTTATTTCCATTGTTGTGTGTGTGCAATTATGGGTTTTCTGTCATCGAATCCCTATTGTTAAATTCTATATGAATTGTTATTGTTACATACATGCAGTTACTATGTCCTCGTAACTCTCTTCATATACAAGACTTAGTATTTAATTTAATGGTATGATATTTTGTAATTCCACAGGGCGTGTTCCAGCTCAAGGATGGGTACGATACCAGAGCATGTTGCTAAGTCCTGGTTAATGCGTAATTTACAATTTGGGTATTAGAGCTGTTAAATATCAAGGAAATTTTTAAGTGGCGCATTTCCATCCAGTTCTAAGGTTGGGGACGTCATAAATTGGTATCAGAGAAAGATTTTCCTAAAGCTATTCTGTAATGGGTATCTTACACCGGTCCTCCCTCAACACCCTATCCATTCCTATTTTCTTGAGATAAGTTTATTTCATGTCCTTATTTCCATTGTTGTGTGTGTGTAATTATGGGTTTTCTGTCATCAAATCCCTATTGTTAAATTCTATGTGAATTGTTATTGTTGCATACATGTAGTTACTATGTCCTCGTAACTCTCTTAATATACAAGACTTAGTATTTAATTTAATGGTATCATATTTTGCAATGCCACAGGGCGTGTTCCAGCTCAAGGATGGGTATGATACCAAAGCATGTTGCTAAGTACTGGTTAATGTGTAATTTACAATTTGAGTATTAGAGATGTTAAATATCAATGAAATTTTTAAGTGGCACATTTCTAGCTAGTTCTAAGGTTGGGGACATCATAAATTGGTATCAGAGAATTTTTTTCCTAAAGCTATTTTGTAATGGGTATGTTACACCAGTCCTTCCTCAACACCCTATCCATTCCTTTCTCCACTCTTCCACATATTCCTACTTATATTCTCCTTATCCTCCTTTATACATTACACATAACCCTACAATGACCACTTTTCCTCTAGCTCAACTACTCCCCATATTATTTCTCCTCATTACACTCTATCCTCTTCCCCTGTTATCCTCACCCTCTCCCTTTATCCCTTATTCATCCTCAATAACTCTCATCCTTCAAGTCACCTCATTTTAAACCACCTATAATACAACATATCATCGACACATTCCTTTATTCTTCACCTCCACCCCTTCCTATCACCTAGACCCTTCCCTCCTCCGGTCCTCCCCATATTAATACTTAATGTTCCCTCTTCCAGATTCATGTTCTCTCCCTTAGAGATTAGTCACATTTTTCTCTTTTGACTCTAAAAAACCCATTCCTTATCCTCCCTTCCCCTCATCAACACCCTTCAATTACTCCCCACTCTTTCCCCCTTAACCCCTCTCTCTAATCCAACCTTTCCTTAATTTTTAATCCTTTCCAAGATCTCTTCCTCCCATTTTCTCCTTCAACTCTACGCTTCCCACTTATTTCATTTACATCACCCTAACCATCCCTCACTCTCCTCCTTTTGGTATACCATCTCCCTCTCTCATTCCATTCCTTGCATCCTAGACAATCTACCTTATCATTCTCACCATTTTACCCCTCTCTTTGAAATCCTTCCCTTCTCACAAAAATATTTTTTGTCCCTCCACTAGTCCTCATATTTTAGCCCCCATGAATTGTCACACTCTTTCACATTCCTCCTCCACCCCTCCCTCTCTGCCTATCATTGCACTGTTCGCTCTCCTTCCTTTTCCTCTCCCTCCCCTCATCTAAACCCCCTATCCCACTATACGCATACCTCCTACTTTATTCCCTCCTTCACCTCAATTTTCTCCCCCTTCACTCCTTTCCCTCTTGTGATCCAAACCTCCATCTCGTCCTTATTGCCCTCTAATTCCACTCATCAATCCCTTCTCCCTCAACTTGTCTCTTTCTCCTCTAGCTTAACATGTCCCCTAAATTTACAATCCCTCTGAACCCATGCCTCCCCACCTTGACCTGCTTTCCACTCTCACCCTTATCCCTCCATGAGTCTATTTTATGAATTTCCCCTTCTAACAACCCCTTTAGATCTAGATACAATCCTCCCCATATTATTTCTCCTCATTGCACCACTTCCTCTTCCCAATGAAACCTCCCTCTCCCTCCTTTCCTTCATCCTCCACAATAATCCTCATCCCCTACCATCTCCACTCTTCAACTAATGCCCCCATCCTCCTCCTCCATTCCCAACCTTCATGCCTCCCACAACACATAGTCCCTTCCTCCTTTCCATTTTCCTACATAACTTCCTCACCTCCTTCCTCACCTCCATTGCCTCCTACCTAGCACACCTTGTCCTTGTCCTATCCGTCATGCCCATTACTGGCCCACACACCCTAATTCCCTTGCCCATTTTTAGTCTCATTCCCCATTTCTTCACCTTTCTCCCTCCAATGCAACATTTTTCCTTCAAATCCACCCCATTCTCCTCAATGGTCCTCTTCCTCCACCACCACATATTCTACTACCTCCACTCCATCTTTCCCTCCTTATATAAAACCCTCCTAATATCTCATACTTTGTCAACTACACTCCTCCCTCAAAAACTTGTCCCTTCCTTCCTCGACTCTTCCCCATATACCTACTTAACCTCCCCTTATCCTTCCTTTTTCCCACCTCCTCATCCTCCACAATATTCCTTTCCTCCTCGATACCCCACACTTCACATTTCCAATACTTACAACTTTATATATCTCCCACCTCCTTTCCCTCAACATTCTCCCATGCCTGCTTTCTACCCCACACTTCACGTCTCCTCTCCGTACACCATACCATATATCCGTCCCCCTTTCTATCCTCACTAGACTCACCTGACTGCTCCACAACCTCCTTTTTCCATACCCGTTCACCCACACCTCCCAACCCCTATTCCTTTTCCTCTACTCCTCCAAATCCACCCCAATTTGAACCCCTTGGTTAATATACCCTCCATTGTTGTCACAACTGCCTGAGTCATTCGTCCTCCCTTCATTCTCATCCCATCTTCCCTCATCATCTTTTCCTTCCTTTTTTCCTCCATTCACAGCCCCGACCTCCTCGAGTTGTAAACCCTCATAGATGCCTCCATCCTCCTTCTACTCCTCACACCCCACAACCCCTCATTATTCACCTTCCTTATCCCCCCATTATGCCTCATCATATCCCTCCATTGTCTTATCCTCACCCTCCCTCTCCTTCTCTCCTCTAGCTCTCATTTTATTGGTCAAATTTTGAACCTTGTCCATATTTACAATATTTGAATAATTTACACTTAGGTTTTTTCTTTATTTAAACATCAATAAATTCAAAATTGAAAATAATCTAAAGTAAAATGAAATGGTTAATTTCATTATAAAAATCCATATAGTTACTAGTATAGAAAATTGTAAAGAATATTAAAAAACTCGCATTTATTTTCATAATGTTTTTCCGAAAACCTTTATCTTCCATCTGTTTACTCGTGATTTAATTACCTATTAATTCAATAAATTAATCATAAACATGATCATTAATCCAAATAGGTCCTAATATATTCTAGCCCTATATTCTAAGATGCATGAATCTTACTATATTTTTTACAAGCATGCCTCTTCCACAGAAACATGAGAGGGGAAATTGTAAGACACCATATCTAAATTATACGTTTTATTTGAAGCTCAACTCAAATAAGCTATAAGCTATAAATTTCCATTCTTTAATTATATATCTTGGTTTATAACTCACCAATACTAAAATTTTGATTCTCAAACGATCGAGTCAATATATTGCCCAATGACATATTTGTTTTCAGTAGTTCTCCTTCACATGCTAAACAAATTCTTGCAATTTGTTTGGGAGGTATACATAAATCTCTAGAAAAGAGTCTCTAGTCGCTAGTAAAAGCAAAAACATAAAAACAAAGGAAAAAGGAAACCCAAACATAAGTCATTAGAAATGGGCGATTAGAAAATGGGCGTGGAATCTTATCACGTGGAAAAAAATAATTGCATTGAAAAATAGAAACGTTGGCTAGTTATCCTACTATTCTACTATTGTATATATGTTTCACTTAACTAACATGAAAATATGATAATGATATATGAAATCATTAATTGGAAAGGTGGCATACATGATTCCGTTACACATTACAGACATCCCCACCATTATTCCAATCCTTTAATCCCTATTATGTAAACTTTTGAGTCAGATAAATTGTAACTCGTCATATTACTTAGCCCGTTGAGATTGGGAATCCTATAGTGACGTTTACTTTCTGTGTGTAATTTGAACCAGACAAATACAGACGTGTTTATATTAAAAATAACTCTACGATGGATCTATAGATTTCATATTCTAATAACTATTCTAAGCCTTCTAATCCCTATTTTGTAACCTTTTGAGTTTGATAAAATGTAAGTTGTCATATTACTTAGCTCATTGAGATTGGGAATCATGTAGTGGCATTGGGTTTCTGTGTGTAATTTGAACCAAAAAAATACTGACATGTTTTATATTAAAAATAAATCTACCATGGATATATATTTTTTATATTATAATATGATAAAAATCTATCATACACCTCTCTTAAAACATACTATCACGACCAATCCTCAAATGATATAGTAAACCAATTTAACTTTATACATATAGGATCTAGTAGTTTTTACTTAATAAATCAATTTGATATTCTATTCTTTAATGTTCCTGCATGATTACCATATTAACTTTATACAGATAGGATCTAGTAGTTTCTACTTAATAAATCAATTTACTATTTTATTGTTTAATGTTCCTATAGGATTACCATAGTAGACAAAAGAGAGCAACATAAAAATGTACCTGAAAACTGGAGAGTTGAGTTGGGAGTGTTCTCGACTACTCCTTCTGAGTGTGTCTGTGCATTATATTTTCGATCAATACTCGTTTAATTGATCAAATCTAATTGGAGCTTAAATTCCACATAGTCTTGACTTCCCAACAAAGGCACTAGCCATGTTCTTGAAAAAAACTTTGGAAGGAACGAGTTGTTGTATGTGTAGTTGAATAATTTTAGGGTATTGAAATCCATGAAAATATTACCTAGGAGGTGATTATCTGAGAGAGATCAACATAATTTAAACTGTGCAATAGACTGAGACCCATGAAACATGTTGTCTTCAAGGAATACTAGCCACAAGGTTGGGTGGTGAGTGAGTGCCAGATGTATTTTTCCTTTGAATTCGTTATTGGAAATATCACGTCGTCCCAAAGAGGGACCCCATGGAATCAGACCAGTGAAAATCTTTCCTCAAATTTCCACAACCATGAGCTTTTGATTCCTACCGAGGTTTCGTGGAAGGTCTCCCGTGGAGAGCTATTCCATAGGTTTCTAGCTTCAATAGGGATACGATTCAACAGATAACCCATCTGCTCATATAGTTGTTCACCAGCTTCTGTTGCTGCGGGATTTTGAGTTGCATAAAGGTGTTCGAAATAGGTGTCGTGAGCTTGTTTTCTAATATAACAAGGAACGCAAGTCTAAAAACATACATAGACACAAAACAGAGTGCTCAACAACACAAAAAACATAAAGAAAAGAGTTCTTTGCAACCATAAAAAAAAAAAGGCCACTTCCATAAGGGAAAAGACAAAAACACAAAGAAAGAAAATGAATAAAAGTAAAAAGAAAAATTGAAAGAAGTATAAAGAAAAAATCCAAAAACGAAAACGAATACAAGTATAATGCAGAAAGCCAAAAAATAAAGCGAATAAAATAATAATGAGAAGGTAGCATTGATTTGAATAAAAGTTAAAATGGTTAAGACCGTTCAATTTTAGTAAATGGTGTCAATTTCAAAATCAACCACTAAATTTATAATTATGTCATTATCCAATGGTGTAATTGATACCGCCATTACACCAAAAGTAAAAGATAAAAGTACTATACCAGTTTTTTTTTCAACCAAAAAATCATACCAGATAAATACAATAGTTCAATAATGTAATTGAAGCAAATATTAAAATATAAAGAAAAATAAAAAACAATAACAATTTAGTTTATCCAATACTTTATAAAGTGTTTAATATTTAAATTTAATTATAATAAATTGTTCTTTTAAAAGATCTTTATAAAATGTGCTAGTCATAATTTTTTTAAGTCAATAATATTTTATAAGCTTTAAAATTTTATAAGCTTTCTTCTTATATGAAATTTTATTGGACATAGTTATTTGTGGTACATATATAATTTAAATATATAATTATTAAAATAATATTTCTAAACAAGAAAAATATTTTGATATAATTTTACAATATCTTTAAAATTTTATAAGCTTTCTTCTTATATGAAATTTTATTGGACATAGTTATTTGTGGTACATATATAATTTAAATATATAATTATTAAAATAATATTTCTAAACAAGAAAAATATTTTGATATAATTTTACAATATATGATATTGAATTATTTTTTTCCTACTCTTCATTGACATATAGGTTTTCCCACTATATTAAACAGTAAAAAATAGTGTTCAAATATTTTAGAATAAGGAAAAACAATTTTGTATTTATTTTAAAATATAAATTAATAAAGATTGAACAAAAAATGATGTTTATTATTTAGTATGTTGTTGTATTAAAAAGTGGTGGAATAATCAATATTTTAATGATGTTTTTATATTCTTCTCATCTTTTATAAATCAAAAGATGAGATTTTGAACATTAACTTCTTTGCATTTATGAATGCATTATTAATGAACTTGTTTACTATTTCACATTACTTAATATGATTATGAGATTACTCAACTTAGGTAGTTAAATGTGCATATTGTTGCATATTTTAGGTATGTTTTGTCAATGTTTTGAAAATAGTAGAGTTTTATTAAATATTATTTATGGAATAGATTATTAGAGTGTCTACATTTTGTTGGGCAACAATTTTTTTTTAAAACCTTGAATATTGGAAATACCTCATGGTTCCTAGTTCTCTTTAGTGGACTTTTTTTTTTTTACAAAAGTTGAAATTTTTTATAGATATAAAGGCTGTGCCCGATGTTGAAAAGTACAAAACAGGGTGATGGTATAGGAGACTGGCTACAAATTTTCATAAAAGGCTTACTACAAAGAGTTTTCCATAGATTCTACTGCTATAAACTAGCGTTATCAGACTTATCAAAACAAACCTATCTCTTGATAAGATTAATTTTTTCCATTTTTACAAAATAGGGAAAGCATTATTGTTCTTCTTACATATGATCTTCCTCTAGACCTCATTCTTCTTCTGGCGATGGCTCAAGGGCTACATTCAGGTCAGGCAGAACTGGGTCTGCCCTACTTCGAGTCTCCTCATTCTAGCTTTTCTCTGTAAAGTTGTGTGTTCTGGCTTCATGCATTTCTTCCATTCTTTCCCCTTGATGTCTGAGATAGTCGACCTCATCTTGAAGCTAGTTGATTAGGGTGTGGTGATATGCCAATGTATCGAGAGTGAAGTGTAATGTGGAGCTATGGGAGTCCAATCACAAATCCAATTGATGTGTGGAAGAGAAGTTGTCTTCCACCAATTCGTCCTCCAACCTCTCATGACCTGTTCATTGATCCATTTTAGCAAATAGTCTTTCTATTAGAGCCTTCCAATGCTTGTTGTTGGAACATTCATCTATGCTATCATTCTTGATACCGAATTTTATGTATCGTCTGTAGTGTCGGTCTTTGTAATTTCCTTTGTTAGTGTCACCTTTTTCTGCTCCTCCTCTAGCTAAACTGACAATGGAGCAAGCAAGAACTATATGGAGCCTTTTGTTATTTACACATACAATTTCATCCCTAAAGCATCCTCTGATGCAGACTTTGGAAAAACCAGTGACTATGTTGATCCCTGGGCAGTCTTTGTTTTCTAATTCCTTTACTGCTTCACCACGTCTTCCAGAGTTGTTCGCTGAATTCAGACTACCTCTTCTCTTTAAATTCCCTTCCCATGAAAAACATTGCATTATCGAATTCTTCTTTAGCTGGAAAAGACAATGAATCGGGCTATGTCCATATTGAATTCCTCTTATGCCTAAGAATAGAGTCTGTGCATTCTTATAGGATGGTTGATTCTCTAGTGAGGATGCGGAAGGCACTTCCAGCATCTGCATGTTCTGGATCATGGCTTCAATCCCTTCACAATCCTTCTTCATGAGAGAAATTAATGAAGAGGTGAAGGAGGTAGAGACTAGGCAGACACGGAGTAACGATTGGAGTAGGTTCCCATAGAGTATGAACTCACTGCATACCAAGAGATCCATATGCACGTACTAGAGTGTACTAGCTCCCACAAACCAGAGAATGCTCAAGTACAAAAATCCCCCAAGCTTGATGCTTGTCTTACCTATAATTCCTTTTCGTTGAATTGTCACGTGGGAGTGGACGCTAGGTGGAGAGAAAGTCAAAGGGGGTTGATGCATTAGAGGGGGAAAGAAATAAGAGCCTTCCCAGGACTTCCATATGACATTGGCCTCTTTCTATAGATAGATTAGCTTGTTCCTCTACTATCCCATTGTTTATGGGTCAAATATGGTAAAAGGTAGAGTGCATGTTAGATAGCATATCTATGACTCTTTATATGAGCCTTTCCATATTTGTGTTATTTAGGATTGTTCTTTTGATGAAGTACCAAATTATGTTCTTGGAGACCCCTAAAAAAATTAGTTGGTTGAGCTATCGTTCATGGGATAATTGAGGTCCTTCGAAGAGTGCATAGGCCTCTACTAGATTATTGGTGGCTATGCCCAAATTCCACAAGTAATTTAGCAATATTTTTCCCTTAGGGATAAGAAAAACCCCTCCCTCACCTGCCTACCTTGGGTTCTCTTTTGAGGCACCATCAAAATAGAGAACATGACTATTTTAGGCCTTTAGCCAATTTTTGAAATCTTGGGGGGAAATTTGAAGCTGCCAGCATGATGACTTTTTTGGCAAAGTGATGGGGTGAAGTGCAGGTAGATTTATTTCATTTAGCCATACTTCTTATTCTTCTAGCAATGGACCATCTGCCTGGGTTGTCAATTTTTTGGATGAGATGTAATCCCCCAACTGGATGATCACAAGAGCTAAAACTAAAGGGGGGGACAAGATTTTCTTTGAAAATTCTTTTGTTTCTTGGCAGTCATATTTGTTAGCATACAAATTTAATCGAGGCCTTCTAGATTCGACTTAGATTTGGATTCCTATGGAGTGAGCCTTTGTAGTGTTTACCCCATTTTCCAATCAAACTTTTTCTTCTTGTTGGCTAGGATATTTGAGGGACTAGATCTAAGTAGATGCTATGCATCACTTGTTTGGTGAAAAATCAATTTAAGAAAAGATGGTCAATGATTTCAAGATTTTGGTTGTAGAGAGAACATATGAAAGGCCCCATATAACCTATTTTGTTCAACTTTTCTCCTATTAAAATCTTGTTATGTGCCAACTTCCAACTGAATATATTTATCTTTGAAAGGCTATTTGGGCTACAAATTTGTTTTCTTAGAGGACCTTTTTTTATCCCAACCTCACTATGTACCCTGCTTATCCCCAAATTATCTTGTCCCTTTAACTAAGGTGAACTGGGGCAGACCTTGAGACCACCAGGAGGAACTGATGGGCCTCATTTGCAAGGGGGGGGACCTATCCCAAGTTCCATTTTTCCCAAGAAACGTTCATATTCCAATTAGAAATATCAAAGAGAGTGGTTTTTTCATCCGAGGTTAGCCAATGCCTGAAATGGTCCAGAGTAGGAATACAAGAGAGTATTTCCCTGTCTAAGAAGTGATCCTCCTAGATGTTAATTTCTTTATTGTTTCCTGGGTTCCAACTAAGGTAGTTTTGGATGAGCGACATTGATGCTCGAATTAAATTCCATATGGGGGAACCTGATTGAGCAAGGTTTACAACATCTAGAAATCTTTTTTCTGACTTTTGAGAGGTACTTATTGCAGATTGATTTTTCCCACCATTTGTTTCCTCCAGAGATTAATCACCAAATTAGCTTTTCCCTCCAGGATAATTTTATCTTTTTCAAGTCCCAAATACCCAGACCACCATCTTCTTTAGGGGATTAGAAAATAAACTAGTTTAGTGATGCAGGAGTATCACCAATATATCACAAGCGTGGAAAATAGCTGGGCGCACTTGAGCATATTTTGAAACATTTTGAATTTTGAAAAGATCAATGTATTATTGTAACATCTGAAAAACATTTTTGGGTAGTGAACATCTTTAATGACTGGAGGTTGAACCATCATGTGAGATCGATGGGGAGATGTATTTTTTTTTAATGAATTAAATCAAAGTAAAAATTTGGAGCTTTCTCTCTTATCTGCCTGAGTCAACATTTATTGTAATAAGTTCTAAGTACTTTATAGCATTCAATTCCATCAAGAAAGCATAGAGAAGTTGGAGGGAAGGCTCAAGGAGAACCTCTTTATATAAAAAATTGTATTGTTTCCAAGGAGAGGCTACTGAATCTAGTGTGTAGATTGCCATTGTAAGTTAAGAGTTTGGAGACACAAAGAAATATTGTGTGAATGTATGTAAGTTCCAATTGGATGAATATAACAAAGGAATATATTGTCCCAAATGTGTGTTGTTTCCTGTCTATCTGAATGAGTAAATGGTAGGCCTTGTTTTGTTTTTCAATTATCTGTTATTTCTTGTTATTGAATGCATGACTGCATTTTCTTTGTTGACTGTATGAATCAATGTGAGGAGTAGATAGGTTTCAATTGTTTCTCTTCATTTAGCGAGTGCAAGGTGTGCATAGTGTCTAAAAGGAGTGCGTGAATGGGTTTGTTTCAAATCAAAAGCTCAGAAGAGATAGTGAAAGCCATGTCAGCAAGGAGTGCATTAGCATCCACAAGGAGTGCATGACAGAGTTTTAAGACTCAAAAGGTTAGGAGAACTAGCTTGATTTCAGTCATGAGAGACAGAAGTGCTTGGAGGAAAGTCACAAGGAGTGTGAAGCCATCCACAAGGAGAAGTTAAGCGTGGAGGAAAATCTATTGCAAGGTGTGCACAGATCGATATTTGACTAAGTGTAGAAGGAAGTATCGAGAGAGAATTCAAGTAAGTTAAGTTCAATAGGGAGAGCGATGGAAATCTCCAAGGAGAAAAGTCCCTAAAGTCTTCACTAAAAGTCAATGAATAAGATTCATTCTTAGAGGGATTTGAACAATTCTAGACTATCAGATCTGGTAAATCTACGAGGAGGACAACCATGGAGTGTTTTGGTACTTCGCAGTTTGGCAAGTTTGAAGACTTGATGAAGCGAAATCATGAATTTTGAAGTCCTAATCTAAATCCTAGCCATTGAATGCAGGAGGAATACGTGGCAGTGGATTAAGGAGTTCGGGAATCGAGAGCCCAAATTTTCGTAGTGAGAGACTTGGAGTTTCACTAAATCACAAAACCCAAACCCTTGTGGGGTGGGGAATCTGAGGAGATGCGTGGCAGGAGTTCGGAGGTTCAAAACAACACATTTTGGGAAGAAGAGAAGGGAGAGTTTGGGATATCCTCGAATTCTGAGTTGCGAGGATATAGACCCATGGTCATAGCTATGGTCACTTGAGGAAGAGACCTGTGTGTAAGTAGAATTTTTTCGGGTGCAGCAGGGATCCAAGGCATCACTTTGACTCAGTGTTGTGAATGATCCAACACTGGGAGGTCAAGTGACCCTTTGGAGAGAAGGGGATTTGCACTAGAAGTGGTATCAGAGCTTGTTTTGTCTATAGATCATAGGAAAGGGATATATGAGAGTGAGTACAAGATTGAATTTTGTAAAGAAAGGAGTAAGATAATATCAGGAGGAGAGATATCAAAAGTGTCAGCAATGTTATCACCATAACAATTTCTAGATAGGATCCAAGTCTCAAAAATTTAGCGAAGAGCTACATTGCTATGGAATCATGATAGTTTGGGGGATAAGGTCACATATGGTGGCATATGGAAAAATATGGAGGAGGTGTAAAGGGTAGTCCCCAAGAGAAAGTAAATATTAAAATAGCTCAGATCAACAACTAAGGTACATATCATGCGACAAAATAGTATGAATTTTAATTATGCGAAGGTGGGTTGTGGAAAAATACCGTGGTTTCATTCGTGGACATGTGGCACCCTCAGAGGCACATCGAGGTGAAAATTGGTCTACCCAAAATCATTTTTTCCAACCCCCGATATCGAAAGTTGATGAGACTCGATAGACCGTAGATCACCTGCTAATTTGCATTAATTTTTCCCAATGCATCTTGTCCTTGTGTTATTTTTCCACTCATATTTCAAACTTTTTCACTAGCTATGTCAAGATCTAATCACCTAAATCCTTCACTTAACTAATCATCTAAAATATTCATGTCCTCCATCAACCAAAAATTTGGCCAATATCCCAAACCTATATCTAGTCTAAATTCTTATCTAAATCCCATGGTTTTGTCACTTCATTCATTTTTACCCTTATTTTCATTTTCCCGTTGAAAATAAAAAGTATTCATTTCATTAATCACCCTTATCCCATCCACAAAGTCTTGTATTAAGCCTCATATTCCTAAAGTCCTTAGAAAATAGAAAAAGGGTTTATTATTATTAATATAAATATTTTTATATTAAAATATTTATATTAATATTTAATCCAATATTTAATTTATGAAATCACATCAAATCATGGGAAAAAATCTCAATTTATAATCTGGAAAAATCAAAGATTGGATGGAGGGCACACATACATATCAGGGATTGAAATAGCGAGGAGGTTAATTATGTGAAGGCGGGCTAGGAAAAACTATCGTAGTTTATTTGGTGGACACGTGTTTTTACATGGAGCACATGAGAGGTAAAAGCAGTTTGGATTAAACCACTCCAGCCCAAGCCCAATGTAATAAATGCACCATTTATCATATGTTTAATGTGTGGCATTTTTCCAGGAGTGAATTTCAACAACAAATATGAAATTTCTAATGAATGAAATTCCTCCTCATGGTGAAAAGGTTTTACGAAGGCAAGCTTTACAAATTAAAGAAATTAATGTTTATTTCCATGAAAAATATTTAAATGGGAAGATGCACTTGAATGAATACTTGGATAATTCTTTATACAAATATTTACAAAAGTAAAAGAAGAAGATAAAAGGTATTTTACCAAAGACAATAAATTGGAAAAAACACACAGTAAATGTTTTTTCACAGCTATGGAAATTTAATTCTACAGGATATAAAATATTTGGTAATTATTTTTATTTCGAATATATTATTCCCAAGTGTTCAATGAGAATATCGATAAATGAAATTATATTTGAAATATTATGAGTGACATTTCAAAGAGAACTTGGCAGAGGAAGGAGCTAGAGTGTCAGAGGAATATGCAGGGATCATGAAATGCTTTTTTTGAAAACTGTCATTTTTAATCATTGCAGAAGCTGAAATATTTCATTTTAGTTATTGTAACCGGTTGCACACTGAAGGAACTCAAATTGTATAAGTGTCAGAGGTTCTGAGTGTATTAATGATAGGCATAAATGCAAGGGAATAATTTTGGTGGTTCTGGACTCTATTGTAAATTTTTTGGGACTGAATTGAATACATATGAAGAAGCATTTTGAACTATTTATGAAAATATTCTAATGGTTATGATATGAGTTTTTTCTTCCTTCAATGTTTGTATTTCATGTGTTCTTTAATTCCATTTACATTTTCATCTGTTTAAATTAGTTAAAGGCCTAGAATTCATCTTGTGATGCTCTTGGCTTAAGAAATTTAAAATGTGTGTATTTTTTCCTAACTAATTAAGAATTCATTTTATTAATGCTCTGATGCAGTTACTTGTTTTTCGTCTTTCCTCTTACACTCTGTAAATATTATTTACAACTTAGATCCATTGCCTCATTTAGACTTTATCCCCTGCAGAGTTTTATTGGCTAGTTAATGTTTTCATTCATTTTCAGAATTTTGAATCCATAGCCCTGAGTGTCCCTCCTCTTCTTGGCCAACAACTTTATAAAAACCCCCCAAAACAAACCAAATATAGCCATTGATTATCAAAGAAATATCAAGTGACATGAAAGATGGTTGAAACACTTACCTCTGATGTTTGTCTATCAACCAAACAAAATTTACAGAGTGCTAACATTTTGGCCCCGTTGCTAGGGACGAAATTGAAAAATCTTCGCTGGGAAAGAATGACATAGTTGAGTTCTAAGGTCTGAGAGAAGAAGACACTTAGGCACATATTGGTTGTATTCCTTCTCTAGCAACTCCACACATCAAAAAATCAGTTTGAAGGTGATTCCACTAGTAGAAGAATCCAAAAATTTAAATTTTCACTAGCGACTCCACTCTCAATGCACAATCCAGCTTCCAAAACATCATTAGTGACTCCTGTTGATTAAGGTTGGTTGTCATTGATGTCAACCCTTGAAGAAACCCCCATAGCACAAAGGTTTGGGTAATGGACCCAATATTGTTTGATATAAATATGACTCATTATTGTTTTTTCATGGTTTATAAGAAGTTAATATGGATGAACTCCAAAGTGGTCCCCTTACGATGAATTCCCTCATGGGAAGACGCTTTGTGGAGTAAGAGAATCCATGCTTAATTTTGGAATAATGAGATGAAGGAAACTTAAATTTTTAGGGAAAATATCCTAGATGGATAGTGCTTGTCATGTCATTTTCGGTGGTATGTGGAACATCACATAATTCCTCACGTTTAGAGAGTTATGGCCATGAGAAGTTGGAGACCCCAGGTTTGGGTAAAAGACCCAAGTTTGTTTGATGGGTAACAGTATGAGTTATGATATATTTTTAGATAATACTATTCTATATGGATAGTACATGTCATGTAATTTCTGGTGGTATGTATAACTTCACATAACTCCTCACGGTTTGAGAGTTATGTCTTTACGAAGTTGGAGGACCATCATATGTCATCTAGAAGCCCCATAAGGTCAAAGTAGTCAAAGTGGTTTAAGAGATTTTAAAACGTAAATAATAAAGTGAAGTGATGAGTGTATTATAATTCAAAGTGAATACAAAATAAATTATTTCAATAATAAATTTAATAAAGAAGTTAGAAGTGGACCCAACCCTAAAATAAGGAATGTGGGCCAAGTGACCTAGAAGATGTTTTTAAAGAAGCTACTTGGAGAGTATAAATAAGAGTCAAGGCTCTCTAATTTCAATCCAACTTGAGAATATTGAATATCTATATGCGTCTAAGGTAACCAAGGATGTCTAAACAGGAATTCTGAGTGAAGGTGAAGAAAAGAGGGCCGAAATTAAAGGAAGGATAAATTATTTTGATGATGCTTTCTAAGGTATGTTATTTACAGATCATCTCACCATTTTTTCTATAACCTTTTTTCTATAATGATTCAGACCATGAAAATGATATGAAAGTGAGAAAACATATCCAAGTATATGTGGTAAAAAATTCATCTTGTTCTTCATTTTATTTTGGGAGTTACACTCCGTGGAAAATAGGGTTTGTGGCAAGTCCTGAAACTAGTCAAAATGAGGTGTTTCGGGTAAAAACGTCATAACTTCTTCATAAAAAATCCAAATTTAGTGAGACTAAATTTTTTTATTAGAGTAGAGCCTTTAGTATTCTTTGTAACAGTTTCAGATCGATTAATCAAATATTGTGTGCCAAGAATTCTCTACAATGTCACTCTCTAGAATAAGCCAGAATTCGGCAAGGTATGTAATTTTTTCTATAACTCATTTTCTCAGAGGTTCCAAGTAGCGACACTTGGAGGAATTTAATAAAACACACAAAATAACATTGTGTATCAGTTTTATATCTTCATACATTACAGGTTCAAAGTTATGATTACTTCAAGTTAGGGTTGTTGACTAATACAAAACTAGGCATGTGGGACTAAAGAAAAGTTTGATGAAAATGCTAGTCTCTTGTTTTTAAAGTTAAGAAAGGTTTGTAGGAATGTGATGATATACACTAGGTCTATTATAGAGCTACAAATCATATTTGTATGATGAAATTGATGAGGGATTTTGGTTGTGGTACATGTTGAGTACAAGGTTGAGACAAGTATTTGATGAGTTGGCGCACATACATGAGGTGTATAGTTGATGATGTTGGTATATATTGATGAGTCATAGTTGATGAGTAGTTGACACATGATTGGTACATACTTGGTACATGGTTGGATGCACTTGTTTATGGTACAGGTTGATTAATTTTGAATTCTGAGGTTGGTGCATGGTTGATACACTTGTTTATAATACAGATTGATATACAGGGTTTGAGGCATGGTTGATGCATGGTTACAGGTTGGTGCATGGTTGATGCACTTGTTTATGGTACAGGTTGATTACAGGTTGAGGTATAAGTTGATGCATGGTTGATGCATGGTTGATGCATGGTTCAGATTTATTGGTACAAGTTTATAGTGGTATATCTCACAGTGATAGTGTGACAGTGGTTCCATCATTCTACTCCTACTTCAGGGTGGAAGGACGGGGCAAGGACAGGTGGTTGTAGCCACCTTCCAGTTGTAGCCAGAGAACATTGGGGGTTGTAGCGTCCTTCTGGGTGTAGCTAGAGAATTGGGGAGTTGGAGCTTCGTTCAGGTTGTAGCCTAAGAAACTAGGGGGTTGGAGCCTCCTTCTAGTTGCAGCTGGAAAACAAAGGAAGTTGGTGCTTCCAATGAATGTAATTCTTCAATACATATAAAAAAATACATTCCATGGTTTTATCCCGATTTGGGTTTCCAAGTAAAAAACTGGTGTACTATGTATGTGTGTGCTTTTTTATTTCTTATTGTTCATTATTGGATAATAATTCTACATTGATATAACATTTGAAGAAAATGGATTATAATTATGCTATTACTAATTCACCCCCCCCTCTCAGTAATCCAACAATTGGTATCAGAGCAGGTTCCTTCAAAAAGGTAGATCATGGAGTGTACCAACTCATATAAAAATGGAATACCACGGTTTGATGGACAAAATTATTCTTTTTGGAGCATAAGGATGAAGGCATATATACAGGCACATGGATTTCAATTTTGGCAATCAATTGTGTATGGATACACAGCACTAGCAGTTCCACCAAGAAATGACAAAGTAGTGAAACTCGGTGAGAACAATTCCAAATCCATAATTTCACTTTTGAATGGTCTCAGTGATACAGTATTCACCAAAGTTGCACATTGTAAATCTGCTAAAGAGATTTGGGAAAAGCTTCGAAATATTTATGAAGGAGATTCAAAAGTCAGAGAAGCAAACATTCAAACTTACAGAGGTCATTTCGAACAACTAAAAATGAATGAAGATGAAGATATCACAACCTATTTTTTACGAGTCGATGAAAAAATGAATGCAATCATAGGATTGGGAGAAGAAATAGAACAATATGTAATTGTTGAAAAGGTACGAAGATCTCTTCCTATGAGATTTAACCCTAAGATATCAGCACTAGAAGAAAGATCAGATCTAAACTCAATAAGCATGGATGAACTGCATGGAATCTTCACATCATATGAGATGAGAAATGAACAATAAAATCTAGATGTAAAAGAAATAGCCTTCAAAGCATCCAAAAGGTCAAAGAAAAAGAAAAAGGAACAAGAAGAATATAGTAGCAACAACGACATCTCAAAATATGATGAAGAAGTGGACAACTTCATCAAAAGACTAAATAAGGAAACCAACGGTAGGTACATAGGTAAGGTTCCTTTAATTTGTTTTAATTGTAATGGTATTGGTCATTTTGCTAATAAATGTCCTCATAAGAAAAAGAGAAATGATGAAGGTTTCTCAAAAGGCAGACAAACATATAAAGGTAAAAGAACTACAAAGAAATTTTTCAAGAAAAACTTTTGCACCAAAGAAGACATCTCATCATCAGATGAAGATGAAGTCAGTGACAGTGAAATAGGGAGAGTTCTATTCATGGCAGTATAAGACTCTGATAAAGAAGAATTCAAAGAAAAATATGAAGAAGCATATGAAGAAGAAATTGAAGAGGCAGAAGTTGAATTTCGAGAAGAATTAATGAGTTTCATAGAAGTTATTAGAAGAGAAAAGAAGAAAAATAAGAAACTACAAGAAAAACTAGATAAGAAAAAAGACACTCAAGAACTAGAACAAATGAACACAAAATTGAAGGTTCAAATAGAAGAAGATAAAATAAGTGAAGAAGCACTAAAAGAATAGCTAGAAGAAAAGGACAAGATTATTGGAAACCTGGAAGCAGAGATTGTCACACTAAGAAAGGATATTCAAAAGAAAAATATGCACAATAGCTCAAAAGTTCTAGATGACATTATCAACAGTCAAAAATATTATCTTGACAAGTCTAGACTTGGATATAATCAGATAGAAAATGGATCAAGCTCCAAAACAACAGAGCAAGAAACAAATCCAAAAAGTTATGCGGAAACAATCAAAGGGGATAAAAAGATATACAAGGAAGATTACAGGGACACTCCTCCATCGAGAAGATTCAGATTTCAGAGTCAACAACAGATAGACAAACTTCAAGAAGAACAAGGATTCATAAGAGAACCTCCTTTCATAAGATCTTCAACTACCAGGCATCAAACTATATTTTTTGGTTTATGTGGTGCATGTAATAATTTTTGACATAAAGCTGTAAATTGCAGAGATAACAACAGGATCAATAACTACTTTGAGAGCCATACACAAAGGGGTTATTCAAGAATACCTAGTGAAACATAGAGAATAAGTTACCATAGGTTTGAGTCTTTGAGCACTGAAGTGCAATGTTACAAATGTAACAATTATGGACAGATGGCTGAAAATTGCAGAATGACAATCCCTCCTAAAGAACCTCAACAGAGTCACAAAAAAGAACCTCAAAAAATGACATGGATAAGAAAGCAAGATTAGTATAGCAATGAAGAATGCACAGTCGCTCTACAAGTTAAATAGAAGAAACATGGTTGTTATGTTGACAATGGATGTTCAAAACACATGACATGTGATAGAGACAAGTTTCTTACATTACGAAAGGAAAGAGATGGATCAATCTCTTTTGAAAATGATGATTCATCCAAAATCATTAGAAAAGGCATAGTCTGAATTAGGAGCAAGAATGAAAAGGAAGAAAATGTTCTACTAGTAGAAGATATGAAACATAATATTTTAAGTCTGAGTCAAATGTTTGACCAAGGTAATAAAGTTACTTTCGATTCACAAAAGTGTGATATAAGAAAATAAGGTTCTGGGAAAATGGTTGCTACAACTACAAGAACTTCAAGTAACATATATGTGTTAAGCGAAATTGGAAATGAAAAGTGTTGTCTAGGAAAGGAAGATGAAAGTTGGATATAGCATAGAAGAATGGGTCACATGCCTTTTGATAACCTTTTTAAAGTCAGCAAAAGAGAAGCAGTTAGAGAAATGCCCCAAATCATGAAACCAACAAACACTTTATGCAAGCATTGCCAACAAGGAAAGCAAACAAAGACCAGGTTCAAATCAAATGAGTATTCAACAACAAAAACACTGGAAATTGTGCATGCTGATCTGGTTGGAACAACTACAAAAAAAGGATTTAAAGGTGAGAGATATTTTATGTTATTAGTTGATGATTATACAAGAATGACTGCAGTTTGCTTCTCAAGAACAAATCAGAAGCTTTTGAAAATTTCAAGATCTACAAGGAAATGGTTGAAAATGAGATGGATTTAAGAACAAATGGTTAAGATTGAATAATGGAGGAGAACTCACCTCAAAGGTAGTTATGGAATATTGCATAAATCATGGAATAAAAAGACAATTCTCCATCGCTAGGACACCTCAACAGAATGGAGTTGTTGAAAGAAAGAACATGATAGTACAAGAAATGGCTCAAATATTGATAATGGATTCAAAGTTGACAAATATTTTTTTAACACAAGCAGTGCATACAACAATTCACATTCAAAATAGGGTAATGCTCAGAAACAACACTGATACAACTCCCTACAAGCTATGGAAAGGAAGACCAACAAATGTGAACCACTTTAGAGTTTTTGGAAGAAAATCCTACATCAAAAGAGAAGATGGAAGAATGGGAATGTTTGACTCTCATGTGGACAAAGGAATACTTGTTGGTTACTCAAATACAAGGAAATTATACAAGTGTTACAATATAATATTAAACAAAGTTGTGGAAAGCATCAACTTAACAATTGGTGAAATAGGAAGACTAGAAGAAAATAAATCAATGGAACAAATTTTTGAAGAAGATGATGAAAAAGAAGAAGAAGAGGAAGATGAAGATGAAGAGAATCTGACAAAAGTAGAAGAGAAAGTTCAACAAGTATCTCCAAAGACACTTAGCAAACGAGTACAGAAGAATCATCCTTCAGATCAGATTATTGGAAACAAAGATGTAGGTGTTGAGACTAGAAGAAAAATCCATTCACCAGAACAAACACGCCTAGCACTCTTATCTACAATTGAACCAAAATATTTTGAAGAATCCAACAAGGATGAATTTTGGAATAAGGCCATGGATGAAGAATTGGATCAAATACAGAAAAATGACACTTGGGAATTGGTTCCAAGACCAAAGAATAAGAATTTGATCGGCACAAAATGGGTTTTTAGGAATAAATTGAATGAAGATGAACATGTTACAAGGAACAAAGCTAGATTGGTATGTAAATGATATGCACAGATTGAAGGAATCGACTTTGAAGAGACATTTTCCCCAGTTGCGGGAATGAAAGAAATCTGTTTGCTTTTAGCTTATGCATGCTCCAAAAATATTAAAGTATATTACGTGGACATAAAGTCCCTTTTTTTGAATGGGAAACTTGAAAAGAAGTCTACATTGAACAACCAGAAGGATTTCAGTTGTCAGAGAACACAGACTATGTGTGTAAATTAAAGAAGGCCTTATATGGTCTAAAACAGGCTCCTAGAGCATGGTACTCTAGACTGGATAAGTATTTGCAGTAGGCAGGGTTAAAAAAAGGAAGTGCAGAGAGCAACCTCTACATCAAGGTAAGTCAAGGTAATATTTTATTAATTGAAGTTTATGTCGATGATATTATTTTTGGTAGTGATGATGACAGGTTAAGCCAGAAATTTTCAAAATACATGTAGAATGAATTTGAAATGTTGTTACTTGGAGAACTATCCTTCTTTCTGGGACTTCCAATACGTCAAAGAAACCAAGGAATTTTTATTTCTCAAACCAAGTATATCAAATAAATGCTAAAGAGGTTCAGAATGGAATATTGCAAACCAGATACCACTCTCATGTAAACCAATTGTAAGTTGAGCAAAGATGATGATTCAAAGTCTACAGATCAGAGGAAATATAGGTCAATGATTGGAATCCTACTATATGTGACAACATCCAAACCAGATGTAATGTAGGAAGTTGGACAGGTGGCACGATTTCAAGTAGCACCAAATGAATCACATGTATTAGCAGTAAAGAGGATCTTCAGATATCTCAAAGGAACATAAGAGTTTTGATTATGGTATCCAAAAGGAAAATATCTATCACTTATTGCCTACATAGTTGATTATGGTATCCAAAAGGAAAATATCTATCACTTATTGCCTACATAGATAGATATTGGGCAGGTTGCATTGATGACTCCATGAAGCACTAGTGGAGCAAATTTCTACTTAGGCACTTACATGAGTGTTTGGCATCATGGCTAAGCAGGAAACAATCATCAATATCTCTATTTATAGTCGAGGCAGAGTATATTACAACAACAACATGTTGTACACAGGTTCTTTGGATGAAACAAACTTTGACAGATATATAGGTTGAGTATGATGAGCCCATTCCAATATACTGTGATAATACAAGTGCCATCAATATCTCAAAAAACATGGTGATGCACTCCAAGATGAAGAACATTCCAATCAAGTATCACTTTCTATGGGAACAGGTTGGAGAAAAGAACATCAGAGTTGAGTATGTCGGCACAAAATAACAAGTGGCAGACATCTTTACAAAACCGCTTCAACTGGAAGCCTTTGAATATCTTCGCCAAAGACTTGGAGTTATTTCTACTCCAAAAATGAATGTTTTTAGAATTATTTTGTAATGCTTATCTTATATGTCTTGGATGTACACGAGGAAGAACCATAAGAGGATGGTGTGTCAGAGTGTTACCCATGATTTTGGTCATATTGATGATGTATTGATGATGGTGTACTCAGGCTCCTAATAAGAACTTTCTCCTGAGAAAAGTGACAATCATCTCTTCCCATAAAACATACTTTTGAAGAGAGTTCGCAGGTTGCTTATATCCTAGGTGCAAGAATGACCCATTCTCGTAGGCTACCTTTAGCTAGGGTGCGAACTTCTCGCACTGTACTACATAGCTAGGGTGCAAAGTTGCTCTCAAGCTTGGAGAAAGATGAAGTATCGATGGTTCTAGAAGGGAATCTTCTGGAAAAATGGGTTGGCATTCGAATGGTTATCCTTTTACTGGTTTCCCTGATATTGTGGGATCATTCTTATCCAAGTAACCATCCCATCCTCTCCTATATATTGATCGGATTCTCATGGAAAAGGTTAAGAAAGATTAATTATAGAATTGGTGAAAGAATTGTGTGAAGAGCGTAGCTTGAACAGGAGCTTGGAGACTCTAGCAAGTCTATCAAGTGGGATTAGATCTTCTTCATACAAGGATTGAGCAAGTGTGTGTGTTCGATCCAAGATCCACCGAAAGGAAGCTTGCGACATCAAGGTGACCATGTTGTATCTTCTACTTTCGATTAATATGATACAGCGACATGTCCTTTTCCCATAAATTCATTCTTACTTTATTGTGTAATTCCTTGATCATACACATAAGTTGATGACTGAATATATTTTGCTATCTTCACTTTGGTTGGTTTGTGTTGTCTTGGTCTTGACCTCACGAGAGCACCAGAGCGAAGTGGGAGCAACAAAGAGCCTAGGAAGTGATACAAAGGTACGTCACTTGTTCCTCCCTATTAGTTAATTCAATGGTCATAACTTAGGGAAAGAGTCATGTCCTGTCCTTTTTTGTTCTAGATCCAGGTGGGTCTAGGGAGATCTGTTAGTGTTCGCACCTACCAATTAGTCCAATAACAAAATTGGCGACTCCACTGGGGAACATCCCATTTTCTTCGTGGTTTTTGGTGTTTTTCCTTGGCCATTTACTCTTGCCTTACATTTCTCCATTCTTATCATTCTCTGAGTCTTCAGGATACCCTGATAGACCCTCTGGGTCCAGAAGCCCCTTCAAATATTTTGTCGTTTTCCAAGAATTTGCTTAGCTGCATACATTCTCTCACTGCACCCCACTATGGCCTAAAAGAATACTATGAGTTTGCACTTTGCTTTTAGGTCTAGTGGGAGGTTCTCGCACTCTGCTGAAAGCGAGCCTGCGAGAATGACCCATTCTCGCACTGTGTAACACTGTTAGCCTGCGAACCCTCTTTTCAAAATTTTGGATTTGAGATTTTTGCATGTTCAGCTGCCCAGATCAGTATAGGTGCCTGAAAATATCTTCTTGGACCAATGATTGATGTTTTCTTGTCTTTGGATTTTTTGCATGATCAGTCTTAGGAAATCAAAGGCTCTTCTTGTCCATCTTTTCTTGACTTTCATTTCTTGACTTTTCTTGGCAAAGATATACTCTTTGGTTTTGGAATCTAAGTGCTTGGTTGGTTAAGAACTGATGATCAATTGAAAGTTGAGATTCTTTGTCTTTCTCATTTTCTCATTATTTGGAAGATTACTTTTCTTATGCAATTGAAAAGACTAGTTTGTTCTTCTTGTCATTTTTGTTTCCATTGAAAGATTGGTTTGGGTTGTTGTTTATTGCTTGTTCATTTGTCTTTGGTTTTATTTACTTTCACCATCATGGTGTAGATCATTTTTTGAAAAGTAAAAACATTTTTTCTTTCAAAAGCATTTTCGTCTCGAAAATATCGAAAATCAATTGTTGAAATTATTGAAAAAGAAACAATAGAGAATTGTCATTGTTGCGTGATTCGTTACAATTGCATTTTAAAGGAAATTGTGTTTCGTAGTTCAAGATATGTCTAGAAAACTTCTCTTTCCCTCCCGTACATAGGATTCATTGAACGAAAATTGATATATTTCATTCCTATCTATGCATCATTGGGTCAGAGTCTTATACAACATCAGTTTCATTTTTTTTTCCTTTGAGTAACAACAACACTTAATAACATTATGTAATTGTAAAATTTAACTAGTAACTCTTTTCTAGGGCTCTATTTCACCAACATTTAGCTAGGCTAGCGTTTTGGAATAGGTAGAGAGATACACTCTCCAAAGAACAAAACAAACAATAGCATCTTGTGTTAAGGAGTGTCAAATTCCATTTACAACATTTTGTCCTGGGAAGCCCTTGTCACACAAGGGTCAAACATGAGGTCGCATTGATATTGACAGAGTTACTCACCCTTCTTTGCTGATATTTGTGTAGAGATTGCACATATTACGGGTTTCACTTGGAGGTATACCCACAATGATGAGTGGAAGACTCTTAAGTTGATTTCAAGCTAGATACCTTGCCCTTATGTGTTGATCAGACTATCGACTGTCCCCCCAGGATTTATTGTTGTCGGTGGTAACCTTAGTGGCCTACCTTTCTAGGATCTTACACAAGGTGATTGTGAAGGGGAAAGTCTTCACAGTACCTGGAATCGACATTGGCCAAACTCACTCAGGCTCCTTGGAGGGTATACCCATGATTATGTGTTGGAGCTTGCACCAAGGTGTAAGTCCGTTAAGCAGGTTGTCGGCATAACTTTTCCACCCTAGCCTAGCCCCTTCCTATCTCATTGTTGCAATGTTGGATTTCATCACCAACTAGTGACTTCGGAATTAGAAGGTTTTGTTTGCTTGGTATTGTTTCCTAGATTTTGTTTACTAGCGTGTGCTATTTGTTTACCCAAGTTGACCATAAGATTTTCTTCATAAGTTTCTAACTCATTCACAATAGATCCTCCACGCCATTCACGTAGAATGTAGGGTTTATCTCCAGAGCATCTGGAAAGTTCTCGACCCCTGCCTACAAGCTTACTTGAGGGCTCTCCTCAACAGAGTGAAGTCCAAGACATTTCCACGCCACAAGTGGAATGCACCGACTCTCTAGAACATTTCTGAATTACCAATACTAGAGAGGACTTTCGACTTCACCCTGATTTTGAGAGATAGTTTATGCGAGTGAATTATTTCAGAGACTTACTTGTTGTGTCTTCTGGATCACCGATTCGACCTTTTCCAGGAATAGAAGGCCAAGATCCTTTTTGGTCTATGTGCATTTTTAGATGGGATCTTTTTGGTGTAGGATCAAGCATTGAGACCATCATCTCACCTATGATTTTTGAAACCTCTAACCCAGAAACAGTACTGGTTACTACTGCCTATTATTTTCCTAGTACGGATGCCCCTTGATTTGACTACATCTTGACCATCCCTATAGAAATGGCCCATTACATGAATACTACGAGTATTCACACTGGGATTATTGTGGTTAGTCAAGCCCCAATGGCACACCACTCACGCCCATTGTCACCCTGACGCTACCACACGGATACCATACGTTGAATGCTTCCATTACAACTCCTCTGTAAACCCCATCCATCATTCCTGGTGGTCCCTCTTCTTCTGGCCACTCTCTTCCTGGTTTCATTCTGACATTTCCTCAACACCCTTTTGGAGGACCTTTCTTGTCCTCTACTGGTAGTATTAATCCTAGTGGCACTATTCTGTCATTCACACCAAATTACCAAATTCTTGTTGGTCGAAAATTTCACCAAGGAGGTTTGACTCAACCCCCTCTAAGCGGGCAAATTCCTATTGGAACGTAAATCCAAATCAGAACACAACCCCCAATTGGAACATTTCCCCCAATTGGAACATAACCCCCAATTGGAACATTGCCCCCAATTGGAACACAACCCCCGTTTGGAGGACAAACCTTAATGACCCCACCTTATGGACAAAACATACCTCCATCATTGGCTTAGTATTGGAATCAGTTGATACAACATACTCCTCAATCGACTTACGGGCAACAGCTTCCAGCTGCATCCGTTATACCCCCTAGTATAGGCCAACCATATCTAGGTACGTCCAATCCCATTTGGGGCTTGACTGCTCAAAATCACGTCCCTATTCAAGGATACAATCCCATGAGCTACTATCCTCTACAACCACCACCGAATGTGCCTGGGTATTCACATTATATGTAGATTGTTGATGGTTCTATTGGTTTGCTGACAAGGATTCCTCCCCAAAGCCACCAGTACCTGCATGTGAATCGACAGTTACCTTTCTTGGCCACTTTGGATCTCCCAGATTTGTTGAGTATTTTAAATGATCCCATTCGTCACTCTCCCCAATGGCCTGCTATACCAACCAAGTGTTGGCAGCCAATTCACATTTTTCATTGTCTCATAAGCTGCCTACACCAATGTTTCGCAAACATCGATTTTCCGTCGCAATTTTCAAATGAACGATGCTTTTTATTCTTTGCGCCTTTTCGCACGCCTATCTTCATTTTGTTTTCACGACTGTAAGCGTGAAATCTTAGTCCTTCAAAGTCACATTAGAATCATTGTTTGAATTGTCGTCATCCTTCCGATTGATATGCCCTTTGCGCTTACATTTCACTTATCATTGCACAGCTGGAAAAACTTTCGAACTATACTCATTGGACATTTTAGATTGATTATGTGACTTGATTTCATTAAGTGTGTAATGCATTGGTATTTGGATTGGCTTCTTATTTTACCTACTCAACCTTTAGTTTCATAAGATATATGGGTATTATGTTTAAATCTTTCATACATATATTTTTAAATATAATTCCTATGTTAATGTTTTCATAACTATTGGTTGGTTGATTATATGAATGCACTTTGGCGCATGGTGAATGTTTGATTTTGGTTTCAATTGGAATGATTTATGGTTTAAAAGATTTGGCACAACGATCGATTGCGCGTTGGTTTATACACTTGTCGGTTGATTCATTGGTCGGCTAATTTGCATCATTGTCAAACTATGCTATAATGGGTTGAACTACTATGTAAACTGGTGGTTGTACTTTCATAATAACTCTTATGCATGGCAGAAGTAATCTCTACCACCCTCGCACACTTTGCATTAATCCCTACCTCCTTACTAGGGTTATCTTTGTTGATTTTTGGGAAAATATCTAAGCCTACTCTATTCAAAGCTTTGTCCCTTAGCCTAGCTTACTGTGTGTTATCTCTTGGCTCCTGAAGGGTGAATTGAACCCTCATGGTTTTCAGATTCGGTTGTGTTTTCATTTTGCCAGAGAAAACTGCCCCGTAATTGCCCCCAGAGTCACGTTTTTGAGTGAGTGATTCTGGGCAAACGGATTTGAATTAGCTCAAACCGTTGAAAACCCAGAACCGTTTTTATCCCCTTTACCCTCATTTAAGCGGTTTTCTCAGAAATTGAGTGGATACAGAGATCTAGCTCTCATTTTCTAGGTCAATTTTTCAGTGGCTGGAACATGCATTTTGAGTCTGTGAGCATTTGCCAGAATGCTTATCACTTCTCCAGACCTGTGCTTCAAATCCCTTATGCCTGTCCAACCTTGTGCTTCAACTTCTTGTTGAAACCCTTGATCAATCATCACACAGGTATGGAAAATTTGATATCATTTCATTTTGTAAATAATCGCTTGTTTATATAACGAATTTGAATTCGTTTTGAATAGCTCTGTTTCCAGCATTGATTTGCTTAGTTACATTGCATGCATTCTATATATGGACTGGCTTTGAATAGAAACACATTTTATTTTGATTTTTGATTTGATTATGCCCAGTATAGAAGTCAATATATTTCGATTGGATTTGAGTAAATCTTCGTGTGAATTCGTTTGATTATTTTCCTTCTAATGAATTGGTTTGTAAAGAAAATTTTTCATATTTAGTTTGAAACACAATCATGCTCAGATTTGGTTTAATTGTGATCCGTGTACTATAGTTCAATAAACGGATTGTTTGAGTTTGATTGTTACGATGTTGTTCTATATTTAATTGTTTCCAAATTAATCAATCCTGTTTGCTTACTGTGCAAATCGAAATCCATTTCAAACCGTTCTTGATTAATCCTGTCACGATTTTGGTTATCTGATGGTTATCGTTTGAATTCATTTTTAACCTAAATCGCTTGCTTACGGTTATCATAATAATCCAGTTTGATTCACAGGTATAGTGAAAGGTTTGTGATTTGTTTTGTGTTCGATTGAGTATCAAAACAGTTTCATAATAGATGGATTTGATTTGTTGAAGAACGATTATGATCATGATACATGTGATCTCATTTACTCGACTTATGATTATGATTGAAATAGAGCATTTCTATTATTTGCATTCAATTAAATGACATGAATCTTATGCACATTGTTACAGCCGTAACAAATCGATTATGATTGTGTTATATTACATCATATCTTATCCGATATGATTTCATTAATATGGAATAGTCATGTTGTGGTTTGACCATATTTTATGGTAAAAGAAAAATAGGGCAGTCTTATCCCTATTTGACTGAATCACTTTTCGATTTTGTTAATTTGAATGATAAACTCATTGGAATCATAGTGATTTGTTTTGGATATTTATTAAAAGAAAATTAAATTGGATTTGATTCTTTTGCAAAGATTTCATTTGATTGTTATCTGGTCCTGTATGCTATTTTAGACTAGCTACAGAATCAGATGATTCTGTAGCTAAGTCTGTAGGATCAATTTTTATTATTTTGTTACTGAAAATATCTTTCTAATTTAATATTTGTGGTCTATTGCAGGTCAATTCGAAATTGCAGTAGAGTTCATGAGCAGTTAGGAGATATTTCAAAGATTTCACTTGCATTTTAGTTTCTTAGTTTAGTTGATTTTGGGATATCTCCCAGATTATGTAAAACAATTTGATATTATCCACAAGGAGGTTTTACCTTGTGAAAAGACTTATAAATACCTATTATTTTTGTAATAAGGGATCCTCATTTGTGGGAGAACAAGGATATGGAGTTTTAATACAGACTGAAGCAAAATTTGGTGTTTTGTCACAGCTTTATCTTCTCATTATATCAGCATTTTGTTTCATGTTGTGTATATCAATTTGTATCTGGTTTATGACTACTTTAGCTATCTTAATCATGTGCAAATGATATCATTTTAATTACTGTAATCCATATCTGGTTTCTTCCAAGTGTATAAAAGACATAACAATTATTAATTCAGTTTGTGAATGACAGATTTATCTTCTTCATGAGTTGAATTATTTAATATAAGTTTTTGCATAACAGGTTTCCCTTATTGCAGAGATTTATACATCTTATAGTTGTTATGATTTTTTATGTCTTGTTTGTCATGTAAACACTTCAAAGAGAAGCACAACCTATCGTTTACAAGAAGCTTTTGGACTAACCGGTGCGAGTTTCCTTCCTCTAACCAGCTTCGAAGTCATCATACGCAGGACAAATTAGGAGTGTTTCTAGGTCAGTTAGTCTTTTGTTTATTGTTTTTATTAGTAGTTTATTTTAGATATTAGTTTAAGTTAGAGTTAGTATATTAGATCATTTAATTTTAGTAGTTCAATTTCTTATTCATAAAATATAAAAATAAAAAATATCTTTGGCTGTCTGAGGACAGAAAACACATGAGTTTTACAGGTTTTATTTAAATTTGCCAATTGTGTATATTGTATATTTGTGAATAAGTTGTAATTAGTAATTAGATATTTAATTGCTAAAGTTAGTGTATTAATAATTAATAGATTGTATATAATAATTAGAGTAGTTTATATTTAGTTTTAGTTTCATTTAGTAGTTTGTTTCAATTAGATTAGTGTATTAGTTTAGTTTTAGTTAGTTTAGTTTCTTTTAGTTAGTTTTAGTTAGTTTTAGTTTGTTTAATTTGTTTTAGATAGATTAGTTAGTTTAGGTTAGTTTCCTCTTTGGTTTTCTTAGGAGACCTTAGAGCGGCCAATGGAGCCATTAAACCCGTCAGGGTGGTTCATTCCAAACGACTTGGGTTATTTAGACAACCCCGGATCAGCTCCACTCTCCCAGTTGACGGACGGTCAATTTCGCCTGTCAACACCAAGATACCATCAGATATCCCTAAATTCGACGACAAAGCGGGTGAGGACCAAAGAAATCATGTCATGACTTTTCACCTCTGGTGCTCATCCAACTCATTGATGGATGACTCTATTCATTTATGTCTTTTTCAACGAACCCTCACAGATTCTGCTACGAAGTGGTATATAGAATTACCACAAGGTTTCTTCACTAACTTCAACACCCTAGCTATGGATTTCTTCACCCACTACTAGTTACCAATCTGTTATGAAACGGGGACTGACATTTTAAGTTATTTCAAACAAAACAAAGCCACTCATATATCCGATCACATTCATGAGTGGCAACGGAGACGACATCTCATTAAACTCGAACTCCCCGATCAGTTGCTGGCAGAGTGGTTCACAAAATAATTTGTGAATGAAATCGTTTGAGACATCACCATGGGTGGAGTAGTCACGAAGGAATAGGACATAAGTTTTTCTCAATACCTTGACCTTGTTTACTCATAAACGAGTACCCTTTACAACTTTCTACCTGATGCACCTCGTCCTTCCACTTCTGCCACTTCAACTACTCTAGCTTCTTCTCATGTAGTCGATAGTGTGATTGGTATTTTCCAAGCCCAACCACATTCTTCCTCAAGCACCACCCCCAAACCTGCTTCTTCTAATGTTCAAAATGTTCTGTCTCCCACCCCTCCCACTGGAAAGAATTCTGAGGTAAATCCAGTTCAGTCTACCTCAGTTGGTAAAAACAAATCCAAAAAGGGAAGGGGTAAGAATAAGGAGGACAAAAATAACACTCAAGCAGAGTGAACAAAAACTACACCTATTGATGATAGGGATAAGTGCAAACCTCAATACCCTTGTCTTATCTGTGATGACGATCACTACATGAAGGATTTTCCACAGCACACTAAGGTCACTAAGTTCCTCCAGGGAGCTCCAAGACCACCTACTCTGGTCGTTTTGTCCCAACCCTTCTCATCTCAACAACAGGCTCAATTGGTCATTCATGACCAACCCTCATCTTCTACTACTTCCCATGTATTGATGTGTACTAGCGATTCAAAGAAGAACGACATTGCACTCACCACTCGAGCCAAAGACTATTCTCCCTCTAGAGAGAAGGTTGATGACCTACCTCCTTCATTGGTACAACCCTCTCCCGTGACTCCACCTACCAATGTTCCTCTTCATCTAGAATGACCAAGCCTTGACACAATTCTTCGACCCCCCCCCAAAGGGTGTCGTTCGTAAATCGGCTTTCAATCCTCATACTTGTCCTGCCCAAAGCTACATCATTGTTGAAGATCTGGCCTAAGCACCTTCTGCGATGTCAGCCCTCAAAGTCCTTCAAAGTTGTCCTGCACAACGTAAGGCACTGTTGAACGCTATCGGTGGAATTGACCCGATGGATAAAAAATTAATAATTTTTGACTTGGAAGATCACATTCCAAGGTTACCCCCTCAACTCATGTTCCAGATCCAAGTGATTGTCTCTGACAAAAACATTTGTTGAACCGTTATCGATGAGGGTGCCTCGACATGTGTCATGTCTCTTACTTGCTGGAAAGCCATTGGCTCTCCCTCTTTGAATGAATCCTAGAACACTCTCAAAGCCTTCAATGGCTCTAGTTTTAAGCCCTACAGTGTCCTTCATTGCCAATTACGTTAGAAGGAAAAATGGTCCAAGTTGAAGTGGAAGTATTTGATGCTCCTCTTGATTACAATCTTTTGCTTGGTTGTAGCTGGATCGATTCCATGCATGCAGTTGTGTCGACCCTTTTTCGTGTGGTATGTTTCCCACATCAAGGGAAGGTAGTCACCATCGACCAATTAGCCTTCTTTAACTTTGATACTTGTACTGGCAATGTACCGATCATCGCTAAAACCCCACCAGGTTATGAGAACGTTAGTGTAGGGCTTCTAAAGTACTCTTTGTTAATGGGTACTTTCCCCATTCTACCGCCCTATGTTCCATGCTCGTTTGTTCCTTCAATAAACATGATCTCTACCTTGAATCATAGAATTCCTGCATCTCATGACCCATGGATGGTACCTGACCCTGAAGATCATCTTCGTTACTGCGATGAAATGTCATTAAGTCAGGTCAAATCTGCCTACCAGGCCATTCAATCGGCAACCCCTTCTATCCCCTCTCTCAGTGGGTTATCTCCAGATCCCTTCCATGTCATTTTTCCCACAGACGAGATGATCATGTCTGTCATGGAGGAAACACCTTGGGACGATGGACATCATCATTCCATCCTCTTTCTAGAGCAACATACCATTGAGAACTACCAATAGATCTCGACCCCGTCAACCATTGTTGTCATCTCAACCATTCCTAAGTCCACACACGATGTGTTTTCCAAAGGGAACTTAAGCAATATCTCAATCACTATTCCCCTCAACATATCCATCAAACCTGGAATCGTCGGAAATGTCCATATTGGAGCTTCGTGTTCCCTTGACGAAATTGTCACCTATATGTCCCTTTTCAAAGAGTTTCGTGACATCTTCTCCTGGATCTATGAAGAAATGTTGGGTATCGACCCTGACATTGTTATACATGAGATCAATACATACCCTGATGCTAAACTCGTCCGGCAACACCTTCATCTAGTTCACCCACGTAAAGTGGCTGCTATCAAGCTTGAAGTCGAGAAACTTCTCAAAGCTGACTTTATTTACCCAGTGGCCATCACTAATTGGGTTTCCAATCTTGTCCCGATTGACAAGAAACAAGGCACAATCCATGTATGCATTGATTATAGGGATATCAACAAAGCTTATCCCAAAGACAACTTTCCTACCCCCTTCTTTGATCAGATTGTCGATGATTGCACCGAAAGTGAAATCTTCTCTCTGATGGATGGTTTCTCTGGGTATAATCAAATCAACATTGTTCTTGAGGATGAACATAAGACTACTTTTATTTGTCCTTGGGGCACTTTTGCCTATCGAAAACGCCCGTTCAGTCTCAGGAACGCTGGTGCAACTTTTCAATGTGTTATGTCATATGCCTTCCATGATATCAAGAACATCATGCAACCATATCTAGACGATTTACCTACTCACTCAATGCACCGAGTCGATCATCCAACCCACCTCCGAGCCATTTTCGTCTACTGTCGATTTTACCTTATACGTTTGAATCCTCATAAGTGTGTTTTCTACATGGAATCTGGCCGACTTCTAGGATTTATTATTTCGCGTCAAGGGATCCGGGTAGATCCTTTAAAGGTTGAGGCAATCATTAATCTCCTTCCTCCTTCTACACTTCGCCAGTTACAAAGTTTGCAGAGGAAAGCAAACTTTCCTCATTGTTTTATCCCAAATTATCCTGAGATAACTCGTGGGTTTATGCGGCTCCTAAAAAAGGGTTCAAAGTTCGTCTGGGATACCATCACAAACAATGCTTTTGAATCTTTGAAATTGTCCTTAACACATGCTCCGCTTCTCTTTCCCCCCAATTATAGTTGCGATTATTTCCTCTACCTTGCCGCCTCGGATTACACCATTGGTATGGTTCTAATCCAAGAGGATGATGCTAACGACGAACATGTTATCTATTACTTGAGTTGAAGTCTAACTCCTACCGAAACCAAGTATCTACATGTCAAAAAACTGGCCTTGGCAGCCGTCCAAGCCATCCAATACTTCCGGCACTATATCCTCTCTCGCAAAACTACAATGATTTCTAACAGCAACCCTATGCAATACATTCTCACACGTCAATTGCTAGGGGACAAATACTTCAAATGGATCATGATACTCCAAGAGTTTGACTTGGAATTCAAACATGACAAGTCCAAGAAGTCCTTAGTGTTTGATGAGTTGATATGCGACTTTCCCTATTCTGAAACGGAAAATGTAGCAGTTGATTCATTACCAGATGAATCCCTTTTCCTTATCAGCATTGATGACCTTTGGTATGATGATATCATCATATATATCCAAACCCAGACTTTCCGGCCAGCTTTGTCTAGTACTGATCGACGTCGAATACGCTACCAATCCCATCAATATATTATCCTCATGGATACTCTTTATCATCGGGGGATTCACTTAGTTTATCGATGCTTCCTAACGTTCGATGAAGCCGAGAAAGCTCTGAATGACTGCCATTCTAGAGCCTGTGGTGGTCATATATCTAGGTATGCTACTGCCTAGAAGATCTTACGTGAAGGGTATTTTTGGCCTTCTTTATTTAACGACTGCATCGTCGCTATCCAAAAATGCCATGCTTTCTAGACCTATAATCATAAGATACAGTCACATCCCACTCCTCTTCATCCTATTGTCTCCATTGGTCCCTTTGTGAAATGGGCCATCAATTTCATGACATGTCACCCCCACTCGGTCGGGGGCATGGGTACATTATTGTAGCCATAGATTACTTTATGAAATGGGCCGAGGTGATGTCGACATTTGACAACACTGGAAAGACCACAACATTATTCATTTTTAATCACATCATAGCTCATTTTGGTGTTCCCCAAGCTATCATCATTGATCATGGTAGCCACTTTCAAAATTTCATGATGTTCGAACTTACTGAAAAGTTGGGTCTTCGCCATGAAAACTCAATGCCATATTACCCACAAGCCAATGGCCAAGTCGAAGAAATTAACAAAGCTCTCATAACTATGCTCCGACGAATGATAGGTATTCAAAAAAAAAGTTGGCACACAATGTTGTTCTTGGTGTTGTGGGCTTATTGGACATTCGTCAAGTCTGCTACTAGGTTTACACCTTTCTGGTTAGTCTATGGTTTGGAAGCCATTCTCCCAATTGAATGTAAGATACCCTCTTTAAAACTAGTTGTTGAACTCCTACCAAACAATTCTGCTGAGGAAGAATGTCTATTGTATCTTATGCAATTAGATGAAACTCGATGTGATGCTACCCTAGTCATAGAAGCCTAGAAAAAACGTGTCAAGGCCCAATACGACAAACATGTCAAGCCTCACGTTTTCTCTGAAGGAGATCTCGTTCTCCTCTATGAAGAGGATAGAGATATGCTAGGAGATGGAAAATTTGAAGCCATGTGGCGAGGTCCTTATATCATTATATGAGTGTTGGAAAAAGGGGCTTATGAGTTAGTAGACTACGATGGTATCCCTTTAAGTGAACCCAGAAATGATTTGTACTTGAAGAATTACTATGCATAAGATCAGATGTGCATGAGTACCTGTATTTTTATTGTATCATACTTCTTGTGTGTTATTGTAGCTTGCTTTTCTTGTTATCTGGTCTCTGCCCTTATGTGATATTGTGTTTGATTTCTAGATGTCAGAGTCTTTTCTACCCTACATTGGCTTCATTGATGGTGCTAGCCATAGTACTTAGAACCTTGCTTTTGTTTCATGGGAAATTTATGCCCCTACAAACAAACTTGTCTCCTTACAAGGTGTGTGTCTCGGCCGTGTGACCAACAACATTGCAGAGTATAGTGGTGTTTTCCAATTATTGATTGATTTTATCTCACTCAGAATCCTTCATTTGGTTTTTCGACTCAATTCACAGCTTGTAGTACTACAATTAAGTAATGTCTATACTATTCAAAGTCCTACTTTGTTACAGGTGTATTTGCGAATTCGCCTCTTGAAAAATTATTTTGATTATATTGAATATCAACATATTCCTAGATGTCTAAATACATTAACTAATGCATTAGCTAACTATGTATTAGACAGACATTTGGATCATTTATAAATCTATCACATCAATTTTCACACAACACAAGATAAACTGGTAGAAGCCGTATGCATATATAACAATCAAAAGCGTTTTTACAAAAAGTTTTGTCCGAGGACCAAAATTTCAAAATCTTAAGCTCATAGCTTCTACAATGTGATGTCATGGATGACATTCATGGTAACACACCACTGCCTGAGAAACCCTACGAAGCAGTCTGCCAATGGACTCTGACACTCCTACTGTATGATGTTGATAACGTCGTGGAACCTCTCCAAGGGGAATGTCCAGAATGTCTGTTGTCAAACCCTATAGGTTTTGTTCCACCACTTCATAATCTTTGGCATCCCATCGTGGCACTGGCACCGCCTCTCCTCATTTCTAAATAGGAGAAATACCAGGAGGTCAGTAAAGTCCCACATCTATGTCATCAAAAAAGAAAAAAATTGTATTTAGACCTTAGATGAATATTAAAAAATATTTGCATATGATAAAATTCACAATAACATTTAAAAAGGAAAAAAATGTGTACTTCTTATCAATCTCCCCCTATTGAGCACCTTCGGGTAGGACCAAGTCTATATCTCCTTGGAAATTCAACCCGACATAAGCATAATCATTGACCATCAGCATCTGTGGTCACAACCAGTCAAAGAAGGTATCATCATATTTGATAATTGGTCCAGCTACATGTCGGGCCATGAGCCGACACGATCTCAGCATTCTTGGATCTGTTGGAGCTAGTAAATCCCACTCAACTTGCAGCCTCATCAAGGGAACCCTCTCAAGGAAGAAGGACACCAACAAAGACTCGTACCTCAATTGCTTCAGGTTGTCTCGACTGCATTTGGTCAACTATCTCTTCATGCTATGAAGCACTACGTTTGCCCAGTTAAAAACCCGAGGCTTAGTACACTCTAAGGCATACTGAAAGTAGCTCTGGAGAGCCATGTGAGGAGTGGAGCTCCCAGCCATACGAGCAATGGTGAACAAAATAGTGCGAAGGGTCAAATCTCGCACTCCCCAAATAACTACTTTCCCTTTACTCCTCTCTACCTCTGGAACACAGTGCAAGTGACAATACTCACTCATAGGTAGCCCACCACCTCTACTAACAATTTGGTTCACATGGTACCCATGCCATGATAGTCCTATCAAGAAGTAAATGTCCTCAATATCCAAGGACAATGTGTGTACCCCTACATGGAATACTTGTTGATCGAGATCCCACATATGCACAAGATACTCTAATAACCTAACTTGGGCCCTCATGCCTGGGATATGAAAGAACTTCAGAAGACCATAGTCTCCTAAAGTGACAATGGTGGGTGGATGATTTCCAACAATGCCATTATCTTCTTCATGCTCCCTTTCATGCCATTCCAGAACCATGGTGATGGCCAAATACCTACATAAGAAGCATAAGAAAAAGATTAGTAACTCTATTCAACACTTGGTATCTTTTCATTGAGCAAAACTTTAAAAAAAAATTACACTTTGTGGTTCTTACAGGTGTCCTTTAGGCACAGTGCAAGGTTCTCACAGGTTCCTTTGGGGTCCCCTATGAGAATCACCTATTCTCACAAGTCCCGTGTGGCTGGCCTGGGAGAATGGTTGAGCGCTACTTTAGCCCTCAAAACAAACTCAAAACTGTTTTTTTTGCCAATGAAAATGAAAAATCAAACCATAAAAAGGTATAGGACAAGGAGCCTACCTCATTGCCGTAGACGGTTCGTCGAATGGATGCTCGTAACTCCCGCAATCGAACATCGAAGTTCATTGGTAAAAGAGGGGTTTTTGGGATCAAATGTTGGTAAAGTCAAAATGATTATGGTAAAAAGATTTTTTACCCATTTATATTTTCTTTTACCATGTTATTGGATTATATAATTGTTTATTTATTAAAACCTAATCCCTAATGCCTTTTTGAGTACAACTTTTGTAGGCGTAATGACTTTGATATTCATGCATAGGGATGCAGATATATTTTTCTTCTTTATTGCATGTTTCGATTCTGTTTTATGGTTTTTGTACAGAACTTCGAGCTTAGTCTTTGTCCGTTCTCACGCTTGAAAATACATGAGAACGTGATTGAGCATACTTTTATCACTTTTTTGGGCTCAACAAGGATATACAAAAAAGGAACCCCCGTGGAGTCTCCTTTAAGCTCTTTTCAGACTCTCTAAACATGAAAATATTGTCGAGCGACCTTGCTATTTTCACGCTCATTAAAGTATTTGAAGAAAGCATATGTTGGGCGATAATTTATCTCTTTTTCCCTCTCATCACACTATTTTACGAAAAAGAAACTGAGAGAGTTCTCTTTTAAAGTGTTTTTCCAGACTCTATAATCATGAAAAACCTTCGAGTTTTCTATCTTTGGACTCGTTAAATAAACATCTACAGACCTACAATGGGACCGAACCACTCCTTCCTAGGGTTCGTTAAACATACTCTGAAGGACTCATCTGAAGGATGAGATTATATCGACAAGCATATGTTACCCTCCTCAATCTTGCATAAAAATAAAGGTGTACTCACCAGAAATGGTGGGGGAAAATTTGGGAAAGGGATGTGTTCTCGTATTCATATTAATTGGCAGTAAGTGGAACATGACACCCCACTATTCATTATTTGAAGCTGGTTTTGGAAATCCATTTGTCTCTCATTCGATTTGCTACAAGGTCATACCCTGCGTCGTCTCTGAGTCAATGTTTCCAAATCATTGGTCGTGTCATTCATATGTTCAAGAGAAGTTCATTTGAAACCTCTATTGAGTCGGCCATCTACAGTTGTCTATTCTCTCTGTGTCAGTCTTCCCTGTGTCCAGTCCAACTTACATCATACTTTGTTTCACCTTCAAAATATGTTACTCATTTCATGTGATTGATGGGGGATACAAGTTACAGAAAAGAACATCAGAGTTGAGTATGTAGGCACAAAAGAACAAGTGGCAGACATCTTTACAAAACCACTTCCACGGGAAGCCTTTGAATATCTTTGCCAAATACATGGATTTATTTCTACTCCAAAAATGATTTTTTTTTGAATTCTTTTTGAATGCTTATCTTATGTAGAATTTTCACACAACATTCTTTAAGCATTATGTAGAATCTAATCTTTCATTCTTGGTGTTTGAAGATTGTTGTGAATATTGTGAACATTTCATTAAGTACCTTCAAAATGTTTTTGGTCATGAAGAGTGTATGAATGATGAAATCATAGAATCCCTTTATGACTATTCATCCCAACAACAAATATTATCCCCTCCTTTGGTTGAAAGTGAAGATGATCAAGAAAGTGTTGTTGAAATTCATTTTCCTTCCCTTGAACTTGATGAAGATATTCAACAAAATTTCCAACAAGACAAAGTGTTTCAAGGTTGTCTTTCTCCCCCTATGAATGATATGATTTTTCAAATTCTAAGTGTCCTAGACATAGATGAGGATTCTGAAACTACATCTATGGAAACGTCCAACAATGAACAAACAAATTACATAGATCTTCAGGAAAGAAAAAAAACAACATATGCCATTTTTCAATCAGAAATACAGAAATACAATGAAGAGGCAACGGTTTTATTTGATTCATTTGAAAATCATGGTTTTGAAAATGCATCCATGGGAACTCTAAACTATGAAATAGTGCATGTTGTTAGTTTTTCACATTTGAAAGAATCTTATGAGTAAAAAATTATTTCCATTCATTCATTTGAAAGTCAAAATGACAGTCCTCAAGCAAATTTCCATAAGTTTAATGAAACCAAGTTAGAATTGTTTGATGAACAAGAGGATGCACATAATATGGCTATCACATTTGAATATTTTCAAGAATGTATGAATGTTTTTTTTGATATGCATGGGAAAGTAGACAAACCTATTTCCACCATTTCATTTGAAAATGTTCTCAAAACAAAAGAAATAGAGAAAGAGCAGCAAACACTTAAAAGAGAGGATTTTCTTCCTGTTTTTGCTCATCAAGAAGAAATGAATCTCCATGGTTTTCAAGATCCTGTGACCATCCTATTATAGTCATCATTGAAGGAGGAGTTTGTTTTATTCATAAGTTCAGGTTTTGGATTCAATATGTGTTTTCAGCTGCTATCTTTTACATTTGTCTGCCTCCTTAAGAAAGATGTGATCGGAGAAAAATCTGGACGCCAATTGCTTGATTAGTTGCATTGGCACTTTATCATCACTTGACTGAGTATTCATGTAAGTAGTTTTAGAGTAGATAGGAGTGTGAAAATAAGCTTGTTGGTCAAGCATTTTTTCAGTTTGGATTTCCAGTAGTGTGTATAGTCACATTTTAACAGTGTATTATGTGTTCAGTATCGAGTTGAGAGCAGTGTACAAAGTTCAGATTTCAGTAGATACTAGTGACAGGTCAGAGTAGGGTACACACACATGTTTTAGGAGAAGCCCAATGGATCAGGCACTAGGTATACAGTTCTTTTTTACCTCACAAGGAGGATATCATCCCCATTTGGAGCCTATGTTATCACCATAACAATTTTCAGATAGGATCCAAGTCTCAAAAATTTAGTGAAGATCTACATCGCTATGGAAGAATGAAAGTTTTGGGGATACGGTCACATATGGAAGCATATGGAAAAATATGGAAAAGGTGCAAAAGGTAAAACCTGAGAGACCGTAGATCTTGAAACATCACAGATCAACGATTGAGGCACATATCGAGTGGCAAAAGAGCACGAAGTTTAATTATGCGAAGACAGGCTAGGGAAAACTACCGTGGTTTCATTCATGGATGTGTGGCACCCTCAGAGGCACATCAAAGATAAAAGTGGTCTACCCAAGAGCATTCTTTTCAACCCTTGATATCGAAAATTGATGAGACTCGGTAGACTGTAGATCACCTGCTAATTTGAATTAATTTTTCCCAATTCATCTTGTCCTTGTGTTATTTTTCCACTCAGATTTCCAAACTTTTTCACCAGATCCGCCAATATCCCATCACCTAAATCCTTCACCTAACTTATCATCCAAAATATGCATGTCCTCCATCAACCAAAAATTTGGCAAATATCCCAAACCTATATCTAGTCTAAATTCTTATCTAAATCCCCCGATTCAATCACTTCATTCATTTTTATCCTTATTTTCATATTCTTGTTGAAAATAAAAAATATTCCTTTTATTAAACACCCTTATCCCATCCACAAAGTCATGTGTTAAGCCTCATATGCCCAAAGTCCTTAGAAAATAGAAAAAAGGTTTATTATTATTAATATAAATATTTTTATATCTATATATTTATATTAATATTTAATCCAATATTTAATTTATGGAATCAAACCATGGGAAAGAATCTTAATTTATAATGTGGAAAAGTCAAAGGTTGGATGGAGGGCACACATACATATCTGGGATTGAAATATCAAGGAGGTTAATTATGTGAAGGTGGGGCGGGAAAAACTACAGTAGTGTATTTGGTTGACACATGTTTTTACCTGGATTACATCGGAAGTAAAAGCAGTTTGGATTAAACCACTCCAGCCCAAGCCCAATGTAATAAATGCACCATTTATCATATGTTTAATGTGAGGCAATTTTTCAGGAGTGCATTTCAAGAACAAATATGGAATTTCTAATGAATGAAATTCCTCCTCACCATGAAAAGGTTTTACGGAGGTAAGTTTTACAAATTAAAGAAATTAATGTTTATTTCCATGAAAAATATTTAAATCGGAAGATGCACGTGAGACTTGGATAACTCTTTATCCAAATGTTTACAGGAGTAAAAGAAGAAGATAAAAGGTATTTTACCAATGACGATAAATTGGAAAAAACACAGTAAATATTTTTTCACAGTGAAAGCGTAAATTGGAAAAACATAACACACTAAATGTTTTTCATCTGAAATGGTAATAGTAAATTTTTTTTACAGTGAAACGGTGAATTGGGAAAAACAAGATATGGTTTTAAAATAACCATGTGCATGAATTAAATTATGGAAATTTAATTCTACGGGATAGAAAATATATGGTAATTATTTTTATTACAAATATATTATTCCCAAATGTTTAATGAGAATATGGATAAATGAAATTGTATTTGAAATATTATGAGTGAAATTTCAAAGAAAATTTGGCAAAGGAAGGAGCTGGAGTGTCAAAGGAATCTACAGGGATCATGAAACATTTTTTCTGAAAACTATCATTTGTAATCATTGTAGAAGTTGAAACGTTTCATTTCAATTATTGTAACTGGTTGGACACTCAAGGAACTTGAATTGTATAAGTGTTAGAGGTTCTTAGTGTATTATTGATGGGAAGAAGTGCAAGGGCACAATTCTAGTGGTTTTGGAATCTATTGTAATTTTTCTAGGACTGAATTGAATACATATGCAAAAGCGTTTTGAACTATTTATGAAAATATTATAATGGCTATTATATGAGTTTTGTCTTCCTTCAATGTTTGTATTTCCTATGCTCTTTAATTCCATTTACATTTTCGTCTGCTTAAATTGGATATCTAAAGACTCAGAATTCATCTTGTGATGCTCTTGGCTTCAACAATTTAAACTGTGTGTATTTTTTATGAACTAATTCAAAATTCATTATATTAATTCTCTGATGCAGTTACTTGTTTTTACCCTTTCCTCTTACACTCTGCAAATATTATTTACAACTCAGATTCATTGCCTCATTTAGCCTTCATCCTCTGGATATTTCTATTGGCCAGTCAATGTTTTCATTCATTTTCAGAATTTTGACTCCATAGCCCTGAGTGTCCCTCCTCTTCTTGGCCAACAAGTTTATAAACCCCCCCCAAAATAAACCAAATTTAACCATTGATTATCAAAGAAATATCAAGTGACATGAGAGAGACCTATCTGATTTGAGCAGGCTAGTACCTCATTTCTAAATTAGGTTGAAATAGTTACCTCTGTCATTTGTCTATCAACCGAACAAAATTTACAAAGTGCTAAGAAGCACAATGCTGCCTAAAGATTTGTTGACCCACTTGTAGCCAATACAGATATGGAAAGGGAGATGAGAGAACTACATGTGAGGCTAGATGCCATGGAAACAACACAGAGGAGAGCACCTAATGTTGGAGACATAAACGAGGAAGAAATTGAAGAAGTAGAAGTTGAAGAAGTTGTAGCTAAGGATGTTGTAGAAGAACGCTTATTAAGAGCGGTTGTCAAATTGGATTCCAGAGCAAAGATTGACATCCCCATGTATGAAGGAAATTTAGACACAGAAGAATTTCTTGATTGGATATGAGCAATGGAAAAGTATTTTGACTATGAGGATGTCGAAGAGGAGAAAAAGGTAAGACATGTTGTCACTAGGTTGAAAGGACATGCAACACTATGGTGGGATGAACTACAGGCCAATAGGAGGAGCAAGGGAAAACAAAAGATCAAGAGTTGGGATCGAATGGTAGCCAAGATAAAGGAAAAATGCATACCCAAGGATTAGCAGATAAGTTTGTTTAGGAAGATGAAGAACCTGAGATAGAGAGGATTGATTGTGAAGGAGTACACATAAGAGTTCTACAAATTAAACATTAGAGAGGGACATGAAAAGAGAGACGAAGAGAAATTTGTTAGATACATCAATGTCCTGAGATATGATATTTAGGATGAAATCATCATGGAGAAATTCAGGACTGTAGAGGATGCATATCAAATGACATTGAGGGAAGAGGAGAAGTTGGCTAGGAAACAGAGTCAACAAAACAGAGATCAAAGTTTGAACAGAGGAAAAGGAGTTTCGTAGGATAAATCCCAGAAGTCCAAAGACGAGGCAAAGACACCACATAGTCACTCTGAGAGAGGAAAAAGTTCCTGAGGAAGGAAGAGTGGTGGTAGAATCTCTTTTCCTAGAGGAAGAGGAAGAGGCAGAGGAGGATAAGTGAGATATTATGCATGTAGAAAAATAAGACTTATGTCTTCGGATTGTCCTGAGAGGAAGAAAGGAGGAGAAGATCACATTTCAGAAGCACAAAAGTGATATGCTAAGGAAGAAGGTGTAGAGGATGGAGGATCCATGATGATGAAGAAGGTTCTTTTGAATTAAGATCCAGAGACTAAAAAACCAACACAAAGGAACAATTTGTTCAGGACAACTTGCAAAATGAAGGACATTGTTTGCAAGGTGATAATTGACAGTGGGATCACTGACAACTTAGTATCCAAAAAGATGGTGGAGAAGATAGAGTTGGAGGCAAATCCACATATGACCCTGTATAAGGTCTCATGATTTAATAAGGGTCATTAGGTAACAATTACTAAACAATCCCTGGTTGAATTTAAAGTAAGAGGATATAGAGATGAAATTTTGTGTGATGTGATTCCTATGGATGTCTATCATGTTTTGTTTGGAAGACCCCAACAATATCAGATGAATGTTATTCATGATTGTAGGAGGAATACATATACCTTAGATAATAATGGTAGGACACACATGTTGCTACCAATTGAAGAGAAGAAAGCGAAATATGAAGCCAACACAAGCATGCTTCTCATGAGTGGGAAGGAACTCCTTAAGGAAGTAAAGAGAGAACATGAGATGCAGTTTTTTGTAGAGAGGAATCCAAGAGTTATCCTTACCAATACTTCGATGGAATATTTTCCGAAGGAAGTTCAGGAACTCTTAGAAAATTTTCCTAACATTGTAGTGGATGAGTTTCCAAACTCATTGCCACCTATTAGAAGCATTAATCATCACATTGAATTGATACTAGGAGCAAGCTTACCGAACAAAGAAACATACAGATTGACACATCAAGAGAATGAGGAAGTGAAAAGACAGGTTCAATATCTATTAGACAAAGGATTGGTTAGGGAAATATTGAGTCCATGTGTAGTACCAACTGTATTAAGTCCAAATAAGTATGGTGGATGGAGAATGTGTATGGACTTGAGGGCCATAAACAAGATCACCATCAGATAAAAATTTCCATTACCAAGGATGGATGATTTGATGGATTGTCTGAGTGGGGCTAACTATTTTTCAAAAATAGATTTGAAAAGTGGATATCACCAGATCAGAATGAGGGAACGTGATGAGTGGAAAAAGAAATTCAAGACAAACAAAGGGTTCTATTAATGGCTTGTTATTCCTTTTGGATTAACAAATGCCTCAAGTACTTTTATGAGGCTGATGAATGAAGTGTTAATATATTTCATTGCCAAGTTTGTAATTGTATATCTGGATGATATACTGGTATTTAGAAAGACTAAGGGGGAGCACTTGAGACATTTAACACTGGTGATGAAGAGGTTGCATAAAGAAAAGTTGTTGATTAATCTGAAAAAGTCCTCTTTCATCAAGACAACACTCATATATTTGGGTTTTTTTATTTCTTCGAATGAATTGAAGATGGATATCGAAAAGGTGAAAGCAATTAGAGAATGGCTGTCACCGAAGAATATCTTTGAGGTAAGAAGCTTCCATGGATTAGCATGTTTCTATCGGAAGTTCATTAGAAATTTTAGCAGGATTAGTGCTCAAATGATGGATATGGTGAAGAGAAGACACAAGTATTTCAAGTGGACAAAAGAGGTAGAGAGGAACTTCAATATGTTGAAGGAGAAAATAATTGAACAACCAATTCTGGTTTTATCGGATTTTGGGAAGACATTCCAGGTGAGGTGTGATGTGAGTGGAGTTGCAATTGGAATGGTCTTGAGTAAAGACAATAGACCTATTGACTATTTCAGTGAGAAGTTGAATGAAGCTAAAAGGAATTACCCCACATACGACAAAGATTTATATTCCATAATTGAAGCTTTGAAGAAATGGAGGCACTATCTTGTACCGAAGGAGTTTGTTTTGTATAGTGATAATCACACTTTGCAATTCATAACTAGACAAGAGAAGTTAAACCAGAGACATGTTAAATCAATAAATTTTATCCAAAATTTCACTTTTGTCATTAAACATATTTCTAGAAATGCTAACATGGTTGTTGATGCATTGAGCATGAGAATTTTGATTATGCAGGAATTTCAAGTCAAGACCTTGGGGTTTGATAACCTTAAGGAAATGTACCATAGTGATCTATATTTTGGAGAGGCATATGAAGCATGTGAAAATCTTGTAATCAGAGACAGGATCTAGTGGGCCAAATATCTGATTCAAGATATATTGTTGTTCAAAGGATGCCAGTTCTGCATACCAAGATGCTCGATGAGGGAGAATTTGTTGAAGGAAAATCACAACGGAGGTCTAGACGAACACTTCGTCCATGAAAAAACATTTGTGAGCAATTAAACGACTGATATCATTGGCTAGGTATGAGAGAGGAGGTGAATAAGTTTGCAAACAATTGTAAAATTTCTCAGTGTGCCAAGGGGAAGAAACACAACACTGGGTTGTATCAACCATTTCCTATTCCAAAGAGGCCTTGTGATGCAATAAGCATGGATTTTTTGTTGGGATTCCTAAGTACACAAAGAGGAAGTGATTCCATATTTGTGGTGGTGGACAGGTTTTTGAAGATGGCACATTTTATCCCATGCTATAAGACCAGTGATGCAACGCATGTTACAAATTTGTTTCTCAAAGAGATTGTGAGACTCCATGGATTTCCTAGGAGTATAGTTACAAACAGGGATACCAAATTTGTGGGTCATTTCTGGAGGACGTTGTAAAATTTGGGGACATATCTATCTTTTAGTTCTTCATATCATTTGCAAATGGACGAATAGATCGAAGTGGTGAATAAAATATTAGGATATTTTCTGAGGAGTTTAGTCACTGAACACCCAAGTTTGTGGAATCAAATTCTAGCATAAGCCGATTTTCCATATAATGACTCAGTCAACAAGAGCACTGGGAAAATTCCATTTCAAACAGATTATGGAATGAATCCAAGGGGAGTATTTGAATTGAGAGATTAGAAGTAGAGCGAATTTAGGAGTGTTGGAGCTGAATATTTCGTTGTAGAGATGCAGGAACTTCACAATCATATCAAGGAGAAGTTGAAGAAGAGCAATGGTGAATACAAGCATAGAGTTGATCAATAGATGAGAAAGATTTACTTTGAAGTTGGATATCAAGTTCTAGCACATTTGACGAAAGATATATTCTTGAGGGGGACATACAATAAACTAAAGTTGAGAAAGATAAGACCATGTAAAATATTGAGGAGGTTTGGTGAAAATTATTATGAGTTAGAGCTACCAGAAGATGTGGGTATATCACCCATATTCAACATTGCAGAATTGTATCCTTACAGGGAGGATGGAGTTGAAGGATATAAATATCAATGGAGGATCCAATGGGAGAAACAAATGCTTGTAGTAGAGAATACATAGATGGAAAATATTATAGGTCAGTGAGTTGGTAAGAAAACCAGAAGGAAGATGCATTTTGAATACTTGGTGAAGTGGAAAGGATGACCATTAGAAGATCCTAGTTGGGTGGGAGAAGAGGATATCCAAAAGCATGAAAGATCTGTGCAGGATGTCATGGAAAAGAGTCCTTGAATTTTTCAGCCAAGGGAGTATGATGCAAGAGCATCGCCAACAAAGAACAAGAATGGAAAATAGTTGGGTGCATTAGCACATATTTTGAAACATTTTGAATTTCAAAAATATCAATGTATTAATGTAACATCTAACAAAACTTTTTGGGTAGTGAACATATTTAACGACCGAAGGTTGATCCAGTGCATGAGATCGAGGGGGAGATGTATTTTGTTTCAATGAATCAGATCACAGTACACATTTCGAGCCTACACTCTTATCTGTCTGACTCAATATTTATTGTAATAAGTGCTAAGTAGTTGATAGCATTCAATTCCATTAATAAATTGTAGAGTAGTTGGAGAGAAGGCTCTAAGAGCACCTCTTTGTATAAAACTTTGTATTGTTGTGAAGGAGAGGATGTTGAATCTAGTGCATAGATTTCCATTGTAATCTAAGAGATGGGAGACACAGAGAAATATTTTTTGAATGTATGTAAGTTCCAATTGGATGAATATAATAGAGGAATATATTGTCCCAAATGTGCATTGTTTCGTGTCTATCTGAATGAGTAAATGGTAGGCCTTCTATTGTTTTTCAATTCTCTGTTATTTCTTGTTGTTGAATACATGAACTCATTTTCTTTGTTGAATGTATGAGTCACTTTGAGGAGTAGATAGGTTTGAATTGTTTCTCTTCATTGAGTAAGTGCAAGGTGTGCATAGTGTCCACAAGGAGTGCCTGACTGAGTATGTTTCGACTTGAAAGCTCAGAAGAGATAGAGAAACCCATGTCTGGAAGGTGTTGGGTATGTGTTATATTATTTGAACAAGTATTATTTTTTGAGCATATGTGACAGGCATGCAGGGGGATGGAGCCCCCCAAACGGGGGTCTAGGGGAAGTGCCCCCAGAAAAAAAATTTCTGCCTAGGGAAACATGACACCTACCTCGAGTAACATGTCATGTATTTAGGTGGTTTTTTCGTCACATGGTTTTTGCTAATGGTTTTCTATTTCTAGATAAGGATTTAGGGTTCTGGGCTAATCCAAGTCATTGGGTTAGGGTTTTGGATGTCGTTGGCTCATATATGTATATTGTATTGTAAACAATGTAACAAAATGAATGAATATAATATATGTTGGTTTTCTCGGTTTGGGTTTCCAGGGGAAAAATATCTGTGTAATGTTTGTATTTTCCATTGTATATTTTATGTTCTTTTCTAAATATTTGTTTACAGTAGACATTGTAAAAGGTTAGAATTTTCATTTGGTATCAAATCTTTATTGGATTAAGGGGGATGCCTTTGTGGTCAAGGCTTTGGCTTGTGACTGTGATAAGCCTTGTTACAATGGGAGATTTGCGATATTGTTTTTCAGGTGAAAAGAAATGGAAAACAATTTGAAGATGGAGATCGAGAAGTTTAATGGGAAAAGATTTGAGTTCTAGAAGATCAAGATGGAATATATTTTGGTGGTCAGAGATCAGTGGATCATGATAGATCCAGGTATTTCACCTACAGGAACTTCTACAGATGACTAGAAAAAAATGGATCGAAAGGAAAAGAGCACAATCCGACTGTGTTTCTCTGATTCGGTTTTACTGAATGTGTTAGAGGAAGCTACAACCAAGGATTTATGGGAAAAGTTGGGGAAGTTGTATCAGTCTAAGTCCCTGGTAAATAAATTATTCCTGAGAAATAAGATGTATAACTTGAGGATGAGAGATAGAGACTCGGTGGCAGAGCATTTGAACACCTTCAATACTATGGTTAGTCATTTAGTATCTATTGAGATTAAAATTTCAAATGAAGATAAATGTATCAGTTTGTTTTGTTCTTTACCAAACTCGTGGGATAGTCTAGGTGTGCCCATAGGTAGTAATACAACTTCTTTGAAGTTTGAAGAAGTGGTCTCATCATTGTTGTCGGGGGAGATGAGACGAAAGAATATGGAAGGACATAACACGGATGCATTATTTGCAAGAGGACGTTCCCAGGAAAGAAATAGATCTAATTTCTCAAGTGGGAGATCTAAGTCTAAGGGTAGATCTAAATCTCCTGGAAAGTTTG
>SNQJ01S0004639.1:47134-59044 GCA_010110895.2 Picea sitchensis | reverse complement strand
ACGCTAGATTATCTCTGGTTCTTGTGTGGCCCCTTTGCGGCTCGGGGGGCTAAGGGGGAAGAAGAGTACCCCTAGCGTTGGCTGGGAGGTACCGGTGAGTTTTCTACGGTCGGCAAGCGGGACGTGGCACGGAGCGCGAGACGTCGTCCGAGGGAAGCGAAGGGCAACGGTATGGTTCTAACTGGTGAAGTATAATGCATTTTTACTTTCAGCATTTAATGTTATTAATGAGGATATTGTGGGTGCTCGTTATACTCATCATGGTTTTTGTAAACAAATTTTTAAGATGAATGTATACATTTATAATGCATTCTTACCTTCGGCATTCAATGTTATTAATGAGGATATTGTGGGTGCCCGTCATGGTTTCTGTAAACAAATTCTTTAAGATGAATGTGTACATTGGTTGAATTTGTCGTGAACTCTATGGGATCACTGGTGTCGAATTTTGTAAGTTTCCGTGAGGGACGCCCGCTATAAAAGTTGAGTTCTAGCATAGTTTCATCCACAGATACATGTATATATATATATCTAGATAATAAACTGAAACTAATTTTTTAAATTCAAGAATAGTCTTAGTTCCAGATTTTCGTTCTTCTCTGCCGATGAAAACAAGAATTTTTTTATTAGAATTTGGTTAAATTTGCAGTTGTATTGGAGTGATTGTATCGACCATCATGCAGAATAGGAATTGTTCTATGTAGCCGAGGATTCAATCCCTCGAAGAGATTTTGTATAATCGAACGTGCATCTTACATCTCAACTCAGCAAAGAACCTTTTGACAATATCGTTCCTAGCATACTGGATCACGTTTTACAGTCCTTGTGACTATTATCGCTCGAGGCGGGTATGGATTTATAGATATTAGAGGTTATATTCAGTTCCAGTTTGTTTTAGATCAATGCCTGGGGTGATCGATGTGGTTTTAACATTACTTCAGTCTCTCATAAACCACGATTGATGACACCACTTAGTGTTAAAAACCTGGTAGTGATATTCATCAAAAGTCTGAGCAAATTCCTGGGTTCGTGTAAATCTCCTCTCCTCCCAACGGGCTTGTCTAAGTGCACTGGAACGGGGATGCGTTTGTCTTATTCTGCCAGAGGTGCCACGGATCTGAATCAATCCATCCCTTGATAGACTAAGTAGTTATCGCTCGACTCTGTTCATCCTTTTTGCCAATCACGAACTCTGAGTCAGTCGCCGAACCCTCGAGGCTTCTGGGAGGCGTGTTCACTGTCGCTCACACTAGCGATAACGGAAGTTACTACGGAAGTCGACATCACCTGAAATATAGCATTGACCGGTGACTGATGTTGTTTACTGATCTTAGGTACTCCTGTTACTTAGGTAAAAGGTTTATTTATGGTAATTAGTTCCTCTGTCCATCATTTACTGATAATCTCTTCTGGAAAATTCCATTCAGCCGGTCGCACTCTGGATACCTGGCAAAACTCGTATGAACCACTCGAGACTTCTAGACTGTAGGATTCGAACCAGAATTTATTAATCGCCCCTCACGGCCCTGTGCTGGTAAAAATTAGATTTCTTACGATACCTTGTTCAGAACTGTTGAGTTTTAACTTTTTAAACCACCGGAAATTTCTAATAGTGCACGGTTCACTGACATGGATACAGCTCCCAGATTTAGTTAATAAATAAATACCCTTCCTTTAGGTGGTGTTTTGGTTATAATAGTTAAAACGTATGCTAGCCGACGGTGTACAGAAATGGATCGACCTTGTCAATGCAGTTCTGGTAGTTACAAATCTGACAAGCTGTTAGGGTTAGGCGTGCTACGTGTCTTGACCAGAAACAAAGGAGCCATCCCAAAATTTAGCTAATGACTTACCGTTGACTAATAGTTGAGCTGAAACGTTGATATGATTCTTTAGCAGTGTATTTGTTGTCTAACTGAAGTTCAACAGTTGTATCCTAAGTTANTGATCTGTGTTTTTATTGTCATTGGGGCGTTTCGTTTCTCTGATTGGTTCGGCTTTTCATTTTTCCTTTTTGTGGACAAATCGTTGGCATGGTGGTTATGGTCATGATTGCTGCTTTCCGTGTCTATATTTTGCTAAATCTATGGGGGGAATCTATGGCTGGGCGTAATGTCGACAAGGCGTAGAATCATTGTTTGAGTGGGGCGTTCTTTATGGTGTTTTTGTTTGGGCGATTGAACTGAAATTTGCAGGCATATTAATCTTCGTTTTTATTTTATGATTTGGGCGTTATTTTTGGCATTTATTGCAAGGCTGTTGAATAAAGTAATGGCCCAGCTGTTCGCTGGTCTTCTCCTCATAGTTTTCCAGGCGTCAGTATAAATCATGCGTTGCATTTGATTGTTAAATTTCACAGTTAAAATGATAGTCAAATGATAGTTAAACTGTAATTCCAAGTTATAAACAATAATTAATTCCACAGATACATGTATATATATATCTAGATAATAAACTGAAACTAATGTTTTAAATTCAAGAATAGTCTTAGTTCCAGATTTTCGTTCTTCTCTGCCGATGAAAACAAGAAATTTTTTATTAGAATTTGGTTAAATTTGCAGTTGTATTGGAGTGATTGTATCGACCATCACGCAGAATAGGAATTGTTCTATGTAGCCGAGGATTCGATCCCTCGAAGATTTTTTGTATAATCGAACGTGCAGCTTACATCTCAACTCAGCAAGAACCTTTTGACAATATCGTTCCTAGCAGACTGGATCACGTTTTACAGTCCTTGTGACTATTACCGCTCGAGGCGGGTATGGATTTATAGGTATTACAAGTTATATTTAGTTCCAGTTTGTTTTAGATCAACGCCTGGGGTGATTGATGCGGTTTTAACATTACTTCAGTCTCTCATAAACCACGATTGATGACACCACTCAGTGTTAAAAACCTGGTAGTGATATTCATCAAAAGTTTGAGCAAATTCCTGGGTTCGTGTAAATCTCCTCTCCTCCCAACGGGCTTGTCTGAGTGCACTGGAACGGGGATGCGTCTGTCTTATTCTGCCAGAGGTGCCACGGATCCGAATCAATCCATCCCTTGATAGACTAAGTAGTTATCGCTCGACTCTGTTCATCCTTTTTGCCAATCACGAACTCTGAGTCAATCGCCGAACCCTCGAGGATTCTGGGAGGCGTGTTCACTGTCGCTCACACTAGCGATAACGGAAGTTACTACGGAAGTCGACATCGCCTGAAATATAGCATTGACCGGTGACTGATGTTGTTTACTGATCTTAGGTACTCCTGTTACTGTGGTAAAAGGTTTTTTTATGGTAATTAGTTCCTCTGTCCGTCATTTACTGATAATCTCTTCTGGCAAATTCCATTCAGCTGGTCGCACTCTGGATACCTGGCGAAACTCGTATGAACCACCCGAGACTTCTAGACTGTAGGATTCGAACCAGAATTTATTAATCGCCCCTCACGGCCCTGTGCTGGTAAAATTTAGATTTCTTACGATACCTTGTTCAGAACTGTTGAGTTTTAAACTTTTTAAACCACCGGAAATTTCTAATAGTGCACGGTTCGCTGACATGGATACAGCTCCCAGATTTAGTTAATAAATAAATACCCTTCCTTTAGGCGGTGTTTTGGTTATAATAGTTAAAACGTATGCTAGCCGATGGTGTACATAAATGGATCGACCTTGTCAATGCAGTTCTGGTAGTTACAAATCTGACAGGCTGTTAGGGTTTAGGCGTGCTACGTGTCTTGACAAAAACAAAGGAGCCATCCCAAAATTTAGCTAATGACTTACCGTTGACTAATAGTTGAGCTGAAACGTTGATATGATTCTTTTGCAGTGCATTTGTTGTCTAACTGAAGTTCAACAGTTGTATCCTAAGTTACAGTAACAGTATAACCAATCTTCGGATACCTGATCACGCCAGTTATGATGATGTTACTTAGCTGATCTTTACTCTCCTTATATAGGGTTCCCTTTGTGGGAGTTCTGTTATTTAAATAGGCCTTTAACTAGCGTAATTACTATCTTCGTTTTATTTTAGAGATGCAATGGGAGATTATTATTGGTTTATACTCAACCTCAACGTGAAGTGATGTCATCAAGTTTTAGATATTGTTAGTAATAAATATTGTTACTTAATTGGCTCATTAAATTATGGGATGCTAAATCTGGTCAATTCTATTTAAACTGATTGTTGCGTTAGTAATATATCGATGAGATATTATTATTCAAGATCAAGAGATGTTATTAAGTTTTTATACTAATACTTAAGTAAGTTCATTAAGTGATGAAATGCTTTCCTTGTCATTTGTAATTAGGAGGGTTAGAGAACATCCAATCATATGGTTAATTTAGGTAGTGCTAATTATGGTTATGTCATATGATAATGGTTGCATTTGTCATTTTTCAATTATGAGGGCATATGGTATATTTAAGTATGTTGTCATTTTAGGTGGTGTTAATTATGGTTATTAATATATGTCATTCAATATGATAATGGTTGTATTGTCATTTTCAATCACGAGGGCATATTGGTATACTCAAGTATGTTGTTANATGAGGGCATATGGTATATTTAAGTATGTTGTCATTTTAGGTGGTGTTAATTATGGTTATTAATATATGTCATTCAATATGATAATGGTTGTATTGTCATTTTCAATCACGAGGGCATATTGGTATACTCAAGTATGTTGTTATTTCAGGGGTGATGTTAATTAGGATTATTAAATGTGTCATTTCAATATGATAATGGTTACATTCTGTCATTGCAATCATGATGGCATTGTGGAAAATTTAATTATATAGTTATTGAGGGTGTGATGTTAATTATATTGAATTGTGAGGAGGATCATATGTCGATGTAAATAAAAGGTAAAAATTTTTGTGACTGGTGTTTCCAAAAAAAAAAAAATATATATATATATATAAGTATATAACGTATAACATTTGCACCCGTCATTTGAATGGTAGTCATGACAAGGAGGTTTGTTACATAAGACACATGAAGAAGAGGAGGACATGTCTCATGTTCCATATGCGAGTGTTGTCGGAAGTTTGATGTATGCAATGGTCTGTACTAGACCGAACATTGCACATGCAGTGGGAGTTTTGAGAAGGTATATGTCAAAACCAGGGAAGGATCATTGGACAATAGTAAAAAGGGTTTTCAGGTATTTGCGTGGCACTGTTGGCTATGGATTGTGCTATGAAGGAAGACCGAGATTGGATAGAGTGGTCGATATACATGGATTTTTGGATGCATACTGGGCTAGATATTTGTATCATAGGAGATCTACAAGTGGGTATGTGTTTAACCTATTTGGAGGAGCAATAAGTTGGATGAGCAAAAGACAGTCTGTAGTGGCACTTTCAACTATAGAATATGAATACATGGCAGCCACTCATGCAAGTAAGGAATTAATATGGTTACAAATTTTGTGTTCAGGTATTGGTTTGGTACAACAAGCTGTAAGGATAGAGTGTGACAGTCAGAGTGCAATTTTTTTGGCAAAGAACCCTACTTATGATTCAAAGACAAAGCACATTGATGTTCAATATCACTTTGTGAGAAACATGATCGAAGAAAATAAAGTATCATTGATGAAGGTGGACACTTTGAAGAATGTTGCAGACTCATTAACAAAATCTGTGAGCACTGAGAAGTTTTCTTGGTGTAGAGGATCCATGGGCATTGTTGCCCTGGATTTTTGACTATGTAACCTTGTAACCCCCTGTATGCAAACACAACAACAAGTGGGAGAATGTTTGGTATGTGTTATAATATTTGCATGAGTATTAGTGTTTGAGCATATACATCATGTGCACAGGGGGGTAGAGCCCCCCGCATGGGGGTCTGAGGGTAGCACCCCCATAATTTTTTTTTTTGCCTCAAGAAACGTGACACCTACCTCGGGAAACATGTCATGTATTTAGGTGGTTTTTTTGGCACATGGTTTTTGCCGATGGTTTTATATTTTTAGTTAAGGAATTAGGGTTTGGAAATAATCCAAGTCATTGGGTTAGGTTTTTGGATGCCGCTGGCTCCTATATGTATATTTTATTGTAAACAATGTAACACAATGAATGAATATAATATGTGCTGGTTTTCCCGGTTTGGGTTTCCAGGGCAAAAATATCTGTGTAATGTTTGTATTTTCCATTGTATCTTTTCTGTTCTTTTCTAAATATCTGTTTATAGTAGATATTGTATAAGGTTAGAATTTGCACAAGGAGTGTAATGACATTCGCAAGGAGTGTGTGACATAGTTTTTAGACTTGAAAGCTTAGGAGAAGTAGCATGATTCCATTCACAACAAAATTAGTGAAGTAAGTTAACTTCAGGAGGGAGAGCGGTGGAAATATACAAGGAGAGAAGTCCTTGAAGTCTTCACTAAATTTCAGTGAATGATATTCCTTCTCAAAGGGAGTCAAACGATTCCAAACCCTCAGATCTGGTAAAGCTATGAGGAGGATAGCCATGGAGTGTTTTGGTACTTCAGAGTTCGAAAATTTTGAAGACTTGATGAAGAGAAATCATGAAGTCTGAAGTCGTGATCTAAATCCTAGGCATTGATCGTGGGAGGAATACATGGTAGTGGATTAAGGAGTTTGGGAATCAAGAACCCAAAAGTTCGTAGTGAGAGACTTGGAGTTTCACAAAGTCGCGAAACCCAAACCCTTGTGGGGTTGGTGAATTTGAGGAGATGTGTGGCAACAGTTCGGAGGTTCGAAAAAGCATGTTTCGGGAATAAGAGAAGGGAGAGTTAGATAAATACTTGAAGTATGAGTTACGAGGAGATAGACCCATGGTCATCATTTTGGTCACTCGAGGAAGAGACTTGTGTGTGTGAGTAGAGTTGTTTTAGGTGCCACAAGGACCGAAGGAGTCGCTCTGACTCAGTGTTGTAAACGATCCAAGACCGAGAGGTCAAGCGACCCTTTTGAGTGAAGGGGGTTTGGGACATTTACCATGTGGAATTTTTTACCATTGCCTTTTCCCCATTGACAAATAAATTTCCTTATAATTTTGGCCATTTATTTTTTGATTCCCACAGGATCATAGAGGGCGGAAAACTGGAAGATTAGAAAGGAGGATAGGACCGACTTTATTAATACTACCCTGCCAGTTGGGTTCAACCAAATTGGTCCCCAAATTTTGAATTGGTCCTTGATTTTTTGTAGGACCACATGCCATGCCTCTCCAAGAAGGGATTTGATACTGATGTGGGTGCCAAGATACTTGAAATAGTTCCAGTCTCTTGAGAAGGAGAATTGTAGGATGTTGGAAATTCTGGCCATTATACAAGATTTTATGTTCCAAGAATAAATTTGGATTTTGTGCTTACTGTTAAGACCCCAAGAGGCTATTTCATATTGGTCCAGAACTAGCTTGAATATTCTAGCCATAGTTTGTGAGGCTCCTCCAAGAAGAATATTGTTGTCAACAAACTGCGATTTATTTATCCTTCTGACACCCCTAGCTATTTTCATCCTCGAGATATTTCTAGCGACTCTTTCATGTTCCAGTCTTCCATTCATAGTTTCTTCCATGATGATATACACCATTGGAGAGAGTGGGAATCCTTGTCAAAGTCCTCTTGTGACTTGGATGAATGAAGATGGGCGCCCACTTATTAGGGGAACTATCTAGTGGGATGAAATGCTAGCCCCGATCCAAGAGACAAAGGAGTTATTGAAACCAAATTTTTTGTGCACATCAAAAAGGAACTTGTGTTTCACTCGATCAAATGAATTTTTCATATCGATTTTAATTATCATTCATTTTTCTCTGTTCATAACACTAGTGTGAATTTCCTCCTGCACAAGAATGTTGTTGTCCCAAATTTTCCTATGAGCCACAAAGCCCCCTTTATTTGGAAGAATGATTTGTGGGAGCAATTTCTTTATTATGTTTTCTATAATTTTTGTAAGGATTTTGTAGGAGACATTACAAAGAGAGGTGGGATGAAACTAGTCAAATGAGCTACCATTTTTTACTTTTAGAAATAGGGAAAGAAAAGAGGTATTGGTGGCTCCTCCTAACTTGCAAGTATTTTGGAAATATCTGATCATACAAAGTAAATCTATTTTAATTATTTCCCAACAGTTTCAATAGAAATGGATCAAATTGGTAGACAAATTATTTAACTTCTACTTACGTGACCACCTTATTCAATTTTTGGTTATTCTCTTTCTTTATCAACTACAATATCTGCTCCATGAATTGAATACTCTTCTCTATGTTATCTACTACATATTGCGTCTAGATATTTTTGAAGTGACATGAGGATTCCTTTTTTATCTCCTCAAAGGAATTGACTAAGCCTCCTATGGCTGTTTTTATTTCCTCCACTGTTTTTTTGTGTTGTCTTGGTTTGGCCTACTTATGGAAAAAGGAAGTATTTTTGTCCCCCGCTTGGAACTACAAATCTATGGATTTGAGTCTCCACTCCTTTTCTTCATTATGTAGCGCCCTTAAATAATTTTGAAAGTGATATTTATCCTTTACTAAATGTCTTGTTTGAATTTCACTAGTTTCAATTTCCTCCTGTAGATCTTCTAGCTTCTTTTTATATCTTTCCACATCTCGTCTTGTGTTATGGAAGGAGACTTTAACGTACTCCTTTATTTTTATTTTTTTTCCTTTTTTATCTTTATCCCCCAGATGTACACAAGGGGTTTTGTCCACCTAGTTTGACCAGATTGAGGAAACTAGGGGGAGGAAATTCGGGGACTCCAACCAAATTGGATTTAATTTGAAGGGAATGGGCCCAAGAATTTATGCTTTGTCATTGGAGAGGGCTATTGGACAATGATCTGAAATACCCCAAGGCATAATCTGAGAGGAAATGTTAATTGGGTGGAGGAGTAAAGAGCTATGAATGAGAAAATGATCAAGTATGGAAGCTATGTGCCCTACCCCTATCCTTTTATTTCTCCAAGTGAGTTTCCCTTTAGAGGCATGAACATCAAACTTATCTAGTTCTGAGATTAGATCCTCCATTTCTTCCCTAAATGGGTCCCTTACAATGGTTCCTCCTTTCATTTCCCCTTGATATAGGGTTTTGTTAAAATCCCGTAATATTATGCAATTGTCTTGGGCTCCTAGCTCTTTAATTTTCAATCAAGAGTCCTAACACTCCATTTTTTCCAAATAATTATTAGGAATATAAACATTACAAACAGGGTAGATGATACCTGAATGAAGATTCTTTAGTTTGACTAGCGTCCAATGTGTAGATTCAACTATTTTTTATTATCTTAAGAGTTGGATGTTCCAAATCTTGCAGATCCCTCCCGATGCACCTCTTTCATTCAACGCCAATCCGCAACTTGTTTTCCAAATTTTCTTCATTTCTCATAGGGCCTCAACTCCCTGCAGTTTTGTCTCCTAGATTAGAAGGATATGGGGATTTTCTGTTCTAATTAGTTTTCCTATGGCTTATTTTTTTTCCTCTGTCCTAGTCCTCTGCAATTCCAGAAGACAACATTCATTATTTACTAGTGTGTTTTGTTTCCCCCCCTTTCATGAGTTGAGATTGTCCCTTTCTTGCTAGAGATTTCCCACTTTTTCCTTCTTTTCTCAGAATTTCCTCTAGTGTTGGTTGGGTTCCTAGATCCTTGTCCTGGTTGGTGTCTTTTTCCCTTCTATTTTTATTGATTTTCCTTCCTGTTTTCGTAGTTGTAACATTTTTTATGAGTTCCATATCCATCTCTTATCTTGAGTCTTCCTGACTATAGTCTTCCTACAATGGAATATGTTCATGGGGCTCCTAATCGGGGTCCACTCGAGGCAACGTGAAATCAGGATCTTGAATTGGTTGGATTTATTCTGTATTTTATTTTGAGGAGATCAACTCTACTTCTAAGTTTCTGAGGGGATCGTATTTGTCTTCTCTACCTTTTTCTTCATCATAAATTTGTATTGGGGATTTCACTTTACTTGGCGAGGGGGGCCTTAATTTGTTTCTCCTTTCTTCTTTTTGGTTTCTTTCCTTTATCATCGCTTTCTTTCTTTTGATGGCTACCATTTTTCTGGTGCATTTCTTTTAGGATTCTCATGGATCACCTTGGGGCATTTTTTGGTGAAATACCCATACTCATGACAGGATTTCCACTTAAAAGGGGGTTGTTCGTAGTCCACTCTTTGAATTTATGACCTCCCATATAAAGTTAGTTGGATTGCTTCTAGAAGACCTTTCTTCAGGTATACTTATACACAAATATGTGTGCATGATTGTAGGCCATCTCGTGGCTCAAATCGATTGATGAACCTTCCCAGTGTGTTGCCTATATTTTTTATTGTTTCATCATTCCAACAGTGAAGGGGTAAGAAGGGAATCGTGACCCAAAATGGAACTTCTGAAGGAATATCATTCTCAGGACTGAATTATGGAGTAAATTTATTCAAGTACATACCTCGAGTACCCATGAAGTATGGGTCATTCCTAAAGATAAAATCTCTATCTGCTTTATTTTCGAAGAGGAAAACGTAGAAACCCTTACCACTGAAAGTAGATGAGAGCTTCCCTTTTATCATTTTCTTCTAAATGTGTTGCAACCATTGTGCCATTTCTTTTGGGGATGGACAGAGTCCCATAAATCGCCCAATCAGGCCATTTTCATCCAATCAAAGGTTGAAATGTCTCGATAAAGGGGAGTGAACAAGGAGTTTTGGAATCTTGTCTAGGTTTTTTACAAAACGAGACTGAGGAGTTCCCTTAGCGAATTTTGTTTTAAAGGAAAGCAAGGCTTCGAATGCTACGAGATCAGGGAGCAAAGGGGGTTGAGGGGGGTCACGTTCTACTGAACCAAATGCCATGGAGGCCGATGTCTAAAACCTTAGATGTTTTCAGAAGAATCTTGAGGCATCCATGATATCACATATATTGTTCCCTCTTTAATGGATTATTACAACCCTATTTTTATTGAATGTATTTATTATGAAGATAGTGTGAATATTTTTTTAAAATGTAAATGAAGAACTTCGCCAAAAATGAAATAAATGCCTAAGTAATAGGTTGTTGAACCACCACCTCTTCACATTACACCTCAATTTATTTGGAAATCCATGAATTACTTCAATTATTGCATGTTTGCATGAATATTTTAGGCAAGACGTTTAAATTGTGTGGATTCGATGTATAGTAAATCTTGTGAGCTATAACCATATGGATTTTTGTTAGGTGTTCATCGTAATTTTTATTATATGTTATGGGTATTTAATATTTACTTTTAGCTTGAGATATGATATTTAGGTTTCTTACATATGCAAATATTTTTTTTAAATATTTTTATGTTTAGATTTCATTTAAATTATAAATTAAAAAAACTATTTTTTTTTAAATATTATTTATCTATATTTTTATTGGATATGTTTAGGTTTTTCACATATGCAAATATTTTTTTAAATATTTTTATGTTTAAATTTCATTTAAATTATAAATTAAATTTTTTTTTTTTTTTTTTAATATTACTTATCTATTGCATGTTTGCCCTTTGCATGTAACTATTTTAAATTATATATTTTAGAAATGGTCTTTGTATACACTCTTTAATTAATTTTATTTTTTTTATAATTTGCATGCATCTATTTCAAATTATATGTTTTAGGCATGAGTTTGGTATACACCATGTAAATAACAAAAACTCTCAAATTACATGTTTTAGGCATGAGTTTTGTATACACCATGTAACTAACAAAAACTCTCAAATTATATGTTTTATACATGAGTTTTGTATACATCATGTAACTAACAAAAACTCTCATTTAATTATGGTTATTATTTGCATACATCATTTTGTACCACTCCGTGTAAATATATAATTTTGGTTTGGTATTGTTGACTTTACATAAATGATAATGTACAAATACAAAGAGTCTATCCTTTTACAAAATTAAAATTACAAATTTATGTGTTGTATCAAATTATA
>SNQJ01S0004639.1:0-36238 GCA_010110895.2 Picea sitchensis | reverse complement strand
CGGGGGAAAAACAAGCGGTAGGACCTAGTGTTGATATTTGTATAGTAGACCTGGGAGTGTGTACTACCAAGTTGAAGGTATACGTCACTGCTATCAAGGCATATGACCTAATCATTGGAATGGATTGGTTAGTATCTCATCGAGCTCTGGTAGATTGTTTTTCAAAGAGGGTGCTTTGTGTCGATGATGAAGGAAGACCAGTAGAGATCCAGGGTGTACAGAGAAAAGTTTCGTTACGCTTTATATCAACTATGAAGGTTAAGCAATGCTTGAGACAAGGGTGTTGACTTTATGTAGTGGAAGCAGTGAATGAAATGAAGGGACCCTCATTGGATCAGTACCCGGTATTGTCAGAATTTCAGGATGTTTTTCTGAACGAGTTACCAGGGTTACCTCCTAAGAGAGAGCTGGATTTTACCATTGAGCTAAAACCTGGTGTAGAACCAATATCCAAGACTCCATATCGGATGAAAGCGCTAGAACTTTGTGAATTTCAAATGCAGTTGAAAGAGTTACTGGACTTAGGGATAATAAGGCCTAGTGTCTCACCTTGGGGCGCACCAGTAATTTTTGTAAAGAAGAAGGATGGATCCTTACGACTGTGTATAGACTATAGGGACTTGAACCGTACTACAATGAAAAATAGGTACCTGATGCCGCAGATAGATGACCTCTTCGATCAAATGAAAGGGGCAGTGGTATTCTCAAAGATTGATTTGCAATCAGGGTATCATCAGTTAAGGATTAAGGAAGGTGATATCCCAAAAACTCCCTTTCGAACTCGTTTTGGACATTACGAGTTTGTTGTACTACCCTTTGGATTGACTAATGCGCTAGAAGTATTCATGAACCTCATGAATGGCGTATTCCGGAAGTACTTAGACCATTTTGTACAAGTATTTTTAGATGACATTCTCATCTATTCCAAAAATGAAAGAGAACAAGAGGAACACTTGCGAATAGTGTTGTCCTTCCTTAGAGAGAACAAATTGTATGGGAAGCTATCGAAGTGTTCCTTCTTCCATAAAGAGATCCACTATTTGGGTCATATCATTTCCGGTGAAGGAATACTTGTGGACCCATAAAAGGTAAAGGCCATTATGGAGTGGCCAGTACCGAAAAATGCCCATGAGGTGAATAGCTTCATGGGGCTAGTGGGTTATTACCGGAGATTTGTGGAAGGATTCTCAAAAATAGAGAACCCAATCACCACTTTTTAACGCAAGGGGGTCAGATATGAATGGACAGAGGAATGTGATAGTGCATTCATTGAGCTTAAGAGGTTACTAAATAGTGCGCCAATTCTATGAGTGTCGGATATGGAAAAGGACTTCACGATCTGCACGGATGCATCGAAGCAAGGGTTGGGGGGCGTGCTAATGTAGGATGGAGGAGTGATAGCTTATGCGTCAAGAAATTTGAAGAAGAACAAAGAGTTATACATGACTCATGATTTAGAGTTAGCAGCTGTAATGCTAGCTCTAAAACTTTGGAGGCACTATCTTGTTGGGTGAAACTTTGAGCTCAAAATGGAGCATCAAAGTTTGAAACATCTCTTCACTCAAAGAGATCTAAATGCCAGACAAAGGTGATGGAGTGAGTTTATGAGTGATTACAATTTTGGTATTTCGTACATCAAGGGAAAGGAAAATGTGGTCGCAGATTCCTTGAGTAGGAGACCACGTATCTTCTCCTTGGTAACCTTAAGGGTCAATCTAAAGGAACATGTGTTGACACAACTCCTAGAAGATAGTTAGTATTTAAAGGTTACTTCAAACCTCCAGAGCAAGAGGTAGTTAGATCCAAAATATGAAGGATATAGTCTGGAAACAGATGTATTGTTAAGATATCGAGGAAGGATGTACATTCCAGAGAATGGGGATATTCTAAGCATCATACTGAAGGAAGCCCATAGATCACTTTATTGTGCACATCCGGGAGTGAAGAAGATGTATGCAGATATGAATAAGTTCTTCTTTTGGGTAGGCATGAAGCGCGATGTAGTCCATTTCATCATCAAATTCATAGAGTGTCAACAGGTGAAAGCCAACCACCATCACCCGGTAGGCCTCCTACAACCACATGATGTTCCTTTGTCCAAATGGGAAGTCATCTCTATGGATTTTGTTGTGGGGTTGCCACTCACATCCCATAGACACAATGCCATTCTTGTGATAGTGGATAAGTTAACGAAGAGTTCTCATTTCATTCCTGTTAGAGGCACTTACGATGTCACTGATGTGGCACGTGTGTTTATAAGTGAGGTTATCTGTTTGCATGGGATACCTAAGAAGATCATTTCAGATAGGGACTCCAGATTCACTTCTAGGTTTTGGACAAGTTTACAGTCAACATTGGGGACTCAGTTGAACTTAAGCATAGCTTATCATCTTGAAACAGATGGGCAGACTGAGAGAGTAAATCAAGTCATGGAAGAAATGCTTAGGATGTATGTAATGGATAATCAAACCCAGTGGGAGAAGTACCTACCTTTGGTAGAGTTTTCCTACAATAACAGTTATCATAGCTCCATCAAAATGCCACCCTACGAAGCTTTGTATGGGAGGCCATGCAGAACGCCATTGAGTTGGAATAGACTAGAAGACCCAGTAATAGTTGGGCCAGAATTGATTCAAGAAATGGAGGAATAGGTAATTCAGATTAGGCAGAGATTAAAGGAAGCACAGGATAGGCAGAAAAACTATGCAGATGCACACCGGATCGACCGAATTTATAAAGTGGGGGACCAGGTTTTCCTTCATATCAGGCCTAAGATGCAATAACTGGATCGTAATCAAATTTATATAGTTGGAGATCATGTTTTCATTTGCATCAGGCCTACTAAGAGTACCATATGGTTCGAAGGGGACAAAGTTGTCACCCTCGGTTTATAGGACCATTCAGGATGCAAGAGAAAATTGGACCCGCTGCCTATCGCCTCGCATCGCCACCCTACTTGCATAAACTCATAATGTATTTCATAACTGCTTTACGCCATTATATGTTGCCGGCGAATCACCTAAACTAAATTGGAATGAATTGTAGGTATCGAACGTGGTAACTCTCATGGTAGAACCATTAAGAATATTGGACCGTAGAGGACTAATAACTCGAACCACCGGTAGACCAAGGTCTAGTGGGACAAGTATAGTCCAAAGATCTACTACTTGGGAAGACGCCGAGACACCACGGCACAGACTATCCCTCACTATTTTCTACCACCGAACATGTTTGTCGGCGCGGGGTATGTACACCACCTTTTACTTAGGACAACCAGATCACCTACCTTATATACTTTATTTACTAAGTCACACTGAAACTATTAAGTGATACACTCAAAACTTCTATGAACTTTATAAATGTTTAAATGCTATTTTGATGATGATGTATATGATGCATCTTACTACGCTCACGTAAATTTTCCTCAATGTTTAAATGTTATTTTGATGATGATGTATATGATGCATCTAATACATGCATGTAATTTTATGAATGTTTAAATGTCATTGATGATGATGTATATGATGCACACATTGTGAGAGTGAAGAATTTTATAAATATTTAAAAAATACTATTAGAAATCGATGTTGGATATGATGCAATATACTTTGGGTAAATGATAATCTTGTGAATGGGTGTCTAAATTGAATTATGGGATATTATGAGATCTATTTCTAATTGGAAAATTTGATGTTAACTTCTATTGGTACAAGGGATGCTAAATTGAAACGATGCTAGTATGCAATACATTACATGTGATGATGATAATGTATGGATGTGTATGAGCTTGTGTTATAGACTAATTTGTAGGTTATGGGATATGAAATAGCCAAGTGGTAATGTTGATGAAAGTGGATATTGGGACCACTAACCGAAACATTATGGTATGAATATTGTATGTTAAATTTGGTATTGGTTTGATGCATTTCTATGATATGTGGATCGATGCATGATTTCAAGTGATGACACTCTACCAAACCTAATAAACGATGACAAACCCTCCGTTAACATGGTGCCATTGCATATTCCATTGTAGGGTGTCAATTTAGTCCTATTAGGAGGGGTGGAGAGGCATTTCCCACCGTATCCTCCATTGCAGGGTGTGGACCCTAGCGATTAGAGGGGTGGAGGCATTCCCAACTGTGGTAATCCTCTGAAACCCGAAGTCATGGGAGGACAAGAAAGGTCTCACACTCCCCAAGGCTGCAGATGATGACTATCGATGCCCGCTAGGGAAGTTGGCTGAGATAGAGACACTCCACCTTATGAGTCTCTATTTGGAGTTAGGGTCAATATAGCTGATGCCCAAAGATAGTCTAGAGAGGAGATGGATAGGAAATGGAGATGGAAGTAGGTTAGGAGGGAGGATGAGCAGTAATAGCTGAGAAAGCATGGAGATCTGTCTTGCGGTGGAAGCACGTTTTCCTTCCAAAAAAAGGGAAATGAGTATATATGAATATTCATTACGCAACTAAACCACATTTGTTTAAAATAACATTGTCAAACCCGATAATAGTAATTAAAGGATTTCTCAAAACAATTGGTTGGTTTGTTGTCTATTATAAAATACTAGTCTTGTTGACTAGATTGATGCATACGAAGCATAAATTACTAAAGGATGACAGCTTTTGATTATTAGTACATGCACGAGATTTGCATGTACCAGCTACACATGAATTTCTTTGTACATATACACTAGTATGTATGAGTTTCTTTGACTTACTTACTAATAATGTCGGGTTAATTGTTATGAATGTGTGAACCCATGCTTTTGGTCCTTTGTACCATAATATGACACCTTTAACTTCGGGATGAAGTTTCGGTGGGTGGGTGTATGTAATCTACCGCTTTAAATAGATGTATATGATTATTAATTATACTTAGTTTAATAATATAACTGTCCTAAAAGATTAGCCAAACTATATTTATTTCTTAAAATAACATTAACTAATTCATTATTATTAATTAGTTATTCATGATTGTCAATGATTAAATTGGCATTAATTAACTCATTAATTAATAAGGTAAATAAACAAAAGGTGGATAATAAATTATATTATTAAATTAAGTTACATACCCGATAAGGGATAACATATTAACTACAAGGGATAAGATATTAAATAAAGTGGATAAGGGGCATTAACGAGAAAGGATAAGGAGGTAATAAATGAGTTCGGTAGGGAGTAAATGGGGTGGGGAGTCGGTGAAAGTAGGAATATGGAGGGGAAGGAGGTGGAGGGGAGGTCATTCGATGAGAGGTTGGGGGATGGATTTTGGGAGTTCTGGATTTGCAGAGAGAAGTGAAATTATGGAGTAGGATTGTATCAGTGCACCGAGGTTGCTGGAGGTTTTGGGCACAGGGGCCAGGATATCCTTATGATATCCTGGAGCTAGGGAGTTACCTAGTTGGCAGGGAGGAACTAGGTTTTGGGCAGTGTTTTGCAGAAGCAGTCAAGGAGGCAAGCAGCGGACAAACGAAGGATTATTAGCATCAGGTTCAGGTATTATTTCAACTTATGCATTGTTTTAATCTCTTATAAAATTTTATTATAATTGATAAATTTGTAGACGAATGTGCTAAATTATAGAAATTTCTTGAATTTGACTGTTATGTTGTAAATTACATGGTTGTTTATTTAATTCGGCCCCTTACATGTATCTTCATGGGTTTATCTAGATAATATCGAATATTCGTCAAGGGTTTTACAAAGATAAAAAATCTGATTATGAAATTGCAGAAGAAGAACAAGAATTTTGTTTGGACCGAGAAATGTGTAGAAGAATTTTTGGGGCTCAAGAAGTTGTTGAGAATGGCACTGAAACTAAAGGTCCCTAACATGGATGTGGACTTCTTGGTATGTACTAATGTATCCAAGGAAGGCTTAGGTGAAGTCTTGATGCAAGACAGTCGACTGATCACGTACATCTCGAGAAAGTTGACAAGGCATGAGGAGAACTATGCAATGCATGATTTAGAGTTTGTTAGCCATTGTTTATGCCTTGAGAGTTTTGAGACACTACCCTATTGGATGGGAATTCAAACTAAAAATGGACCACTGTGGTCTACAAAAAATATTTATGCAAGGCGACTTGAATGCGTGACAATGACGTTGGTCAGAATTTCTTAGCGAGTATGATTTTGAGATTACTTACATAAATGGAATAGTGAAAAGACTAGAAGATGTGTTGAGTAGAGACCACACATCTTTTTAGTGAATTATCTTTAGAAAAATATACATCAAAATATTCTCACTTTGGAGCACAATGATGACTGGTACAAAGAGGTCAAGGATTTTATTAGAGCAAACACAATGATGGTACCAAAATTTGAAGGATTTAGTATGGACAACAACAAATTAATGAGATTTAAAGGTTGAATTTATGTACCTCCCATTGACGAGTTGAGGAGTGTGATCATAGATGAGGCTCAGAGAGAAGTGTACATGGATCATAATAGAATCATGGATATGAGGGAATACCTTAGAAACTTATTCTTCTGGAAAGGAATGAAGGAAAACATAGTCAACTACCTTGCAATATGTCTAGAATTTCAGCAAGTGAAGGATGAACATAGACATCTGACAGGATTAATACAACAAAACGCTATTCCAGAATTGAAATGGGAGGTCATTTGGATGGATTTCATTATTGGATTTCCATTGATGACAAGGAGACATGACTCAATATTTGTGGTAGTCGACACTCTAACGAAGAGTGTTGATTTTATTCTTGTGTGTACAATGTATCAGTCACTCAACTTAGCTAGAGATTTCATCAATGATATCATGATGCTACATGGCATTCCTAAGAGGATTATATCCGATCGAGGATCGATGTTTACTGGATGATTTTGGACTAGTTTCCAAGAGGCCTTGGGAACCCAACTTAACCTTATGAATGCATATCACCCGAAGACCGATGGGCAGACCAAATGAACAAACCAAATCTTACAGGAAGAATTGGGAAGAATTATTTCCAGTGGTATTATTCCTATATAACAATAGTTATCAAAGAAACATTAAGACGGTGCCTTTTGAGTTTCTTTCCATGTGACCGTGTCAGATGCCTTTGATTTGGGATCAACTTGAGGATAGTGTCGTGGTGGGACCAGAAGTGATCCAAGAAATGGAGTATCAATGCAAACTATAAGACACAAGATCAAGGAAGATCACAATCGAAAGTAGAGTTATATCAATGCGCATTATGTCAATCGTAGTTATGAAGATTGGGGATGAAGTCTTCTTGTGGGTGAAAACGCATAAGAGTTTGATCAAGTTTGGAAAGGTGCTAAAATATCTCCTAGGTTCAGGAGATCCTAAGAGATTTTGGAAAGGAGAGTGTCACAACATATTTGACTAGCGTTGATTGATTCTTTGAGGCATGCGCATGATGTCTTTGATGTCTCTATTTTGAGACATTATGTTAGTGATACTATTCATGTTGTTGACTTGAGTACCATGCATGTATCAGTTGAGGATGTTCTCATGACTGAGCCAATCTACATCATGTACCATCACATTCGAAAACTACGATGTTGAATATTAAATCAGTTCAAGGTCTAGTGGGACAATTAGTTTGCACTCGGTGACCTGAGAGGATGCATATGATATGCACCAACACTTTACATTTTTTTTGATAGATAGACTTATGATAATTTGATACACTTTATTTCGAAACCTATTTACTGTGAAACATTAGGATGAAGTTTAAAACAAGTGGGAGTGTATGTAACATCCTGCTCTGGCATGCATTGAGTGAACTTAATCTTTGAGGACACTTGTTGGAAAGTGGTTTGGATTATTATACTATTGACCGTTCGATTGTGATTATGAGACATTATGGATTGACAATATGTTATTTTTTTTTATTCACATAGATAGGTGTTATTGATTTCGTTCTCCTGATTTTGCAGGACTTTGGACATTGAGGATGTAGAGGCATCAATGAAAACCCTTGGACTCTGGATTGAGTCAAGGAGAGAACTATTGGGTTTGAATTTTATTGATGTGACACATGTACATATGATTAGATGTTATGGTGATTGATTATTGTTGCTGACATGATTCGTTGATGGATACAAGTTGATGATAGATTACCAAACCAACTCTCATGTGGAGTAGAGGGGTCATGCAGGACGACCGGATAGTTGAGGGAGAGGTGTGAACAACAGCCCTACCACATCCCACTAGCATTCCCTCCATGGCTCGAACTGTAGTTTAACGATTACCTAGTTAGAGAAGACCCACAATGTCATGAGGGAAGACTGTGATAGTCTGTCATGATGATTCTAATGGGCACACAATAAGGTAAGGGGATTATTCCTTAGAGGCCCTTAGTCTCCCACAAGATCACCTGGGGGAGTATTGACTATGGGTTTTTTTTATGTCGACCAAAGTCAGTCAAGAGGCAAGTGGCACCCTTGGAGCATGTAGTGCGTCTTGAAGGGAACATCGTTAAAGGAAAAGGGAACAAGGCAAGTGGCACCCATGGAGAACATAGTGCGTCCTGAAGGGAACGTTATACAAGGAAAACGAAAGGAGGCAGGTGACACCCTTGCAGCACGTAGTGCATCCTGAAGGGCATATCATGATTTTAACTATTAACCAAATAAACCTAGTCGACCTTAAAACGAATGATGTGATAAATAATATTTAAAAAGAAATTTTCCCTAATGAAAATGTCGCCCAACCTAGTGAAATTAAACCTAGGTCTAAGTAGAACATGTGGTCAAAAAAATAATATTATTAAATAAACATGTAACAAGAAGGGGGGTAAGAAATTCAAATTATTTATTAAATTCAATTTTAATGGTTGTTTCATCTACATTTGCTAAATTAATTTTTAATTAAATAAGAAAAAGGGTAAATGGTTGTTTTATTTACACTTGCTAAATTAATTTCTAGCTAAAAAGGAAAAATAGGGAAACTTAAAAGAAATAGTAAATTTAAGGAAAAAAGGGGAAACATAAAGAAAAGGGGAAACATAAAGAAAATGTTGAATGTCTAACTTAGTAAGGAATATTCCCTTGGGAACTTCTTATTTATGAACTCAACTAGGAATTAAGTAAGGCATAATTCATTTAATATTTGTAAGGGAATATTGGGACACCAAGGAGCATTTTTAGGAATGATTTTAGGTGGGTGAGGGAAATAGGACTAATTAAATAATTAATAAAATTAATTTTATGGTGCAACTAGGGGATGGGTGACATGTGTATGGGGAAGTTTATTCCTAATTAAATTAATGAAAAAGGAATTTAATGGGAAGTTTGGAAACTAATTATTTAAAAACTCTATAAAAAGGATGGAGGAGGAGGAGTATGGGTATGATATTTTTGCGTAACATTACACTGTTGAATTTTTATCTTGATTGAGCTTTCTCTTGTGGGAGTTCGGATACCCATCTTGAGTAAAGAGTGGTAGCTTGACCTTGCGAGGCAAGATGGGTGCTATAAATTCTTTGGTATTGTGTGTGTGGCCCCTTTGCAGCTGGAGGGGCTTAGGGGAAAGATGATTACCCCTAGAATTGGCTGGGAGGTACCGATGAGGTCACATTGGATAGAAAGAGGGATATGGATGGAGCACATGCGGGATAACAACTTTGGAGCATTCACATTTGGCTGAGGTACGTTATTAAAGTTGTTACATGCAATTAAATTTAAGTTACACATGTTATTTTTCTATGTTGGGTTGAATATTTCATTTCCATGTGCTTTTTTGCATGTTTTTTCCTACGCTATTTGTAATCCCCTTGCTCATTGTATTCTGAATTAATTTCCCATGGTGAACCAAACCTATGATCTGCATGTGTCATGTTCATCATAAAGATGCATTTTTTAACTATTGTCATTGTTTCCTTCCATCTTAAAAAAAATAAAATATTTTGCATTGCATTGGATGTAGTCTTAACAATTGGGGTGGTTACATATGGTATCTGAGCAGGTTCAACCCTGTGACTGTGGATCACCATGCTTTCAACTGCAGTAAACCCTTGAGCAGTAACCTAGCACTAATTAAAACTTTAACGTGTCCATGTAGTTATATTGATTAGATGATTCCACAAAGGTTCGGAGCATGGTGTCATGAAAGGAGGTGTGATGCCTCAAAAAGTTCCCATACCCTCAGAGTCTAACCCTTATGGGTGAAGAACAAGCCCTTGGGCTGGAGTCAATTTTTGTAAGGGATGATGATGGTCTGATAAGGTCCTTCCATAGAATGGTAGAGGCCTTGATTCACCATCTGTACTGAGATGAGGCCAGGGCACTTGTACCTCTAAGGGTCCATAGCAAGCCCAGCTAGTACCATTAGTATTCACCGTGAACTCAAGAAGGTCAAATTTTCTCGAGTTCTTTCATTCCATGAATAGTGTAGCCACCGAGGCATGGTTGGATAATATGGCTAGGTTCTTGAACTTCATGAATATACCTCCAACATGAAGGTCCACATGGTGGAATATGCTCCTACCATAGTTGAAAATGATAGTCAAAGACGTGTCATGGGAACTATTCGAGAAACAGTTCCAGGAGAGGAATAGAGCATCTGGATCAGCTAGACCGACTACCATGGGATATTTGGGTAAGTCCCATCGGATTCATCCAACAATGAATAATTGTCAGGCAGAACACCACTCAACTGTGATTGAGACGACAGGTACTGTTGCCGACCAGACCATTAGTATTTGATATAACCAGGTGCTATAGAGAGTTTCATTTCTAGGGAAACACTATATAGAACTAATTTAAAGGAAATCATTCGGGATGAGTTTAGCCTTGTATAAATAGTTTTAGGAGCCAAAAAAAAGGTTGAACGAAAGGTTACGGGTTGTAGCCTTAACTTGGGATAGTTTTCACTAGGGCCAACCTGTACATCATGATCTTAGGATCTTATGACATCATGATCGGTATGGACTGGTTGGAATCGCTTGAGGCGATACCCGACTGTAAGGAGAAATTGTTTATCTTGGTCTATGATAAGGGACAAAGATGTGTGATTGTAAGTCAGAACCAGGGCACTTCCATGAGGTTCATCTCTTCCTTGCAACTATGGAAGAGCATGCACAAGGGATGTAAGATTTATGTGATCCTTGCGTTAAATGAGAAGGGTGTTGTGGAAGGTCTAGAACACCTTCTGATGGTGAGAGAGTTTGAGAAATTCTTTCCTGAGGAGTTACCTGGGATGCCACCTGAGAGGGAATTGGAATTTACCATAGACCTAATACTAGAGACTGAAACAATAGCAAGAATTCCTTATCGGATGTCGACCCTAAAGTTACAAGAGTTGAGAATGAAAGTGAAGGATTTGTTGTACCTGGGAAATATACATCGAAGTATGTCACCATGGGGTGCACTAGTTATATTCATACAGAATAAGGATGGGTCATGGAGACTCTACATTGACTATCGTCAATTCAACAAGGAAACAATAAAGAATCAATATTTATATCCAAGGATTGATAATATGTTTGATCAGATGAAGGGTGCGATGGTGTTTTCAAATATTGACTTGAGATCAGGGTATCACCAGCTACAGATCAAGGAGGATGACATCCCTACGACTACCTTTAAGATGAGGTTTGGAAATTATGAGTTTACTATTTTTCCTTTTGGACTGATGAATGCCCCCAGGGTATTTCTGAGTTTAATGAATGAGTTGTTCCATAAGTACTTAGACAAGTTCATCCAAGTATTCATTGATGATATTTTTATTTACTCTTGGGTGATGGAGGATCACGAAGAAGACTTGTGCTTGGTACTACAATGTTTGCGAGAGAACACATTGTATGGGAGATTGTCTAAATGCTTATTTTATCAATCAAATATTCATTACTTAGGGCATGTCATCTCCGACGAAGTTATCGTCATGGATCCAACAAAGGTAAGGATATTATGCAATTGCCTGCACTGAAGAATCTCCCAAAAGTGTGTATATTCATGGGTTTAGCGGGATACTATCAAAGATTCGTTGAGGTTTTTTAAAAGATAGAAAATCTTATTACAGAATTGCAGAAGAAGAACAAAAATTTTGTTTGGACCGATAAATGTGCAGAGGAATTTTTGGGGCTCAAGGAGCTATTGACAATGGAACCAAAACTAAAGGTTCCTAACATGGACACAGACTTCTTGGTATGCACTAATGTATGCAAGGAAGGATTAGGCAATGTCTTGATGCAAGACAATTGAGTGGTCACATACAACTCGAGGAAGTTGACAAGGCATGAGGAGAATTTTGCAATGCACGATTTGGAGTTTGTGAGCCATTGTTTATGCCTTGAGAGTTTGGAGACACTACCTTATTGGATGGGAATTTGAACTGAAAATGGACCACTGTGGTCTACAAAACATCTTTATGCAAGGTGACTTGAATGCGCGACAACGACGTTGGTCGGAATTACTTAGCGTGTATGATTTTGAGATTACTTACATAAATGGAACAATAAACAGAGTAGTGGACATGTTGAGTAGATACCACACATCTATTCAGTGAATTATCTTCAGACAAATCTACATGAAAATATTCTCACTTTAGAGCGAAATGATGACTAGTACACTGGGGTCAAGGATTTTATCAAACCAAAAACAATGATGGTACCAAAATTTGAAGAATTTAGTATGGACAATGATAAATTATTGAGATTTAAAGGTTGAATTTACGTACCTCCCAATGACAAGTTGAGGAGTGTGATCCTAGATGAGGCTAAGAGAGAAGTGTACATGAATCATCTTGGAATCATGAATATGAGGGAACACCTTAAAAATTTATTCTTATGGAAAGGAATAAAGGAAAACATACTCAACTACCTTGCAATATGTCTAGAATGTCAGCAGGTGAAGAATGAATATAGACATCCGATAGGATTTATACAACCACACGCTATTCCAGAATCGAAATTGGAGTTCATTTCAATGGATTTCATTATTGGATTTCCATTGACGACAAGGAGACATGACTCGATTTTTTTGGTAGTTGACACTATGATGAAGAGTGTTGATTTTATTCTTGTGCATACGATGCATCAGGAAACTGACTTAGATAGATATTTCATCAGTGATATCATGAGGATGCATGGTGTGCCTAGGAGGATTATATCTAATCGAAAATTGATGTTTACTAGACAATTTTGGACTAGTTTCCAAGAGGCCTTGGCAACCCAAATTAACCTTAGTACTATGTATCACCTGAAGATAGATGGGTAGACTGAATGAACAAACCAAATCTTATAGGACATCTTAAGGATGTACGTGATGGACCAACAGAAGAATTGGGAATAATTATTGCCATTGGTATAATTCACATATAAAAATAGTTATCAAAGAACCATTAAGATGGTGCCTTTCAAATTTCTCTACGTGTGACCACATTAGAAGCCTTTCAGTTGGGATCAAATTGAGGATAGTTTCCTGATGGGACTGGAAGCGATCCAAGAATTGGAATATCAATGCAAAATATAAGACAAAAGATAAAGGAAGAACAAGATCAAAATTAGAGTTGTGTTGATGCGCATCATGTCGATCGTAGTTATGAAGATTAGCGATCAAGTCTTCTTGCGGGTGAAACCGCATAAGAGTTTGATCAAGTTCAGAAAGGTGCTAAAATCTCTCCTAGGTTTAGGGGATCCTAAGATATTATGGAAATGATAGGGTCATGACATATTTGACTAGCCTTGCCTGATTCTTTGAGGCATATGCATGATGTCTTTGATGTCTCTGTTTTGAGATATTATGTTAGTGATCCTACTCATGTTGTTGACTTGAGTACCTTGCATGTATCAGATGAGGGTGCGCTCACTAATGAGCCAATCACATCCTATACCATCACATTCAACAACTATGATGTCAAACAATAGACAGTTCAAGGTCCAGTGGGAAAACAAGTCTGCACTTGGCCACATGGGAGGCTTCATATGATATGCACCAACAATTTCCATTTTTTTTTATAGATAGACTTACGATAATTTGATACACCTTATTTCAGCACTTATATATTGTGAAACTTCAGGACGAAGTTTCAAAAAGGTGGGGTTGTATGTAACATCCCACTCTTGCACACACTGAGTGAACTTAATCTTTGAGGACACTTGCTGGAAAGTGATCCAGATTATTATACTATTGGTCGTTCAATTATGATTATGAGACATTATGGATTGATGATATGTAATTTTTCTGTATTCACATAGATAGGTGTTATTGATTGGGTTCTCCTAATTGTGCAGGACTTTGGACATTGAGGATGCAGAGGCATCATTGAAAACCCTTGGACTCTGGATTGAGTCAGGGAGAGAACTGTTGGGTTTCAATGTTATTGATGTGACACATGTACATATGATTAGATGTTATGATGATTGATTATTGTTCTTGACATGATTTGTTGATGGATACAGGTTGACAATATCTTACCAAAAAGACTCACATGTGGAGTAGAGGGGTCATACAGGACAACCAAAGACTTGAGGGAGAGGTGTGGACAGCAACCCTACCACAACCCACTAGCATTCCCACCGTGGCTAGTTCGAGAAGATCCACGATGTCATGAGGGTAGATTGTGACAATTTCTCACGATGATTATAATGGGCACACAATAAGGTGGGGGCCTTATTCCTTAGAGGCCCTTAGTCTCCCACAATATCACCTGGGGGAGTATTGACTCTGGGGGGTTTTGATGTCTACCAAAGTCAGTCAAGAGGTGAGTGGCACCCTTGGAGCATGTAGTGCATCCTGAAGGGCACATTGTGCAAGGAAAAGGGATCAAGGTGAGTGGCAACCTTGGAGAACGTAGTGCGTTTTGAAGGGAAAGTTGTGCAAGGAAAATTAAAGGAGGTGGGTGGCACACTTCCAGCACGTAGTGCATCCTGAAGGGCATGTCACATATTTAACTGTTAAGTGAATAAACCTAGACAGCTTTAAAATGAATGATGTGATAAATAAGATATAAAAAAAAAATCCCTATTGAAAATGTTGCCTAACCTAGTGAAATTAAACCTAGGTCTAAGTAGAGCATGTGGTCAACAAAAAATAATAATAATAAATAAACATGTAACAAGAAGGGGGTAAGAAATTCAAATTGTTTATTAAAGTCAATTTTAATGGTTGTTTCATCTACACTTGCTAGATAAATTTTTAATTAAATAAGAAAAAGGGTAAATGGTTGTTTTATCTACAGTTTCTAAATTGATTCTTAGCTAAAAATGGAAAAGGGGAAACATAAAGAAAAAGTTGAATGTCTGACTTAGTAAGGAATCTTCCCTTGGGATCTTGCTATTTATGAACTCAACTAGGAATTAAGGCGTAAGTCATTTAATATTTGTAAGGGAATATTGGGACACTAAGGAGTGTTTTGGGGAATGATTTTAGGTGGGTGAGGGAAATAGGAATAATTAAATAATTAATAAAATTAATTTTATGGTGCAACTAGGGGATGGGTGACATGTGTACGGGGAAGGTTATTCCTAATTAAATTAATGAAAAAGGAATTTAATGGGAATTTGGGAAAGTAATTAGTTAAAAAATCTATAAAAAGGATGGAGGAGGACGAGTATTGATCTAGATTTTATGAGAATAATGAAATGAATACATATTATTAACAAAAAACATCAGAGATACAGTAAAATTGGTTTTCTATTCAATAACGAAATAAGCTAAAACTGTAAAATGCAGTGGAAACAAGCTTACTGCAATGGTGGCAACTTATCTCTGAGGAGAAGGTTACAATGAGGCTCTAAATGAATTTTTACAATAAGAAAGAATGCCAAAAACCATAGACATCCAAAAATCTAACCCTAGGAGATGAAGCACCAAAAGTCATGTGGGCCCCATTTGGGTAAGTTAGTATATCAACTTCCCAGGGTCGTAATGTTTGCATACGATCTCCGTTTTAGGCGTCTGATAGCCCATTGGAAAGGTATCATCAAGCAGATTCATTTTGGGGGCTCAATCATTCCTTTGGCTATATTTGAGGATATTTATCTTGAAAAACCTTCATTTAGTCCCTCAAAATGGCCCTGAAAGTTAAAACTGCTAAAAATAGTAAATTGTCAAAATTGTCAGAAAAATGTTTTGAGCCAGTTGGAAAAGGTGGTTGGCCACTGATATCCATATGGATCAAGTATAGGTCTGCTAATTTTGTGTAACCTTACGCTGCTGAATTTTTATCTTGACTGAGCTTTCTCTTAAGGGAGTTGGGATACCCATCTCAGGTAGCGAGTGGTAGCTCGACCTTACAAGGCAAATTGGGTGCTAGGAATTCTCTGGTATTGTGTGTGTGGCCCCTTTACAACTCGAGGGGCTTAGGGGGAAGACGAATACCCCTAGCATTGGCTAGGATGTACCGCTGAGGTCACATCGATTAGCAAGCAGAAACTAGATGGAGCACGTGCGGGATAAAAACTTTGGAGCTTTCACATTTGACTAAGGTACGTTATTAAAGTTGTTACTTGCAATTAAATTTAATTTGCACATGCTATTTTTCTTTGTTGGGTTGAATATTTCATTTCCATCTTCTTTCTTGCACGTGTTTTCCTACGGTATTTGTAATCCCCTTGCTTGTTGTATTCTGAACTGATTTCCCATGGTGAACCCAACCTATGATCTACATGTGTCGTGTTCGTCATCAAGTTGCATTTTTTAATTGTTCTTGTTGTTTCCCTCCATCTTCAAAAAAACAGAAAAAAAAAATTCATTGCATCACATGTAGTCATAACAATTGGGGTCGTTACATATGGTATCAGAGCGGGTTCAAACCTACGACTATGGATCGCCATACTTTCCACTGCAGTAAACCCTTCAGTAATAACCTAGTGCTAACTAAAACTTTAACATGTCCATGTAGTGATCTTTATTAGAGGATGCCACATAGGTTCGCATCATGGTTTCATGGAAGGAGGTGCGATGCCTCCAGAAGTTCCCATACCCTTGGACTCTAAACTCTATGGGGGAATAACAAGCCCTTGCGATGGATTCAATTGTTGTAAGGGATGATGACAGCCTGATAAGGTCCTTGCATGGATTGTCAGATGCCTTGATTCACCATATGTACTAAGATGAGGCCAGGGTGCTTGTACCCCTAAGGGTCCATAGCACATGCAACTAGTACTGTTAGTATTCACTGAAAAATCAAGAAGGTCAAATTTTCACGAGTTCTTTGGTGCCACAAATGATGCATCCGCTGAGGTATGGTTGGATAATATGGTGAGGTGCTTGAACTTTACAACTATACCTCCAACATGAAGGTCTGCATGGTGGTCTTTCAACTGAAGAGGACCACTCTTCTATGGTGGAATATGATCCTACCACAGTTGACATGATAGTTGAATATGTGTCATGGGAACTATTTGAGGAACGATTCATAGAGAGGAATAGAGAATCTGAATAAGTTGGATCGACTACCATGGAAGATTTGGGAAAGTCCCATTAGATTCATCCAGTGGTGAATAACTATTAGGAAAAACACCAGTCGACTGTTATTGAGATGTCAGGTATCATCGTTGACCAGACCGTTAGTATTTGATATATCCAAGTGCTATAGAGAGTTTCATTTCTGGGGAAACACTATATAGAGTTAAGGTAAAGAAAATGGTTCAGGATGAGTTTATCCTTGTAGAAATGGTTTTGGGAGCCAAAACAAAGGTTGGAGGGAAGGTTACGGGTTGTATCCTTAACCTGGGATAGTTTTCACCGGGGCCAACATGTACGTCATGATCTAAGGATCTTATGAAGTCATGATCAGTATGGACTGGTTGGAATCACCTGAGGCGATACTCGACTGTAAGGAGAATTGCTTTAGCTTCGTTTATGATGAGGGACAGAGATGTGTGATTGTAGGTCAGAACTAGGGAGTTTCCCTGAGGTTCATCTCTTCCTTCTAGCTACAGAAGAGAATGCACAAGGAATGTAAGATTTATGTGATCCTTACGTTAAATGAAAAGGGTGTAGAGGAAGTTCTATACCACCTTCTGGTGGTGAGAGAATTTGCAAACCTCTTCCCTAAGGAGTTACATGGGATGGCACCTAAGAGGGAATTCAAATTTACCATAGACCTAAAACTGGGGACTAAACCAATAGCAATAATGCCTTATCGGATGTCGAACCTAGAGTTGCAGGAGTTGAGAATGCAAGTGAAGGATTTTTTGTACATGGGACTTATACGTCAAAGTATGTTACCATGGGGTTCGCCATCTATATTCATATGGAATAAGGATGGGTCGTGGAGACTCTGCACTAACTATCATCAATTGAACAAGGAAACGATAAAGAATTAGTATTTGTTTCCAACGATTGATGATCTATTTGATCATTTTAAGGGTACAAAGATGTTTTCAAAGATCATCCTAAGATCAAGATATCACCAGCTATAGATAAAGGAGTCTGACATCCCTAAGACCGCCTTTAATATGAGTTTTGGACATTATGAGTTTATTGTTTTTCCTTCTGGACTGATGAATGCCCCCACGGTATTTCTAAGTTTAATGAATGGGGTGTTCCACAAGTACTTGGACAAGTTCATCCAAGTATTCATTGATGATATTTTTATTTACTCTCGAATGATGGAGGATCATGATGAACACTTGCACTTGGTACTACATTGTTTGCAAGATAAAAAATTGTATGGGAGATTGTCTAAGCACTCATTTTATCAATCAAAGATTCACTACTTAGGGCATGTCATCTTTGGTGAACGTATCATTGTGGATCTAACAAAGGTCAAGGCTATTATGGAATGGCTTGCATTGACGAATTTCCCAGAAGTGTGTATCCTCATGGGTTTAGCGAGATACTATTGAAGATTTGTCGAGGGTTTTTCAAAGATAGAAAATCCGATTACGGAATTGCAAAAGAAGAACAAGAATTTTGTTTGGACCGAGAAATGTGTGGAGTAATTTTGGGGGCTCAAGGATATGTTGACAATGGCACCGAAACTAAAGTTCCCTAACATGGACGTAGACTTTTTGGTATGCACTAATGTATCCAAGGAAGGCTTAGGCAGAGTCTTGATGCAGGACAGTCAAGTGATCACGTACATCTCGAGAATGTTGACAAGGAATGAGAAGAACTATGCAACACATGATTTGGAGTTTGTTAGCCATTGTTTATGCCTTGAGAGTTTAGAGACACTACCTTATTGGATAGGAATCTAAACTAAAAATGGACCACTTTGGTCTACAAAACATATTTACGCAAGGCGACTTGAATGCACGACAACAATGTTGGTCAGAATTGCTTAGCGAGTATGATTTTGAGATTACTTACATAAATGGAATAGTGAATAGAGTAGTGGATGTGTTGAGTAGAGACCACAGATCGTTTTGGTGAATTATCTTCAGAAAAATCTACATGAAAATATTCTCACTTTAGAGTGCAACAATGACTGGTACATAAAGGTCAAGGATTTTATTGGACCAAACACAATGATGGTACCAAACTTTGAAGGATTTACTATGGAAAACGACAGATTATTGAGATTTAAAGGTTTAATTTAGGTACCTCCAAAGGACGAGTTGTGGAGTGTGATCCTAGACAAAGCTCAGAGAGTAGTGTACATAGATAATCTTGGAATAAATAAGATGAGGGAATACCTTAAACCCTTATTCTTCTAGAAAGTAACGAAGGAAAACATAGTCAAATACCCTGCAAAATGTCTAGTATGTCAGTAGGTCAAGGTTGAACATAGACATCCGATGGGATTAATACAAGCACACGCTATTCCAGAATCGAAATGAGATGTAATTTCGATGGATTTCATTATTGGATTTCCATTGACGACAATGAGACATGACTCGATTTTTGTGGTAGTCGACACTCTGACGAAGAGTGTTGATTTTATTATTGTGTGTATGATGTATTAGGCACTTGACTTAGCTAGAGATTTCATGAGCGAGATCATGAGGCTGCATGGCATGCCTAATAGGATTATAACCAATCGAGGATCGATGTTTACTAGATGATTTTGGACTAGTTTCCAAGAGACCTTGGGAACCCAAATTAACCTTAGTACTGCGTATCACCCGAAGACAGACGGGCAGATCGAATGAACAAACCAAATCTCACAGGACATGTTGTGCATGTACGTGATGGACCAATAGAATATTTGGGAAGAATTATTGCCAGTGGTAGAATTCGTATATAACAACATTTATCAGATAACTTTTAAGATGGTGCCTTTCGAGTTTCTTTACGTGCGACCATGTCAGACACCTTTGAGTTGGGATCAAATTGAGGATAGTGTCTTGGTGGGACCGAAAGTGATCCAAGCAATGGAATATCAATGCAAACTATAAGATAAAATATCAAGGAAGAACAAGATCGACAGTAGAGTTATATCGATGTGCATCATGTCGATCATAGTTATGAAGATTGGCGATCAAGTCTTCTTGTAGGTGAAACCACATAAGAGTTCGATCAAGTTTGGAAAGGTTCTAAACTCTCTCTTAGGTTTGGGGGATCCTAAGAGATTGTGGAAATGAGAGGGTCATGACATATTTGACTAGCCTTGCCTGATTCTTTGTGACATATGCATGATGTCTTTGACATCTCTATTTTGAGACGTTATGTTAGTGATCCTACTCATGTTGTTGACTTGAGTACCTTGTAGGTATCAGATGAGGGTGCGCTAACGCCTGAGCCAATTTGAATCTTGTACCATTAAATTTGACAACTAAGATGTTGAAAAATAGATCGGGTGAAGGTCCAGTGGGACAACTAGTCCGCACTCGACGACCTAGGAGGACACATATGATATGCACCAACAATTTCTAATTTTGTTGATAGATAGACTTATGATAATGTGATATACCTTATTTTGAAAATTATATACTGTGAAACTTTAGGAGGAAGTGTAAAACAAGAGGGGGTGTATGTAACATCCCACTCTTGTGTGCATTGAGTGAACTTAATCTTTGAGGACACTTGCTAGAAAGTGATATAGATTATTATACTATTGGTTGTTCGATTATGATTATGAGACATTATGGATTGACGATATGTTATTTTTTTGTATTCACATAGACAGGTGTTATTGATCAGATTCTCCTGAGTGTGTAAGAATTTAGACTTTGAGGATGCAGAGGCATTGATGAAAACCCTTGGACTCTAGATTGAGTCAGAGAGAGAACTATTAGTTTTGAATGTTATTGATGTGATGTATGTACATATGATTATATGTTATGATGATTGATTATTTTTTTTGACATGACTCGTTGATGGATATAGGTTGACAATAGCTTACCAAACAGACTCACATGTGGAGTAGAGGGGTCATGCAGGACAAATAGAGACTTGAGGGAGAGGTGTGGACAATATCCGTAGCACATCCCACTAGCATTCCCACCATGGCTCGAACTATAGGTTAACCATTACTTAGTTCAAGAAGACCCACGATGCCATGAGGGAATAATGTTATTATTTCTCATGATGATTCTAAGGGGCACATAATAAGGAAATGGCCTTATTCCTTAGAGGCCCTTAGTCTCCCACAAGATCACAAGGGGGAGTATTGACTGTGGGGGTTTTTGGTGTCTACCAAAGTCAGTAAAGAGGCGAGTGGCACCTTTGGAGCACATAGTACATCCTAAAGGGAACGTCGTGCGAGGAAAAGGGAACAAGGTGAGTTTCACCCTTGGAGAACGTAGTGCATCCTGAAGGGAACATCGCGCAAGGAAAATGAAAGGAGGCGGGTGACACCCTTGCAAAACATGGTGTGTCTTGAAGCACATGTCGCAATTTTAACTATTAAGTGAGTAAACCTAGTCGGCCTTAAAATGAATGATGTGATAAATAAGATTTAAACACAATTTTTCCCTAATGAAAATGTCACCCAACTTAGTGAAATTAAATCTAGGTCTAAGTAGAACATGTGGTAAAAAAAAATAATAATAATAAATAAACATGTAACTAGAAGGGGGGTAAGAAATTCAAATTATTTATTAAAGTTAATTTTAATGGTTGTTTCATCTACACTTGCTAAATTAATTTTTAATTAAATAAGAAAATGGGTAAATGGTTGTTTTATATACAGTTACTAAATTGATTTTTAGCTAGAAACGAAAAAGAGGGAAACTTAAAAGAAATAGAAAATTTAAGGAAAAAGAGGAAACTTAAAGAAAAGGGGAAACATAAAGAAAAAACCGAATGTCTAACTTAGTAAGGAATCCTACCTTGAGAACTTGCTATTTATGAACTCAAATAGGAATTACGGAAGGAATAATTCATTTAATATTTGTAAGGGAATATTGGGACACCAAGGAGCGTTTTTAGGAATGCTTTTAGGTAGGTGATGGAAATAGAAATAATTAAATAATTAATAAAATTAATTTTTTGGTGCAACTAGGGGATGGGTGACATGTGTACAGGGGAGGTTATTCCTAATGAAATTAATGAAAAGGAATTTAATGGGAATTTGGGAAAATAATAACTTAAAAAATCTATAAAAAGGATGGAGGAGGAGGAGTATGGCCCTGATCTTTTTGCATAATGTTATGTTGTTGAATATTTATCTTGACTAAGATTTCTCTTGTGGGAGTTGGGATACTGAACTCAGGTAACGATTGGTAGCTTGACCTTGCAAAGCGAGCTGGGTGCTAGTACTTCTCTGGTATTGTGTGTGTGATCCCTTTGGAGCTCGAGGGGCTCAGGGGAAAGAAGAGTACCCCTAGCGTTGGCTATGATGTACCGGTGAGGTCACATCAGTTGGAAAGTGGGAGCTAGATGGAGCACGCATGGGACAACAACTTCAGAGCATTCACGTTTGGCTAAGGTACATTGCTAAATTTGTTACTTGAAATGAAATTTAAGTTACAGATGTTATTTTTTTGTTTTGTGTTGAATATTTCATTTTCATGTCATTTCTTCCACCTTCTTTCTTATGGTATTTGTAATCCCCTTGCTCATTGTTCTTTGAATTGATTTCCCATGGAGAACCCAACCTATGATATGCATGCATCATGTTCATCGTCAATTTGTGTTGTTTAACTGTTGTTGTTGTTTCCATTCAGCTTAAAAATATATATATACTTTTTCGTTGTGTCGCATGTAGTTGTAACGATTGGGGTCATTACACAAACAAGGAGGACATGGATAGAACAAATATCATTAAGGAATTGTTTTCAAGCAAGGAGGTGATCCAGGTGGATATCAATGGCCACCCACCTTTTTCGACTGGCTCAAAACAGTTTTCTGGCAATTTTGGCAATTTACTATTTTTAGCAGGTTTTAACTTCCGGGGCCATTACTATTTAGCAAAGTTTTAACTCCGGGCCATTTTGAGGGCCTAAATGAAGGTTTTGATATCGAGGTTCTAAACAATATTCAAAGTCATTATTGAGCCCCAAAAATGAATCTCCTCGATGATACCTTCCAACGAGCTATCATTAATACCTAAAATGGAGATCGTGATGTTACAACCACGGAAGTTGATGTACTAACTTACCCAAACAGGGACCACATGTGGACTTTGGCTTCATCTCCTAGGGTTAGTTTGACGTATATGAATTTTGGAATTTTTTCATTGTGTGCTCCTTAGAGCCTCATTGTAATCATCTTCATGGATGTGAGTATAGCCAGATCTCTTCAGAGATAAGCTACCGCCTTTCTAGTTTATTTACTTTCATTCTGTAGCATATTTTCACCATTTGTTATTAATGAAATGAAGTCTTATTTCCACCGTGACTTCCAGATTTATGTGTATTTCAGATTTACTATGTTCCTACATAAATCCGGATCAGTGGTATCGTGAGTTGTTCCGTTCTCATTCTCGATCCTTCTTGCATGTCCCCACCAGGTCAGGTATAAGGAGTTGGGACTCGACCTGGTTGAACCTTACCAGATCAGCCTCGAAAACCCTGACGACCACCCATGGGGAAGAAAAGAAAGATGAGGGACAGGAGATCCTCATTGTACCGTTGTCGAGGAGGCCCTCGAGAAACAAAGAACTGGCGATGGAAAACTTTGCCCAAATTCTTCAACGATTTCGACTGGCGGTGAACACATCCATAAGCCACTCTCGAGGTGCCACTCCCTTTAAGGTACAAGTAAACTTCAACATTCCCATATTTTATGGCCAAATATGCAGATGTCGTAGATATATATGGTTGAATCTATTAGAAGGATACTGTCCATGAGTTTTCCGATCGAGAAAGATTATTTTCGCGACTGCTCAAAGCTGCCCCCATGTCAAGGACTGGGTGGAAACCTACTGGGTAAGAGGGCTTAGGATAACCCATTTTTCTCGGCCGCACCCTGGAATTCTTTTGAGATGCCATCATGAACAATATTATCCGGATGGGGAGCTATGAGGACAAATACATTAATGGACTACTTATGCGCTGAAAGGACCAATATGTGCATGAGATGATTAATCTGTTTCATACCCTATGCACAAAGTTGGGTATCAAAGATTCAGAGAACATTTGGTGTTGCAAGCACCACGCCATTCATATTAGATACATTCAGGAGGGAAATGGAGTTCCTCGACATATTCTCACTTGCGGGCATACCGATATGTCGCCAAGATTGAGCAGAAGTTCAAATGTAAGAAGCGACTTTGGTCTGCAAATCAGAAGCACGGGAAAGGTACTCCCAAACCAGAAAACAAAGGACCAAGCCAAGATGGTATCCCAGACACCCGCCAAATCCACAAGAAAATAACAACACTGTGAAGCCAAAAAAAGACACGGGAAGTGGTGTGAGTTCCATAAGAGCTCCACCCACAACACACAGTGAGTGGTCAGCCAAGCAAGCCATCGGTAGTTGAGCGAAGGCTTTGAATCAGATGCATGCTTCAACACTAAATTAGAACCCAAGAAGGGAAATGACAGAGGGAATCATATTATCAATGCAGATCCCAACACCACCATTTCCACAACAAATATCTAGAAGGAGGAACCAAAATATCCAGAGGAGGCAGAGCGCCTTCTTCCATTCCAAGATGTGGGTAAAGGGTTCCCCGCCAGCAGGTCATTGTCGATAGTGGGAGCCAGAAGAAACCATCTCGGTAGAGGTCGAAGTGGTTGGGCTTGCCGACTACAACACACCCACAACCATACACCATTGCGTGGCTTCACCAAGGATCGGGACCTTCAAGGCCACCGACAATGTCACTTTCCTACAACATCAAGTCTCTACCATGAGGTATTATGTGGCATTGATCCTCTTTGATGTTTTTGATGTATTATTGAACCAACCATATCAGGAAGCGGCATGATGTGTATGAATCTAGGCCTTGTGCTGTTATTATCACTTTGGGAAATAAGCTGCAATGTGATACCCTGGAGATAGCACCGCCTACCACCATCTCTTTGGTTATTGCAAACACGAAGTCTATTTCCCAAACCAGGGAATTTGAGCTCGGATGACCCACCCTCGTGAAAGCGAAGACTGGTAATAAGGACCTCCGCATAAGGCCCCACCGCATCTAAACAACAAATGGATATGGTCGTGGAGGAGTACAAGGACACCTTCACCTCCGAGGGTGCCTCTACACTGCCAGTCAAGCACCCCATCGATCTGACCTCGTGTACACCATTTTCCAATGGACCCATTCATCGGTGCTCTATTCTAGAGAACAATGAAATCAAGAGACAAATTCAGAAGCTACTGCGTAAAGGTCACATCCGGCCGAGTTCGTCGCCCTGTTGGAGCCCGATTGTCTTGGTGCATAAGAAGGATGTAATTTTGGAGACTTTGTATTGATTATCAAGAATTAAACAAAAGATCATGGTTCGAATAGTGCAATGATCCCACGGTTTGATGACCTTCTGGACCAACTCTAGGGGGGAAAAATATTTCAGCATGATCGAATTGAAGTCCGGGTATCACTGTACCAATCGAACCTTCGATGTGTGGAAGACTGCATTGAAATCCAAGGAGGGCCTCCTTTCAATGGTTGGTCATGCCTTCGCTGACGAATTGCCCTCAAGAACTGGCGAGGCTAATGTATGACATCCTATGGCCATTCACTATCTCATTTGTAGTGGTGTACTGGATGACATTTTGATCTTCAACAAATCTCGTAAAGAGCACCTCCAATTATATCTGACTGGTCCTCCAAACACTACGGCAATACAAGTTGTGTGCCAATTCTGAGAAATGCACTTTTGGCATAACCTAGGTTTAGTATCTAGGATACATTATTGATGAGCTGGGGTACATGTGGATCTAGAAAAGATCCAAGTCATTCGGATTGGCCAGCCCCAACCACCCTAATGTGGTCTGTAGCTTCTTAGGATTTGCCAATTTCTACCGGAGGTTTGTGTTGGGACTTCATATCACTTGGCCCTTTGAGTCAAGTCACCAAGGAGGAGCTAAAGAAAATTATTTTGGTCCAAATATCAACATAAGGCATTTGGGGAGTTGAAACATCACTCATGACCAGCTTCTCACACTACCGTAATTTCAAGGTAAATAACCATTTGAGATCGAGACAGATGCCTCCACTATGCTATTGGGGAAGTCCTTAATCAACATGGGCATCCAAGCAGAGACACAGTGAGACACTTCTGACACAGTCAGTAAGTATCCCACTTTATGAAAAGAAATGTATTCTATTGTGCAGACTTGTCGAAATGGAAGCATTACATCTTTGGAAAGGAAACGATCATCCACATGCATCACTGGACCCTCAGCTCATATTGCACACAAGTGGTGCTGCAGAACGCATTGCCATCATAAGTGGTCCACATAATTCAAGAACAGTTTCATTTGAACATTAAGTACAAAAAGGCAGCACCACTAATGTTGCAAACTACCTCATCCAACCACCGATCATGGCAATAACCACAGTGATCAACTCTTAAGGGCATGAGACTTCTAATCACGCTTCTCTACATAATTGATCCAGAATTCGGCCACACACATAATACACTCTTGGAGGGAAAGCAAGTCTCAATTTTCAGTTCTCCGTGATGCCCTTGTTTGTCACCTGGGACACCTTTTGTTCCTTCAAGAAAGCACAAGATGACTTGGGAGGCACACTACAATCAGATGGAAATACATTTTAGCATGGAAAAGACAATGGAAGTAATGCAACAACAATTGTACTAGATGAAACTTTGAGATGTCAACAAGTATATCCGGTCCCACACTTCCTGTGTTATTGCCAAACTGACCATCAAGAAGCAAGGCCTCTATACTCCACTTCCACTCTAATCGACCTTGGGAATCCATCTCTATGGATTACATACCGGCCTTCCTTCACTAATCATAAGTAATGATTGTGTTTTTTGTCACACTGACTCTCAAGATGTCCATTATGATGGCCTCGTTTAAGAATATCACAAGAGAAGCCACTACTAAACTCTTTCTTTGAATGAAAGGGCGTCACTTTGGGATCCCACGCCTATCATCATCTCAGATCCTGACAAGAGGGTTCCTCAAGACATTTTGGTCCAGCCTCCGTCGATGTTGGACACCAAGTTTCACTAAGTCCACATCTTTTCCATCCAAGAACCGATGGCTACGTATTGAGGTAGTCAACCAGATGATTGTACACATTCTCGTGACAGCCAATTCCAAACTGACCACGACGGGATGAGAGCCTTCCCTTTGTACAACACAGCTACAACCGGCTCTCCATAGCTCAACTAGCCACAACCCTTTTCAAGTGGGCTTTGGATTCCAACCACTCTTCTCCATTGACATAGCCATGCCATTTGTGGCTAATTAGGAAGATTCAACTCATGTCCAGCCCTGAGTGATAAGGCAAACAAATTCATTGAGCACATTCAACACATCCTACCAACAAGTTCATGACATATTGAACAGAGCTAAGTACAAGCAACGTATATTGATCAACACTGGGTGCCACATAGGTTTCAAGTGGGCGAAAAAGTGTGGCTGCATCAAAAGGAGCCATTGGACCCCAATCAAGAAGTCATTCACTTTGATATGGGGCTGACACCATCACCAAAGTTGGGAGATCTTTTGAGCTCATGATTCCATTCATTCCTTTGGTCCGGCACTCAAAGAACACTGTGGACTCTTCGGCCCTACTTTCCCACCTCCTACTAGACACATCCGACATGGCAGAACAACTCACACCAACGTGAGTTAAATCCAGACTGCATGGGAACAAGCTGTAACTGATCAGATCAAGGATACACACAAACACACCAAAACAAAGGATATCACATCGAGTTGTCAAAGCAGCCAACTCCTTCACCAAGGAAAATGGTCCCTGTGTGGACCAAGTTCAGAAGTTTCCTCATCTCATGGAGGAACCCAACGCAATGGGACCATTTCTTCCCATGAGGGAGGATCGATCCGTGTGTGGATATCGGTGGCCACCCACCTTTTCGACTAGCTCAAAACAGCTTTTCCGCAATTTGGCAATTTACTATTTTTAGTGTGTTTTATCTCTTCGGGGCCATTTTGAGGCTTCCAATGAAGGTTTTTTTAGATCGAGGTTCTCAATGATAGCCAAAGGCATGATTGGCCCCCCAAAATGAATCCCCCGATGATACCTTCCACCAGCTTATCACACTTAATAAATGAGATCAGATAAAAGTTAATGGCACTCGAAGATGAATTAACTTACCCAAACGGGGCCCACATGACTCTTTGGCGCTTCATCTCCTAGGGTTAGGTTTTGTATGTATATGACTTTGCATTCTCGTCTATTGTAAAAAGGACTCTAGAGCCTCATTGTAATCATGTTCTCATGAGTGATGTGAGAGAATTACATCTCTTCTCAAGAGATAAGCCACAAATTAGCTAGTTTCATTTACATCTCTATCCTACATATTTCACCATTTTATTAATGAAATGGTAGAAGTCTGGTTTCACAATTTGCCATTTATGTATTTCTATATTTCATTGTGTTCCTACATAAATCCGCATCAGAGGATATGTCTTATTGAAATCATTTGTATTTTTTAAAGTTTTTCAATGTGGACGATGTTGACCATAGGAATCATACAAGAGATGGACTATCATAACCATTTGAAAATGTTTAAGTTTTAAATGTGGACGTTGTCAACTGTTGGCATAAGAGAGATGAGTTGAGGATGATGAATAAATTTTACTTATTAATTAAAATATCTCAATATTTTCAGAATATGGTAAATTGTAAATTGAGTAAAACATCTTGAGAAAATATCTAAATAAAGTAGACTACAATTTTAAGGTTTGAATTCATAGCCTCTGACCTAAGTATCATAATGAAAATTGCTCTCATTTCCCATAACATCCTTAGCCATTGGAACTCCTAGAGTAGGTATAGTAAGAAAATAATGTGAAAACAAATTGTTTTCTTGATTTTGATTTTGATTTTTCATAAGAATATGGTGGATCACATGATCTAGTGTTAATATTTAAAAACAAGTTATTTTTAAAGTAATCACGTACTCATCATGCTTAAGGATTCTCCAACAGCAGGAGAAGAGGGGGAATTAAAACATAGAGAATGGCTTGTCCATTTTATTTACAATGCAACTCAAATCCACTACCATATGGTGGACCATTGATGTAGGAAATTTATAAATTTATATTCTTTTAATAATATTTATTGTCCATGTCCTTTACAACCTACTAGTATTGTCGATGCTCAAATGATACAATCAACAAATTCAACTACACACTAGATCTAGTACTTCGAATCTAATCAATCAATATGATATTCTATTTTTAACTATTTGTGTATGATTAATATCATAGAAAAGGGAGAGTAGAAGAAAAAATGTACAGATTGGAAATGTGGCTGGAGGCACGATGTCTCTCTCCTAATATGTATATGCATTTATTCATTTGATCATTGCTTGTTCAACTGAGAAGAACTAAGTGGGGATTGGATTCCATGGAGTCTTAGGGTACCACCAAAAGAACCAAGATTTATGTTCTTCAAAAGCCTTTGCAAGGAACATATTGTTTTATGATTAGTTGAAGAACTATAGGAAGGTTCACTTATCAAAATAATTATCATCCATACCTCAAATCAATATCTAACTAAATGAAAATCTTCTCTAAGTTGTTTTTTAAAATTGCTCATAAATGTTTTTCTTGTAATTAACTCCTCTATTCCATGGTTAGAACAAAAACATATTCTATTATATTAGAACTATAGTTGACATATGGATTACCACATTTAACTATAGTTGATTCCAGAGACCATTATTGATCATGGTTGACCATGTTTCTAATTATCTATGGATCATGGTTGAGTGTGATTAGCTATAATGTATACTTTATGTCAAATTTCTTAAGAATTCATATTGACTATGTATATGTCTCTTTAAGATTTGACCATGTTTAATAAATGGTATGTTCCTATGTTTGATTATGGCTACCATGTCATATCATGGTTGAATTATGTTGAATTTCTACATTTCTCAATGGTTGTGGCCAAAATGCAATTCCATCAAGGTTTATCCTGACATTGTGACATCTCCAGCTGCTATGTTTGATTGTGATGTGTTCCCCAATGATTATATCCTATTGTGATTCAATGTGTTATGTCAAATTGATTCGTTCCTCTATGGTTACGTTACATGTGATGTTCATTATAAGGCGTCACCTTAAGACATTCCCAACGTTATGTTTCAATTTTGTTGAAGGTCATGATGCATCATGATATTCATATTGGTCATATTATATGAAATTTATATGTTCCTCAATGGTTTTGTCACTAGGAAAATTAATTAATATTTTGTCACATTTATTAGTTTGTGATGATACTCAATGGTTATGTAGAATTGTGACAATTATATTGGTTGACTAATGTTGAATTGGTGTTTTCCTTGATGCTTGTGTTGTAACGTGATTTTCCTCAAGAGTTGGGTAAAATTGCAATGTTCCTCGATTGTTATTTTATATAGTGATGTTTATCATGGTTGACTCATGTCAACCATGGTTTTCTTTAGTTGGTCATGGTCCACTATTGACATGGTTGAATATAGTTGATTAGGGTTGAATTTGATCACATTCCAACGCTCGATAAGGGTTTTCTTTGATTATATGTTCATCAAGACAGACATCAAAATTATGTTCGGCTATTGAGATGTAGGGTTATTTCTACCACATTTGCAATATTCATCAAAAATTAGGCTGGATTGCATCATGTCAGATGCCCATTAAGGGTTATCTTGAATCAGAATGTCAAGGATTATGTTGCATTGCAACATTAATCAAGGTTGTGCCATACTGCTACATTTGTCATGCATTATGGCTGAATTTCATCACATTATGATGTAAATAATTATGTTACATTGCAATTAGTCAGGGGATTGTTGTTTAATTTTATCACATTTTGACATTTTTCAAGGGTTATGTCACACTGTGAAATATGCCAAGGGCTATGTTGGATTATGGTGTTCCCCGACTTTTGTTTCACTTTACAAAATTCATATCCGTTGTCAGTATTTCACTCTATGATTGTTCATGGTTATGCCACTTTGTGGTGTCTAATATGTATGTCACCCTGTGATATTCCCATGGCTGTGTTTTAATGAGATGTTCAAATTTGGTCATGGATGCATTTCTTGATATTCATATTACCCAATTATACAAAATTTATATGTTTCTAATAATATAAGTATTGTGACATTCACAAAGGGTTGCATTGTGTCCAAAGGTGTATATCAACATAACCAAAGGTAACCTAGGTTGATATGGTTGATCATGGTTGGCCATGATTGAATATGGTTGAAAATCAGTGCCCATATGAATATATTTAATGTAGGTTTTCATGGTTATGTTACATTGTGACATTCATGTTGGCTGAATTTTGTTAAATTGTTATGTTCATCAACGGTTGTGACATAATGATGCAATGTCCATCAAGGGTGTTTTCACATTCAGACATTCCTGAAGGGTTTTCTTCGATTATTATGTTCCAAATGGGTATTTTCATTGGGATGTTCATATTTTGTTGACAAATGTCAAATCACACTCACACAATGGTTGTGTTGCATTGCCACATTCATCAAGGGCTATATCACTTTTCGATTTTTCTTAAGGATTATGTTTCAAATGTGATGTTCCCTAAAAGCATAAGTTGCATTGTGATATTCATTTTAGTTCAATTATATGGAATTGATATGTTCCTTAATGGATAACTCACATTGTAACATTTATCATGTGGGTTATGTCAAATTTATGATGTTGGTAAATTATTATAAAATATTATATTTGTAAAACAAATCTAATATGTTTACATGGGTTTTAAAAAATATATGTGTAAATGTCATTTGTAATTTAGAAGGAACACTGTAAAAGTTATATAATAAAGTGACAAAACATGCATTCATTAACTGGATTTGGTTTTTCATGAATTTAAAAAAGAAAATGCTTTGAGAAAATAAACATTTAATCTTAATATCAAATTAAAGTTCAAAGTCTAATACCCAACATGGTATTAAAAAATATTGATATTAAAAAACTAAATAAATTATTACACACCATTGTATGGCAATCATCAATTGTGACTGTTCCTAATTCACATTTCAGTATGGCACTTGCATATATAATAAATTGAAAATTAACATTTTTAAGCTATGTAATAGAACAAGAAGAAATTAATGTGTTGATTAACATAAATGGTTTGACAAAAAATACATTAAAGTTTAATATTAGTTCACATATGAACAAATTTTCATTAATCTAATATAGCACTAACATTACACTTTCAACAAAATATTGAAAAAAATATCAATGTTTAATTAATGTTATTCCTTCACTAACATAAAAAAAAATATGCATAGCATACTTAGTCTTTTCAACTTAGAACAAAATGGAAAAAAATAACTATGTATTAATCACGAGAATTTTTTTCCCAAAAGGGTCCAACCAATGGTGGAAAGGAGGAGTTTTTCACCATTGGAAAAAATTTCAATTCCAATAAGGGTTGATTAACCTATATCCACGGGGACACCTTGAGGTTAAGTGACCGAACGTGTGGTTCCACTTACACATATTACACTAACTAATATCATGGCCCATGCACATTAACCGACCAAATCCCACCCCATGTCCTTCAATTTTGTTTCTTTTTCTTTAATTCTCAGATATGGTTCCTTCCAGTTCCACATGAAACATAGTTGACATGATGGAACTGATGCTTAACCTAAGTGACCAAATGGATGTGACCATAATGAACCATAATAAACCTTCCCCCTCACTATTCCATAAGAAACTAATGCAAACACCAAGTGGTGTGTGTCTACGGGTGAGAGAGGATTGTGTAATTGATGGACATACACACAGATATTATTGGCATGATAAACCACATCGGCCTCATGAAGTAGATAAACTAATTCATTGGTATGTCCATTCATTTGGAAGCAATTTGGCGGTGTACTTTAGGGGTTACAAGTGGCTACCAATGATTATGATGAGGAGTTTGGTATCACTCAGAGGGATATAACTTTCTAGTCTCACGAAGAAGCTAGGGCAAGTTTGGTAACCCTCTCTTGACTTGAGACAAGAATTGGTTCTTAAGAAGGCCATTTCGTTCATGAGTGCAATCATTAGCATGAAAGGGTGTTAATCCCACATTGGCTCATACTCCCCACTGTGGCATAATACATTAGTAATGTTATTTTATTTATACAGCTTTATTCAATTAGTTGTAATTATATCTCCTAGTCTCCTATATATACCAAGGAGACATTTTCTACTGGAATCATTTTGTACTTGAACATTTAAGTGTAAAAGGAGGTTTCAAAGAGGCTTTCTATTATTTGAAATCATCTCTTTCACATGCTGAGTATTTTTGAGGTTTTGGACACATATTGATATTTGGTTCTTAACACATGGCATCAGAACAAGGTTTTGGGGTTTCACTGCTACATCTGAGACATTCGGAATTTTTTCTATAACTATTTTTCTACAATGTTTCAGAAGGAAGGTCTTGAGATATTTAGTAGATGGATCAAGGTATACATAAATTTCCAACTCCCCGGGCCTTATACATTTGGAGATATAGCCCCATAAGATAGGGTTCTAGAATCATCCCCTAAACTCGAACACAAGTGCACTTTTTCGTTATAAAAACTTTTATGTAACATTTAAAACCCTAAAAATATAACAATAGGATATTCACAGAAATTAGTAGCATCTATGGTAAAAATTTCATCTTTGGGTCATCTTAAATTTGTGGATACACCTTGTGTAAGATAGGGTAATGGACTAGTCGTATTGACTAGTTTAAGGAAGGTGTTCCAGGTACAATCCTATAATTTCTTCCGAGAGTATCCAAATTTAGTGGGACCACCATTGATCTTGGAGTATTTAGTATTTTGGTAATGATTTTTATAATTTTATATCAATTATTTTAAAGGGCATTCTATACAATTGAGATCTTCTAGAAATTCCAAAAATCAGAAATTTGTGGGGCTACTCAGAATTCCATTGGAAATCCAATTTGATTATAATTGAAGTATTTACAAAGAAGAAATATAAGAGAACCATATAAAAGAAAGTTTCATACCCAAAAGGGCCAAAACTTGGAAGTTACAATAGAAGAAAGATTGTCTAGCAGAACTACCTCAAAATCAAGGTTGAAAAGGGATACTCAATAACATGCCAATCTAAAAGGAACTCTATACCAAATACCTCCAAACAATCCTAGTTGGAATCTTGATGAAGGTGAAGAAATGCGGGTACATAAAATGATTGGCAGAAGATAGTAACAAAAGATGAACTATAAGTGATGGAAGCTGTTGGAGGCAAAGATGGATAATTTAAAAGAGGAGATCATGGAAGTATTGGAAAAAATTGTAAATAAAGACACTGAAGTGAAAATGCATCCCAAGGAAATTCATGATGAGGACACAAGGAAGGTGAATCAAGAATGGAGAAACCCAACTTTGGGTTGAAGACCAACCACATCCTAGAGATTCATAAGGTGGAAGTTTGATGGCAAGGGACCCAATCACATGGATACTTTAGATGGAGCAATTCTTGATTCACATAATGTGGACACATACATAAAGGTAAGGAATTGATTGTTTATATTTAGAACCTAATCAATTTGTATATCGATGGATTTGTTCTGCAAATCACTTTACATCACTTGGACAATTTTAATAGAAGAAATGATGCTAGAACACTATGAGGATAAGTTAAGGAGCAATACCTTCTTTTAGCCAATTGATAAATCTTCAAGCAAAAGGGTTCAACTACCGAGCACATTGAGAACTTCCAAAGATTGAATATAAGCAACTGATATTCTAGATGAGAACTTCATTGATGTAGTCATAGGAACTTTGAAGCACAAATTCAACATGAGGTCTGCCTTTGGGAACCCAAATCATTGGAGAATGCATTTGCTGTGGAAATGAAATGTTGAAAGTAAAACATGGCTATGGCTACTAGCTGACCAATCCTAACATCTATAGAGAGAACAATTCTCCCATTCTAAAACACCTAAACTACAAGGTTGACACCTCAACAATTGGAGGAAAGAAAAGAAAAGGGTTTTATTCCTTTTAATTGTGACAATAGTAAATAGTAAGGGACATAAGTGGTGAGAAGAAATTATTCTACATAGATTGTGAAGAGGAAGCACACAAGAACAAGAACCATCTCACATGAAAAAGTGAAGAAATTTCATCCTTCAAGAGTTGACTCCCCACATGATATCATGTAATGCATTGGTTGGAATTAACACTTGTCAAACACTCAAGATCGAAGGATACATCAAAAAGAAAAAGGTAATAGTCCTAATTGATTCTGGCAGTACTTATAATTTCATTCACTATAAATTAGCCAAAGCTCTCAATTTCTTTGTATATCTAGTGCCAAAGTTTCAAGTAATGATTGCAGATGGAGGAACTATCAATCTCTCAAGAAAATGAAATAAGATAAATCTTACTATGGGGGAATATGTAATGAATAGTCCAATGATTTCTATACCCATGGGTAGTGCAGATGGTGTACTAGGAATCCAATGGTTAGAATCATTAGGAACAATGGCTTTTAATTTTCAAGAACTTTTCATGAAATTTTCATTGGAAGGAAAAGAAATTGAGTTAAGAGGTATGACAGGGAAACCCGGTAATGTGATAAGCTCTAATGGCATGAAAAAATTATTAAAAAAGGGGCATCAAGGAGTTATTGCACAACTATGCTCACTAGATGTTCAAGCATCTAAGACATCTATTCCTTAAGATCTCCAAAGGATCATTGATAGGCATTCTAAAGTATTTGAAGATATTCCCAAAGGTCTTCCACCCACTCGAAATCATGATCATGAAATTCACCTAATTCCTGGGAGTGTTCCTCCTAACATCAGGCCATACATATACCCTTACACCCAGAAGAGTG
>SNQJ01S0004638.1:28911-90955 GCA_010110895.2 Picea sitchensis | reverse complement strand
AACCCCCCTGCCACAACTGGGGGAAGGAGAAAGAACAAGGAGCCCACAGCTCCACTTCCTCCACGCATCCCACCACCTTGTGCACTATGTGAGAAAGAGGGACATCCAACCAACAACTGCCCATCTCTACCAGAGTTACAGAATTTGATTACACTCACTCCCACTCCCCCAACACTCGCCACTACAGCCAGTCCTGCCACTACCACCCCCCATTCCAGTAGTAAAGGGTTGCGGACCAAATTCGCTTGTGCTATATGTTCAGAATATGGCCATTATACCCACCATTGTCCAGCACTGCCACGCTTTCGACATACATTAGCCGCAGTACACCAGAGCTTCCAGAGCAACCCCAGTCCTGCTACGTCCTCCTCCTCAAATATCACTGACATCCGTTATGTCACCACTTCAGTCAATGAACGTATGAGACGCCCTTGCTCTCTCTGTGACTCATTAGCTCATTTTACATACCAGTGTCGTATGATCCTTGACTACAAGCAACGCCAATTGACCCTGCTTCAACGGCCTGCAGAATCAATAATTGACATTACTTCATCACTAGAGGATCTTCATGTCATTTCCCCTGAACCTGAGGCCCTTCCAACGCCTCCCTGGTTCTTAAACAACTTATCTGAGGATTCACCCCCCAATCCCCCCAACTCTCCCACTCATTCCCCTACGGACATTTTACACCCAACTACTATGGGTACCCCTCAGTACTTCAATATATGGTTTATGTCAAGTGAACCCTCACCATCTCCTAACATTGTTCCCCCTGCTTCTTCACCAGGGGGCAACCACACAAACACCGTCACCAATATCACCCCTCATGACCCCTTGTATTCCCGTCACTTCCAATGTGACGAAGAAATACTCAAAGAATTAAACCACCCAGGTCTCCCCTAGGATGCGCTACACCACCATGCACTCTTATCTCCATAGGAAGCCTCCATGCCTCCTAACCAAAACCCCATTTATGTGGTCGAAACCAAGGATTTTATCCCATCAGGGCCTATCGATTGGTTCAAAAACCCCATTCCTGCCCCTGATGCTTTTGAAGAAGGAAACATGGCCAACATTTCCCCAACCATTAAAATCAACATTTCCATAAAAAATGGCATCGTCAAAGAAATCACCATTGGAGCTACTTGCACTCCTCAGGAAATCACCGCATATAAAGCCCTCTTCCAAGAATATCGAGATATTTTTTCCTGGTCCTACATAGAAATTCCTGGCCTTGATCCCTCTATCATCGAACATCGCATCGACACCTGGCCTGACATTACACCAGTTCGTCAAAAACAACGACCGCTACACCCATCCAAAGCCGCAGCCATCAAAGCCGAAATTGACAAATTACGCGCTGCTGGGTTCATTTACCCCATCACCTATACCTCATGGGTTTCCAACCTTGTACCTGTTAACAAAAAATAGGGCACTATCCGCGTTTGCACCGACTTTCACGATCTCAATCATGCACGTCCCAAAGACAACTTTCCAATGCCTTTCATCGATCAAATTATTGATGATTGCGCAGGCCACGAAGCTCTATCCTTTATGGATGGATTCTCTGGTTATAATCAGATTCAAATTCACCCCACCGATCAATATAAAACCGCATTCACTACCCCGTGGGGTAGTTTTTCATATTGTTTCATGCCTTTTGGCTTAAAGAATGCCGGTGCAACTTTCCAGTGGGCTATGACATACATCTTTCATGATCTGGCTCATATCATCCTGGCCTACTTGGACGACCTCACAGCTCGATCCAAGAAACACACCCATCATCTTGATGATTTACGAATCATCTTTCAACGACGTCGTCAGTACAATATCCGCTTAAATTCGCTCAAATGTGTGTTCTGTGTCACCACAGGGTGCCTCCTCAGCTTTATTGTTTCCCAAAGTAGTATTACCATGGACCCCCTCAAAGTCCAAGCTATCACTGAAATTCCACCTCCCCAGAATTTACATCAACTTCAGAGCCTATAGGGCAAAGCTAACTTTCTACGACGCTTTGTCCCAGACTACACCATACCTGCACACAGTTTCCTTTTCTTACTACATCACGACATCCCATTTCACCGGGACGACCATGCCCAACAGTCATTTGATGATCTTAAAACAACACTCTCGAATGCACCTTTAATTAGTGCACCTGACTACAATCGTGACTATATCCTCTATGTATCAGCATCAGCTGTATCAATAGCAGGAGTTCTCGTCCAGCTAGGTGATGACAATCGTGAGCACGTCATTTATTACGTTAGCAAAAACCTCTCAGGGCCACCCTTGAAGTATAAACACGAAGAGAAACTTGCTCTTGCAATCGTCCTCGCAGTCCAGAAACAATGCCACTACATTTTGCTTCGCACAACAAAGGTCGTCGTAGATTCCAACCCTATGCAATACTTGCTCAGTCGTCGACAAGTTAACGGTAAATTTGCTCGATGGATCATTATCCTTCAGGAGTACGACCTCGAGTTCTCAACACCTAAGAGTAAGAAGGCCCTCATTCTCGTCGAGCTTGTCTTGGCCCTCCCCTCTAACACCACCAGTGCCCTCGTCAACACCGACTTTCCCGACGAACATCTCTTTTACATCACTTTGGATGATCCTTGGTACGGCGACCTCCTCGTCTATATTCGAATTCAAAAGTTTGGTAACCACCTTTCACGAGATGATCGTTGTCATATTCAACATCAGCCCCCCCGCTTCCTCCTCATCGGAGACATCCTATACCGACGGGGAGTCGACACCATTCTTCGGTGATGCTTGACTATTGACGAGGCCGATAGAGTTTTAAATGACTGCCATAGCAACGCATGTGGGGGCCATCTGTCGAGCATATCCACTGCTCAGAAGATTATCCAAGCCAGTTACTTTTGGCCTACCTTGTTTCATGATTGCATTCATGTCATGAGACGATGTGAGCAATGTCATCTCTACACCAATAAAGCCTGAGATCCCCCCGCTCTTCTTCATCCCGTCATCACTGCTGACCCTTTTTGTAAATGGGGCATCGATTTCATGACTTGTAATCCCCCCTCCAACAATGGTCACAAATACATTGTTGTCACCGTTGATTACTTCACCAAATGGGTAGAAGCTATGCCCACCTTTAACAACACCGTTGACACTACAACGTGTTTTTTCTTTAACCACGTCATATCCCGCTTTGGAGTACCGCTCCAACTCGTTTCCGATCATGGGAAACACTTCGAGAATGAGATCTTCATCGAACTCTCATCTTGGTTAGGGTTCTCTCACGAGTTTGTCTCACCATATTACCCTCAGTCTAATGGACAGGTCAAAGAAGTTAACAAAGTACTTAAGACCATGTTACAGTGCATGGTTAATAAACATAAAACCAATTGGCATCATATGTTATTTTCTACGCTATGGGCTTACCATACGGCTGTGAAAACAGCTACCGGTTTCACACCATTTCATCTTGTCCATGGGGTTGAGGCCACTCTTCCTATCGAGTGTGAAATTCCCACCTTACGCACCACAATTGAGCTATTCCCCGACACTGTTCCAATGGAGCAGTGCTTGCTGAACTTGGAGTCTCTGGATGAAGATCGTCGATCTTCCTTATAGAACAACGAGGCAGCTAAAAAATGATCCAAGGCTACCTTTGATCGCCATGTCAACCTTCGCTCATTTCGCGAAGGCGACCTCGTCCTGGCTTACGATATCACTCATGATACCTTGGGCCACGACAAATTCGAGTCACTCTGGCATGGCCCATACATTATCCAACATTTCCTCACCAAAGGCGCATACATCCTAGCCTCCCCTGAAGGCCTCTCTCTCAAAGAACCCGTCAATGGGTTGTATCTCAAGAAATTCTACGCTTAAACATAGTCATTCTACTTTTAGGTTATTTCTTTTATAGCGTTTTTAATCTTTTTTCCCTCCCTCACATCTAAACTATCCTTTGTTCTATTGACATATGCTTCCTCCACCAGCCTACCACATCGGTTACGCCAACGGTGCCAACCGTTGGACACAAAATCTCGCTTCAGCGGCTTGGGCTGTCTACACCCCCTCACATGAAATGCTCCATTCGAGCGACATATGTTTAGGTTCAGCAACCAACAACCAAGCTGAATACACCGCCGTCATTGGCCTCCTAGCCGATGCCCAACATCATCGTATTCGTCACCTTAGCATCTTCCTCAACTCTCAACTAGTCGTACTCTAGCTCAACAATGTGTGCCGAGTCCGTGATCCTTACCTCTTTCACAAATATCTGCAGGTTAGACTTTTATCTCGACATTTTGATTCCATTACATTTACATATATCCCAAGACAATTGAATCAAATTACAGATAACCTAGCTAGTATTGTGTTAGACTGACATATATCACATCAAGCTACCTCTACACATACATAAACATATAACACAAACTGTCATCACATATATAGATTAGACATTATCAATACATTTACAAAACACATGTAAACACCACATCGATCTCACGAATGTATACTCATGTATATATCGAAAGGTCCACAGTGTCATCCAACTGTTTACATACAAAAATACACCTATTCCCAGGCCAATGAAGCACCTCGGTACAAAATGGGCTCACCAGCCTATATACAAAAAATATATATACATCAATGCATAGAGCACCACGCATGGTGCCTCTAGAGAACCATCGCCTGCTCCTCCCTCAAGCGGTGGCGACCCACCACCACCTACCCTAGGCGGTGGTGGTCCACCCCCTACTGGTCCCTCCTGCCCCAATGACAGTCATCTGGTCGTCATCGCAGCAGCCATTGTTGTTCGTCGTACTATGGCCCGCCATGGCAACGACACCCTCACACACTGCTCCAGGATACCCTCATCCTGGATGCCAAACCATATTCCCTCAGGCATATCCTGTAACACCGCCTCCAGATGATGGCGTATTTCCTCAAAATCCACTCCGGCAGATGCCGGAGGAGCGTGTGATGGCCCAGCACCAGGGTCATCAAACCAACGTCTCCTCGCTGCCCTCTCTGGCTTAGCAAGTCTCACCACGGTGTCCTCACATCAACGTCTCTCTCCCCACAACAGTCTCTCCGGCTCCTAACGAGCCGACGCTCTCTGCAACTCCACCTCGCGCCCGCGAGGTGCAACATCTGCACATACAAACCAACAACAGATAGGATCAACATCTATATCATATACATATGGCATGCTATCTCAAAAAACACAAAAACATACATATCAACATCATCAATCAACATACCTCGGCGGTCAAACACCTCCCCTTGAGGTAGCACCATGTCCGGATCATCCCGGAAGTCAACCCCGGCATAGGGGTACCGTAATATCACCTGCGACATCTACCACCATACCTGCATCGCCTCTGTAGTGAAGAAGTGGCCACCTTCGCCACCACCATGGTGAACCAACACAGTCGACCACCACCTCAGCCATGGATCTCACGCCCCAGGCGCACCCAATAGAATCCTAGGGTGCAACATCGACACCCTCTCCAGAAACCAGGCCACCAAGATGGATCCGAAGGCAAACTCCCCCGTATTTGTAGACCGATTGTGGTCCAACTGCCCCACCATCCTCGAGTGCAGCGTAATCCCCCAGGCAAAATGATCGCCAACCAACACCCTCCCCATCACCATCAGCTGGCCACCGCTGATCCGCTGTGTCGCCAGTGACCCATACACTCTCACAATCATCGCTGCTATGCAACGATGAGCTAGGGCATCCATCGCTCCGATGCTCACAACTGTACCGAACATATAGTTCGACCCCGAACAATATCTTCGGCCCACCATCGTGAGTGGTGTATCCCTAGGAAGCATCGGCTCTGCCGGTAGGGGCGTTCCTCGAAATGGGAGCCCAATCAGAAAATACACATCATCCACCGCAGTGAAGGGAATCTGCTCTCCCCACACTATGAAGCAGTGCAGGTCCGGACTCCACATCCAGATAAGAAACTGTAGGAGATACTCCTACGCCCATATCAAGGGGCACTCAAAGAACTTCAACAACCCACAGGCTGCCAAAGTCGCATGTACGCTTGGCTCCTCAATAGCCATGGTGTCTCGTAGCTGGGATCAATCTCGCTCTCGCCAACCAATCAGCATCGTGCACACAGCTCACCTGCACAACACAAAACCGTCCTAAGTCAGCCACATGGAAAATCAAAAACATCAAAAAGACACATTTTATACCCATCAACCTTGCGTCCACAGTGTGGTTTTTTCACCCACAGGCGCGCACACATGCACGCTTGTACACCCCATAGGTGCACACCTGTGCACACCTGTTCACTACATAGGTGCACATGAGTGCACACTTGTTCACTACATAGGCACGCTCTCAGGCACACCTGTTCAGCATACAAGCACACATAGGTGCGCGCCTCTTCAACCGACAGGCGCGCACATGTGTGTGCCTATCCACCCAACAGGTGCACCCATCGTGCGTGCCCTTAATCCCCTCAATCGTACTCCCATGCGTGTCTATCCGGTGGACAGGCACACACGTGTGCGTGCCTATTACTGGATCATGTGGGGCCCATACCCCTTAAACACCTCTGTACGACCCTCTGTACATCCCCTCCCCAAAAAATGAAACCCTAATTCTATGCAGGATGATCAGACCACTAACCTGATGCTCGCAGGTCCTCAATCGGATGCCTCATCCTCCCCGAATATCACAATATCTTCTGAATGCTTCTCACCCAATCACTATAGCAGCAAGTACAAATGAGGTGGCAATGTGGGCCCTACAGCTATATATAGGCCTTTTTGCCAAACTTCCACTCACCATTCCGGGAGCCCACGGTGTCCATTTCTCGATCCGTCTTCAGCCACGAGATCAACATCCCGTCATTTACATCACAACAGTCCCTGGGCCTCTTTTCATCCTGAGCCCCCGGGGCGCCATTTTTCACACCCTGATCGGGTATGCATGCACATATTCACACTTATCAAATACATGCTCATATCTTCGATTCTCTTCAGATATTGTTCACGTCGGGTATTTGGTTTTCATGTGTGCAGGTACTTGATCAGCATACATCGACACAACCCCTTCAGGTATATACTCAACACTGGCATGTAGTCATTCCCTCTGAATCTCACTTACATTTCCAGTCACACCCTCTGACATTTGCCTCTAGGATCCCCATTTCTGGCTCTGCAGTACCCACACCTCCATTTGCATCTTCGGTACTGTCACCCGGTAGCATTCTTACCCACATGAGTTTTCCCATTCATAGCACCTTTTGGCACTTCTGACAATCATGCTATTTTTCAAAACCCTTTAGGGATGGGAGTCCCAATAGTCTTACATCATGTCGCGAATCAACCACATACTCCTTCTCCTCATTTTTCTAGCTTTCCCAACGGACTCCCATATTTTCTCTCCACAGTTCTATGGTCGGGCTGCACCTCCATAGTAGCATGAACCCTCCATTTCATCCACAATCCATCTACCCATTTGCAAATCTCCCTTCATTTCACCTACCTCATACAGAAACCTATCCATGGGGCCCCCACCCTTCATCAGTTCTCCGAGAAGATTATGCCCTACCCGATCCCACCATATCATACTAGGGCACCCGTTTCTGTATTTGTACACTTCCCCCCAATTATTCATTATTTATTGTACAAACGCCTTTATTTTTAGTCATTACATTACCTTTTCGTTGTCACCTTTGGGCGACCTACTTCCCTTTTTGGCAAACCGCAACCCATGTCACCCCTGGTTGGAGCACTACTTATCGTCCACCCTTACTGGCATCGTCCATATCTTCAGAGTACCCCACATGCCACTTACCTCTGCCCTCTGAATTTGTTCACCTTGTCCCACCTCTGGCACAACTTATCCCCGGTCTTGTCGTCCCCCTGACACTCGACCTCATTGAACGGTTGCGACCACTTTTTATCTCACACATACTCCAACCAAGGGCAGTCTTGATTCTTCCCACATCTTGACTTCATCCATGTAGCTCCTCCATTTCCTCACCTCACCTAGTAGATTTCACGAAGCCATTTGCTTCTGGGAGTCGCGTCCCCCTTTTTTGTCGACATCAACACAGTTTCCTAGTAGGGTGACAATATCTTGATTCTCATTATCCACTCAATGAGAGATCTCGGATGGCACAGGGTGAAACACCATTGCTCCCTGCTGTCGTTGACCCCCATAACATTCGACACCAACACTTTCTCATGTTACGGTGGGTCTTACTTTGCGACTATTGCAGTTAGTTATTTCATTTGCCGAAGACCTCTGAACTTGGCTGGGCTATCAATGCCCACGTAATCCATGATACTTATTACCGCAATCATTGCCTACTATTCAGAGTATGTCCATCTGCAGAATTGTCTTCTTCCTTTATCATGACCGCCCCCGAGGGAACTGCAGTTGTCTACACCAACACTTCAGTCATCTTTTTTGGAGTTACATGACACAAACATGGGGCATGCCTGCCTCGTTTGTACACAGTTTTCTGTTTTACACACCTCATGGAAGGTCGGGTCCTACCGGTTCCTTTTTCCCTCCAACGGATCGCTCTGGATGATCCCACTATTGCTCTCTCTTACAACAACATTCTCTGTAGAAGAAACATTGATGGATTTCAGCTATACATATGCTCCTAACCTCATCCATCAGGGGGCATCTGTTATCACTGAAATTTTGTTTGCACATGGTTACAAGAACTCAGCATCGTCAAACAGTGACGAAGTCATCCATGGACCTGAATTAACACCAAATCATTCATAAAAGGGTCAAAAACTATACAAAGTAGTGAAAAATTGAAGGGCGCTATGAAGACACTGGGCACGCGTGCACATGCGCGGAATAGGAACGCAGAAATCGCGCACATGTGCACGATGCGCGACTGTTATCACAAAAAGCCGCGCACCTGCTAAACGATGCATTTATGAGAGTGGTCGGCCTCCCAACCACTTATGGTTCAGCTCCCAAGCCGATTTGACCCTCAAATCTGGACTGGATTCGATTGGATGGCTGGTCAAAGACCTAGAAATGCCCTAATTAGCCTCTTTTCACACTACAAATCAGTTAAACAATAGCTCAAAGGAATGCTATAAAAAGACCATGGATGCACCTCATTTTTCAAGGAATTCAAAGTAATGTTATGCTGCCACTATTCTCTTGGGGAATCCATCCTTGTCAAGAGCATATTTGCACCATTGCATTGGGCAATCCATCTCACCCCTTGAGTGGATTTGCAAAGAGTTCTTTCATCATTTTCCATTTTTCTTTGTTGTAAGAAGAACTTGCTAGTGGGGGTCCAAGAGCCCTCCCTTGGAGGAAGAAGGGACTCATAGTCCCCTTTCTTCTTGGTGTATTACTTCTTTAATAGATCAACCTCATCATTGGTGACATGGGTCTTATGGTTTTTTTTGTTTCTATGTCCCTATGCTCATGAATTTAATTGTTATTGCATTTCTTAGTTTAATTCTTAATTGTAGTTTTTTATTTCTTTCCCTAACTCTTTTCCTTGCAGCTGTCCTACTCAGCAGACCCAACTGAGCTTGCAAGCACCTCTATTTTGCTCACTAAGGTGACAGAAGAGGCACAACAACAAGGACAAGTGCCTATAGTTGAGAAGGTTTGTTTCTAGCCGTGTTTTGCTTTCTAGGTTTTTAGGTAAGAAGAAAGGAATAAAACTGAAAAAAATCATAAACATAATAGGGTTGAAAAAATGAATTCTAAGGAAGAAATTAATAGAAATTTAATTGGAGATGAAGAACTTATGAAGGCTTCCAAGGAAGAAATGAACATAGATTTAACTGAGGGTGAAGTAGTGAGGAAGGCTTCTAAGGAAGAAATGAATAGGGCTTTAATTGGTGATAAGTGCTTAGGAGACTTCAACAATAAGTTGGGAATTCAAGTGTGGGAAGATTTCTTGGCCACTACTTTTGGTGTTTCCTTCCTATGAGAATTACCTGGATTTGGTAAGCATTTCCAATCAATAAAACCATTCTTTTGGTGCTATTCTCCATCCCTTCACTATGCATACAATTATTCTCCATGTTTTAATTACACCACACATTCATTCCAAAGACAATGATCTTGAATGAGATTGTTCTGTACAAGCCTGTACCAAAACATGTGAAACTAAAGCACAAGCAAGTTCCAATCTTGAAGGACAAGTTCTTGCTCAAGCCCATGAGACACAAAGGAGTAGTGAAACTAAAGGTGATTTAGTTTATGGTCCATTGACAACGTGGTTATAAAATATGAACACTATTATTGTCCAAAAATGAAAGAAGATTACATTTAGTCAACTTGTAAATATATTTTAGCAAATTAAAGTCAATTTGTCAGCTAGAATATCTACTAGAAAGATATTCAAATATATGAATGATGGTGTGGTAAATTCCAATATTACATTTTATAACTACTGTAGTTTAGTTTGGGAGAGATTAAGTGATGGAAATTCTTTTGATTTCATGAGAATGAAACTAGCAAAATAAAAAAGGAACAAATTTTTGACTTAATAGATAACGTCATTATAAAACGACCTCTTGTAAGGCCTTTCCATTATGCAAGTAACTTGCAGGCTCCATATTTTCACTCAAATTTAAACCATGAACTGCCAAATGAATATGTTTCACCTCTTAGGCCAGCCTTTGGAATATTCTTATATGCACTCCATGGTTAAATAATAATAATATGGATTTGAGTACTAAGCATTATACAATGCATAAATGAAATACTTATGTATATTTACATGAATTGACTACAAAATGTGTAGACAAGAACATGATTGTTGATACAACACACATCTTAATTCTTTTGATTTGGATTGAAAAATGAAAAAACTATATTCTTTATTAACAACCATGAATTGGTTTTTGGTGTCATTAAAGATATTAGATACACTATCCTCCTGCTTCATGCTGGCCAATCTCGAACAATTCCCCTCTCGCCTCATTGGACCCCTAAAATATGGTTGGCTTTGGCTTTATTCACTCACATCCTATTCTTGTTTGGAGATTTAAACTTGATGAAAAGCCTTCGTAGGCTTAATATTTGTCATATGGTCATCAAAAACAATCCCGAGGTCTTGTGTTCGAAGCCCAAGAGATGCCAAATCCAACCCTATTTCATAATCAGTGATACTCGTCTCTGTTCTTCTGACTTGTTGGGGTTTAATCGGGGCAACATGGTCCATGCAAGGAGTGGTTGCATAAGTTGATAAATAAATAGAGGAATCCAACATGGGAGAAGAGGGTACATAATGGAATTCTTCTTTAGATTGCAGGTTCAATCCCTCCTCATGCCACATGAACATTTGTCTCTTCCATGTAGGTTGAAGCTGATTCTGATTCTCCATCTGATCCCAATCCTTAATGGTATCCAATACAAACAAGTAATCATGGTTTTTCTGAAGCCATGGACAACACCTACGATCTACTATGTGTGAGCATTAGAACCCCATTAAATGTATTGAAAAGCTAATGCTCCTTCTTGGATCTCTCTAGCAAGGAGTCCAAGTGGAGGCTCATTGAGGTTAGAGATAGGGATGATTTACCTATTCCTTGGGACTTCAATATCACTTTTCTAAACCATGTGCTGACAGAGTTGGGTCACAATATCATGGGTTGTTACAACAAGCTCACCGTCAACTACACAATTGATGGGTACACACAATCCATAGGCATGGGGCCCTACATTGTTCCGATCATAGTCGAGGAGGAAAATGATAAGTATCAAGATACACTGGATGGAAAATCTCACTTCCATGGTTGTGCAATACATCTGAGGTTGTAAACATTATAACCATCAATACAAAAATTTCCTTCCATAAGAGGTTAAGAAGTGCATATGGATGGTAGAGATTTATCCAATGATCAGTGTTGGCACACAAGGTTTTGAAGGAGTTGCGTGCAAATCAACACTACATGTGCACCTAAGAAGATACACTACATGATGCCAGGAAGGATAAACATTTGTACTATCCAAAGGAATACCGTGTGCACCAACCCAATTTTGTATTGCACACAGAGAATAAAGAGGATATCGCATGTGGACCAAATCTAAGCGTATCTTTGAGAATTTTTGTAAATGATTTTATAACAACCCGAATGATCATGGGAAAGGGTATGGATGAGCTTGCAATTTAGTTAGGATTGCCACAATCCAGGAAACATATGGGGGATTCATGTAGACACGTAAAGTGAGTAGGAATTTTATTCACTTGAGAGACTGGAGTAGAGAGTTCATGATTGTAAGGGAAGAGAGACAAAAAGATGGAAGAGAGTGTGAGTTCCAAAGAGAATGTTGTTCCAATTTTTCATGAGTCTATAAGAGAGATAGAAGTTGTGTATGAATGAAAGAAAAAGATAGAGCACATGTGCATCTATGTGGTTACGATTTTGTATATGAATGAATATGAAGTTAATGAATGAAATATAAAGTCCTTTCTCCCTGCATTCTTATGTGTCATGGCTTGAATGTATGTCTATTTATTTTATTGTATGCTTAATTTATTATGCATAGAAATCTGTCACTTTGCTATAAATGAATAATAGGTTTATTCCTAAGAGGTTTCCCTGTATGTGTTGTCCCTTCACATCCCTCACAAGACTAATGGTATGATTCTCACAACATCTCAAGTGAGACCTTCTTGGTCCTCAACTGAAGATTGAATATGTCGATGCCTTGGGGTTTTGTTGGTAAATCTTGATGAACCCCAAGTCTTTAACCCCATAGTGAAGGAATACATGTGCAACCCAACAAATGGTTCTATTTCCGGGACTTGAAGGTTTTTTACTAAATGATGAAGGGAAATAATGAGATGGAAACCTTCTCAGGAGGAAATACAAGACTGGTTACTTGCGAAGGAAGATGCATTCACATGATGAGAGAACAAGAAATTGGTGGCCAATGCTGAACACTGAAAACATAGGTACATTTATACATATTTGCACAAAATTTTATTTGATGAGTTTCCTTGTTTGTTGTATGAGTGGATAAAGAGGTAGACAATGATTAACGCTACGTTGGGAGCCTAAGAACCTCTAGCGTGGGACTAGAATTCCATTAATAGACTAAATTATGTGGAAAAAAACTGGGCTAGAGAAGTCAAATTTTGATTCGACTAGGTCAAGTAAGGATACATCATTAAGTTCACCATTGAATATAGTGAGTCTTTCGACGAGATTGAAACAAATTTTATTTTTGGCCCTAGAAAGAGGCTGTTGGAAGAGATCTCCATGTGGATCAAGATGTTATTTGTGGAGAAAGGGTTGATGCACATGGAGCCTGATAGGTTGACCGAGTAACCCCCCTCATGCGTAGGGGGGGATGGAAAGAAGGGGGAAAAAGAGAGAGAGATTGGACCTGGTAGAAGGGGCCTAAAATATGATGAAATGAGGTGAGGAGAGAATGGACCTAGAAGAGAAGAAGAGAAAAAGGTTGAGAGATATGCAAGAAGAGTTGAGCTAAGGAGGAAAGCTAAGAAAAGGAGCAAAAAAAAAAGATAGAAAGGGGTGAAGGGAGAGGGGTTAGATCCAGAGTCAAGAGAAAGGAGACCATACCAGGAGGATGTGCATGAGATAGTTCTATGCCAGAGAGAAGTGCAGAAGGAGAAAGGCCACCAAAGAGACATGACGTAATGAGTAGGGTATCGAGTGAGGATACCAAGAGTAGTGGGAGTAGGTTTGGAGAAGATAAAGTGAGATCCCCTTGGCTGTCAAGAGACATAGTCACATCAGAGGAAGATGAGGTACAAAGTAGTAGTGCCGACATGATAGAAAATGGTGATGGACCCCTTCGAGAAGGGGAAGAGGCTTTAGCTATTGTGAATGGGCTTGTGAAACTACATGTAGGAATCTCTTTGGGATCCCTCACCAATGATAACTAGAGAATATGGAGGAACCCCCTCTTTGAACCACCCCCCTTTCACATTTTTAATCACTAAGAAAGAAATGAAGAAATTTCAAAGATAGGAGTAGAATAAAGGAAAGGAGAAGAGGTCAAAGTCAAGAATAGTTCGAAAGGAATAGTTTCGATGTCAGTATCAATATCACCAACAAATAGTGGTCAATTGGGAGGAAACCATTCTAGATTGAGTATGGAAAACCAAGACAAAACTCTAAGGATACCTATGTTCCATGGGACATGAAGTGATGATGCAGAACAACATTGGTTTATGTGTGAAGCTACATGGTCTGTGAAGAGAATCACAAATGAGGCATCTAAGATAACACACCTGGGGACCACCTTTCGAGAAAGAGCTCTGACGTGGTATATGAAGTACAAGGAGACTGTGCTAGTGGAACAAGCCATGTTCATGATGGAGATTAAGATAGATTTTCTTAGGGAATTTCATAATCCTAAGTCAAAATCATAGTGTATCACTGAGATCAAAGAAATCAAACAATAGGCTAGAGAAACCATATGGGACTATGACCAGTGGTTTAAAATATTGTTAGACATAATGGCATTTTTGATCCAAGACATCTAGCATAGAGAGTGGTTTATCGCAGGAATTCTACCCCACTTTTTTGTCTCGCTCACCCAACAGAAGGTGATGACTCAGGAATAGGCCGAGGAGATTGTGATGCACCTATAAGCTATACTAGGAGGTGGTAAGACATCAACAGGGCTGACATAGGTACAATTTCAACTCACAAATATCACCATGCAATTACAAGATATGGATAAGGCTAAGGTGGTGTGAAAGCATGTGTAGTGTACTACATGTCACATAGAAGGTCACCATAGGAATGAATGGCATACATTAGGGAGCTACAAGGCGACATGTGTGACCAATTGATTTCTAGCTAGACCTTAGACTGAGTGGTGAAATATTTGCAAACAATGAGGACTTATATCTCAATATTTCCCAACTTTATAGAAATATCAGAAGACTATGCATACTCCATTTTGCAAGTTCTATAAATCCATGGGGCATGATGTGAACAATTTCCAGTCACTTCAATTGATGTAGGAGCACACTGTAGATTCCTTTCAGGTCTAGGAGGAACAAAAAGGTGGTGACTGCGGAGGTGCTGATAGAAGGGGATATCAAGGAGGTACGAGAGGAGGGTATGGATGAGGATGAGGAAGATGATATGGTGGTGGTAGAGGAATAATGCATATTTTCTTTATTTGTGGTGAAGTAGTCCATGTGTCACAATTTTGTACTCTCTCTCTTTTTAATGAGAGGGATGTGAAAGCCCTAGCTCTTTATTTTACGATTCAATACGTATCCCAGGACTGTCTCTATTCCATCCACCCGTGACTGACTGTGTTCTTGGTGCACCCTTTGTGGTATGAGAGTGTGAAGCACCCAACGATTAGCAAGCAATTGCCCAAGTGATCAGGCCTGGGCCAGTGTAACACCTACCGAGAACCAGCAGAGCAGCTAAGAATGAATGGAAAGGACCCTTAGCCGTTCATTTGTATCATTCGAGTGACCGGAATGGGAAAACGAATGAAGAAACCATGTGCTTTCTGTGGGTACTGCCACAATACCAAGCATGTCATAGAAGATTTCTTAGATTTGTGGGAAAAAGGGAAGAAAAGAAGGTACATTGCGAATCGCGATATGGTCATTGTGGAGATGCACTAGGATTAGAAGCCAAAAGAAGAGGTTGATGTCTAGGTGTGTTACACATTATTTTGGTCACCCCAGTGATCAACTGATGACATGTTCTTAACTCACTTCCATGTTCCCTGAAAACATTAAAAGAGACTTTCTCCATGAGAAAAGTGGTTTGATTTTCCTACCTCAAAAACTATGACAAGGAAGATCGTCGCACCCTGCTTTATGCTTGGGGTACGACGATGCTTGATTGTCACACACTGTAAAAAATATGGACTACAGTGTCGTCACAGGCTGCCTATGCATAGGGTGCGACGATGCTTAAGCAAGGGAAAAGTCAAAATTCACAAATGTTCTAGAAGGGAATCTTCTAGAAGATGAGGTGGCCTCTGATCGGTTTGGATCTTAATCGCTTCTCTGATTTAGTGGGATCATCCTAATCTTCTCATCCATCCCTCTTTCACCCTATATAAATAGGTATCTCTCATGGAAAAGGATAAGGTTGAAAAGGCTAAGGTTTGCATATGTATGAAGAGTTCTGCTATAGATTATACTTGAGATAGATTTCCTTTAGCTCTCTAAGTCAGATTGTGGATATTCTTCATCAAAAGAATTGGAGCAAAGGTGTGTGTGTTGGAGAAAATATCCATTGAAAGGGACCTTGCAACATCAAGGCATAGGTTGTATTCTCCAATTTACATTTTAATATAATGCAACAATACATTTCTTCCCTATAAAGCTGTCTTGGCTTTGTTGGTTTGTGCTTCTTAAACATGTTCACCATCCCGAAAATCCAAAGATGGAGCGACAAGGATGACACTAGTGAGGATCAAGCGTCATTTAAAAGGTATGTCACTTGTCCCTCTCTGAACTAGTTTATATGACAATGAAGTCTAAGATGGATTTTTTACTCTGTCTTGTTTTGTTATAGATTTCCGTGGAAGTTAGGGAGATTAGTTTGTGTCCGCACTTACTGATTTTTTCGATAACAAAATTGGCAACCATACTAGGGATACAACCTCTTTGTTTTTTTGCTTCTTATTTTCTTTTAGCCTACCTTCTTTTGATAAATTTCATTCTTTGAGTCTGTGGGTGATTTATCTTGACTCTCTGGTCCTGAAGGTTCATTGAGAATTTTTTTCATTCTTCCCAATTTTATTTATATTCATAGATCGCCGCACTATGTCCTATTTACAACCTGCGACGATTCTTTGTTGTTGCACTCTACTTGTGCAGAACATGGAGATGGCGTTGCATTGTGACTTGCTGATAGCCTGCGACGATCCTATATCGTCGCACTGTACCCTTCTGTAGCCTGCGACGATTCCTGTAGGAATTGTTGAGTGGCAGTTAATTTTCCTTCCTTTGCCCAGATTTGTCTTTACTTCCTGGGATGAACTTTTAGCATTGGTGAATGATTGGCTTACATATTTTAAGCCTAGATTTGATTGATTTTCAAGGATTGAGAGTCTTGTTTATGAGCTTTGCAAGTTTTATTTTTTGACTTCTTGTCGCAAGGGTATAATCTCAAGACTTTGTTCCTAGGTGCTTGTTTGATAAGCAGTTATTGATTTCTTTTGAGTTTTGGATTGTTGTTGATTAAGAGACACTTTTGTTTGCATTCAACAAAAGGTTGTCTTATCATTTCATTTTTTCTTGCATTGTGAGTTTGATTTGGGAATAGTGTTGAGGAGTGCATTAGTCTTCTTAGACCATTCTTTCTTTTTTGGATTATGTCTCTGTTCTGATTTGAAAAAGAAAGGACTGAAGTTTATTCTTCTTGTTAGTAGTCTTTGTAAGAAATTTTTTGCATTCAAATATTTGTTGAAAAGAGAAAATTGGAAAAGTTAATATCTTTGATTGTTTGGAATTCATATCATTAAAAGATTGAGAAATTGTGCTTTGTAGCTTTTGTATCTTGGAAAAGAGAAACCTTCTCCCTATTGTAATTAGAGTTCATCGAATGAAATGATTGCATTTCATCTCTTCTTGCATCTTATTGGGTCAAGGTCAAATACATCATTAGTTTCACTTCTGTTTCCCTTTTGAGTAAACAACATCCTTTAAAATACAACATAATTTTACAATCTATTAGCAACTTTTATTTTCTAGAACTTATATACACCAACATTAGCTAGGATAACGCTTTGGAATAGGTTGTAAGGAACACTCTCCAAAGAAACAAAACAAAAAATAGTATCTTGTGATAGGGAGAGTACAAATCCACTTGCTACATTTTGTCCTAGGAAGCCCTTCTAACACAAGGGTCAATCATGAGGTCGCATTAGGACCAACAAAGTTACTCACCCTGCTTTGTTGGTCTTAGTGTAGAAATTGCGCATATTATTGGGGGTCACTTGAGAATAAAATATCGTGGGGACCTTCTCAAGTTGATTTTGGGATTAAATACCCTGGCCTTGCACATGGATCGAACTGTCGAATGCTTCCCTAGGCATCATTGTCGTAATTGGTAACCTTAGTGGTCTATCTCTTTAGAGGCTTTACACGAGGTTACTGTGGAGGGGAAAGTCTTCACAGTACCCGAAATCTACGTTGGCCAAACTCACTCGGGCTCCTTGGAGGGTATACCCATGATTATGTGTGGGAGCTTGCACCATGGTGTAAGTCCATTAAGTAGGTTGTCAACGTAAAATTTCCACCCGTTTTATCCTAACCCCGTCTTGTCTTGATTTCGCAATGTTGGACTTCATCACCAACTAGTCACTTCGAAATAAGAAGGTTTGTTTGCATGTTTGATATCTAGATTTTATTAGTGAGTGTTTTTTGTTTCTCTAGTTGGCCATATCTTTCTTTCATTCTTTATTTGGTGCGACCAACATTGACCCTCACCGTTCACATAGGATGCAAGGGTTACCCCCATAAGATCCAAAAGAATATACTCCTTTGCTTCCTAACTCACCAGAGGGTTTTCCTGAAGGAGTAGTCAATAACAACGTAGCCTATGAGATTGGAAGTTATACTCCATTAGAGGAATCCATACTTCATGTAAATCCATTATTGAGTGTTGTACGAGATCCACTTTTGCTCTGGATAAATTCATTGGGAGATGTTGTTGCTGAAGATTATACTAGAATACCTACTGGACCTCACACAGAGTCCGATTTAGACGATCCACCCTTTCAGAGTGAGCTGTTTAGAACTTCGGTTCATACTGCTGGAACTTTTAATCCTAGTTCTTCTGGCCCTGTCCGTTCTCTTTGGAGAACCTCTTCGGCACACGATATTTTTGAAAAACTAGAAATGAGTCACTTATGTCAGAGGACCTCTAATCAACCTATGACATCACATATGCCTATGAATTCCACTTCTTATACAATACAATACAATTCTTCCACTGCTTATAGTTGGTTCTCATACAATTCTTCCTCTCCATCTCGCTAGCTCTACCATAGTCGCACAAGCTACACCTGTTTTTGCCAGAAGTGCAGTAATCAGTCAAGCTCCTATTGGAACACCACTTTTGATTAGATCAAATCTGTCACTTCCACTTGGGTATCATGCTATAAAAACTTCTATTTCTAATCCTGCCCAAAATCCATCTGGAGGGGCTAATCGTTTTGTTCCTCCCGGGTATAATGCTTCTAGTAGTTTTGTTCCTACACTTACCCAGGTTCTCTATGGGGGGCCTAACATTCCTCCTCCACCTTCACCTGTAGGATCTAATCATATTGGCCCAAGTAAATCCAATCAAATTGTAGGCACAAGTCATTCTGTTGCTTCTGGTTTTCAAATTCTTGTTGGAGGTCAACCTCAAGTTGGGGGGCAACCTCAAGTTGGGGGTCATAACCTAGTGTACGGGAAGTATACCTCTGGATTATAGTCTCAACCTTGGAATTTTCCTTTCCAAGGCAATCAAAAACTGTCTGGGGGGAAACCTCCTCAAGTTAATTCCTTTGTACACCCTAATCCTGGGCAACCATATCTAGGTTTTATGAATCCTACCTGGGGTCAAGGTTTTCAGTCTAATGCTCCTTCCCAAGGGAGCTTACCCAATCAACCAACTCAAGTTGGCTATTTGACTCAAAACCCTCCACCACCAAATTTGACAGGACCCTCTAACTATCTACAGACTGCTTATGGTCCTACTGGTATACTTACATGACTACCCCCTCAAAATTACCATTTTCCTCAAGTGAATAGACAATCGTCGTTTCTTGCTACTTTGAATTTACCAGATTTATCTAGGATTTTGAATGATCCTATCTTGCATTCTCCTTATTGTCTGGTCATACCTTCCAAGTTACCATTAGAAATTCCTAAGTAACTTGGAAGGTATGACCGGACAATAAGGAGGATGCAAGATAGGATAATTCAAAATCATAGATAAATCCGGTAAATCCAAAGTAGCAAGAAACATCAACTATCTGTTCACTTGAGGATTAGCAGGAGTCGTCCGATTCAGAGGGACGCGTGGCACCAGATCCAACGATTAACGGTTCACAAATAAGAGGTTTTAACATTGAGTGGATGACGACTGGGGTTTTCGAGGAAGCAATCGTGGCCGTCAAATTCAAAGCAAGTCCGATCGTTGATCTAAATGAGGCTATTTCGTAAGTTCGGGCATCGAAATATTTAAAATCAAGTGGAGATAAGACTCCCGAAAGATGAAATCCAGAAGCGCCTTTGGATATAAGTGCCAAGTTATGACTTGAGGTCGCATGCAGGATAGAGCAATTAAAATGAGCTGTGCCAAAGGCTGAAAGTGCCCATATTGATCACAGAAAAAGATCAACATGGCCTCGAGACGTCAATATTGACTCTCAAAAGTCGTGGGTACCGTTTGAGCATTCATGAGTGTCAGGCCTCATCCTGAACCTAATGAAGGTAGTTATTGAATATGTGGGTGGCAGTTGAGACCTCGTCTCACCCCATAAATAGAAAACATGTAGAGAGCAGTCGTGAAGGTGGACTGTCAATCCGAAGCTTCATTATGAACAAATTTTCCTGTAAAGCACATAACTACACTTGGATTGCATCTGACAGGAGGAGGCCTGCAAAATATGATAAAGCAGGTGCTGACTGAAAACATTAATGCAGTGGTTTGATCACACTCCTGGTGGTTGCAACATTTCTAAGTATATATAGGCAGTTTTAGTATTTTGTTAAGGTCGAATGGTTGAGCTAGGCTCCCTGATATTGTAATATTTTGATGAAGAACACTGGTTCTTTGGTTATGTACTTGATTTGAGACTTCTTGGTTAATCTAAGTCAGATTTCTTACCCCATCTTATTTGCCTTTGATACTGAGAAAGTTCATGAATGACTGATTCACATGAATTGTTGTAACTATATTATGATGAATATTTGATTATAGTGCTATTATGATTTCTTTCATTTTCCTTGAAATTTGAATCCAAGAGGATCTTGTTTTTGAGTTTTTCCTCCTTAGGCTGCTTGAAGACCTGATGTCCATAGAAAACCTCTACACCTTTCTCACCAAAGTCTCCCTTCTACTCACCTTTACTCCAACTTACCGACTGAAGTTAATCCAAGACCTCAATTGCTTGTGCATGCTAGTCCATATTTCCAAGTTAGAACGTTATTATCATTGAGTCTTCTCCATTTGACCTCTTAAAACTCAATTACACTCACATAAACTGATGGGTACCGGGATTACCTTATATGCAATATGAAGGTGACTTCTAGTGTTAATAGACCCAAATAATCATGTCATGACCTTCCATCTATGGTTTTCATCCAACTCCTTGATGGATGACTCCATTAGATTACGTCTTTTCCAACGAACTCTTACGAGTTCGGTAGGAAAATGGTATATTGAATTGCCACAAGGATTCTTCAATGACTTCAACACCTTAGCTATGGATTTATTAACAGATTACCATCTACCAATCCGATATGAAACAAGAGACAAAATTTTGAGTTCATTTAAACAATCCTCATCCAATCACATTTCCGATCAATGATCATATTCATGAGTGGAGGAGGAGAAGATGCTTAATCAAAGTTCCCCTTCCTGATCAACTATTGGCTGAGTGGTTTACCAAGTCACTCATTTGTACTATAGCCCATGATGTTTCCATGGGTGGTGTCATCACTGAAGAGCAGGCGATTAGTCGTGCTCAATATTTGGATCTCGTTTATTCACAAACATGAACACTATATGACTTGATCCCTAATGCTCCTCTCCCATCTACAAATCCAACCCCAACACCTCCAGTAGCTTCTCATGCTGCTGATGGCGTGATTGGCACTTTTCACACTGAGACTCAGTCTAAAAAAGACAGTCATTCCAATCCCATGTCTAATACTTCTAATGTACAAAATACTCCTCCTCCAACTCCTTTTCCCGATAAAACCTCTGAGGTTAATTCGGTTCAATCTACACCTACCGGTAAAAATAAAAATAAAAATAAAGGGAGGGGTAAGAATAAGGAGGAAAATAATAATAATCAACAATCCAATAAACCTAAGACTTAGCGTGCTGATGACAAAGAAAAGCGCAAACCTCATTATCCTTGTATTATCTATGGTGAGGATCATTATACGAAAGATTGTCCATGCCGTGCTGAGGTTACTAAGTCCCTGCAAGGGACTGTGACATCTCCTACACCCATCATTTTTTCACAACCTTTTCCTTCTCAAAAACAAGCCCAATTGGTCATTCATGACCAAATTTCCCCCTCTACCACATCTTATGTACTTATGTGTACTGGTGACTTCAAGAAGAACAAAGTTTTAGTTGCTACTCGAGCCAAAGATTATTCTCCTTTGAAAGAGAAAGTTGATGATTAACCACCTCCATTGGTTCAACCTCCTCTATCAACTTCACCTCCCAATGATCCTCTTCATCTCAAATGACCGAGTCTATATACAGTTCTTCTTCCTCCTCCTAAAGGCTTTGTTCATAATTTGTCATTTAATCCTCACACACGTGCTGCTCAAAACTACAGTATTGTAGAAGATCTTGCACATGCACCTTCTGGGATGTTGGCTCTTGAAGTCCTTCAAATTTGTCCTACGCAACATAAGGCACTGTTAAAGTCTATTAGTGGAATTGATCCTACTGATTCGAAGTTGATAATATTTGACTTGGAAGATCATATTCCAAGGCTTCCTCCTCAATTAGTGTTTTAGATACAAGTTATTGTGGAAAATAAGAATATTTGTTGAACCCTTATTGATGAAGGAGCTTCGACTTGTGTCATGTCCATCACTTGTTGGAAAGCCATTGTCTCTCTTGCTCTTACCGAGTCACACAATACTCTAAAAGAATTTAATGGTACATGATTTAAACCTTATGCTGTTCTTCCTTCATTGTCTATTATGTTAGAAGGAAAAGCGGTTACTGTTGAGGTTGAGGTCTTCGATGCACCTCTCGATTACAACCTTCTACTTGGCCATAGTTGGATTGATTTCATGCGTGCAATTGTTTCTACTCTTTTCCATGTGATACGTTTCCCTCACCAAGGATTTTTTTTTACTGTCGATCAAATTGCCTTCTTTAATTCTGATTCATGTACTAGTAATGTACCTTTAATTGTGAAAACACCTCCCGGTTATGATAATGTCAGTGTGGGTCTTCTAAATGATTCATTGTTAATGGGTACGTTCCCTATTTCACCACCCGATATTACTACTCCTTTTGTCGCTTCGATTAACATGATATCAACTACTGTTGGTGAAATCCCTGAGTCTTGTGACCCTTGGATAGTACCTAGCTCTGACGACTATCTTCGTTACAACGACATAATGCCTCTAAGTCTGGTAGAACTGGCCTATCAAGCTATTCAATTGACAACTCCTTCTCCTCATTTTCTCTTAGACACGTCTCCAGATCCATTTTCATGTAGTTTTTCACACTGATGAAATGATCATGACAATCATATCTATGGAAGATACCCCATGGGATGATGGACATCATCATTCTATTCTCTTCCTGGAATGTGAGACCATAGAGAGTTACCAGTGGATTTCGAATCCATCTACCGTTGTCACTTTTTCCCCTATTCCTGAACCAATACACGATGTTTTGTATGAAGGGAACTTGGGTAAAATTTCACCTACCATCCCTTTAGATATTTGGTTAAACCTGGAGTCATGGAAAATGTTCATATTAGTGCCTCATGTTCTGCGGATGAGGTCCGAATTAATAAATCTCTTTTCCAAGAATTCCATTAAGTTTTTTCTTGGAGTTAAGAAGAGAAGCTGGGAATTGATCCATATATTGTTGTACATGAGATTAAGACTTACTCGGACGCTAAACCCATTCGATAGAGACTTCGCCCAGTACATCCACACAAAGTTGTTGCTATTAAAATCGAAGTTGAAAAACTTCTTAAAGATGGTTTTGTCTATCCTATGGCTTTGACTGATTGGATGTCTAATCTTGTTCCTATTACGAAGAAACAAGGCACGATCCGTGTTTGTGTAGATTATAGGGATATCAACAAGGCTTGTCCCAAAGATAATTATCCAACCCCTTTCATTGACCAGATTGTTGACGATTGTGCCGGGAGTGAAATCTTCTCTTTGATGGATGGATTCTCCGGCTATAATCAAATCAATATTTTACCCACGGATCAACATAAGACTGCTTTTATCTGCCCTTGGGGAACCTTAGTGTACCAAAAACTACCTTTTTGTCTCAAGAATGCTGGTGCGACTTTTCAACGCGTTATGTCTTATGCTTTTCTTGATATTAAGAACATTGTACAACCTTACCTAGATGATTTACCTGCGCATTCCATGCATCGTCAAGATCACCTGACACATTTACGAGCCATTTTTCTATGCTGTCTCTATTATCACATACGATTGAATCCACACAAATGAATTTTTATTCTGGATTCTAGACGAATTCTTGGTTTTATCGTTTCTACACATGGGATTAGGGTGGACCCTCTGAAGGTTGAAGCTATTCTCAATCTGCCTCCTCCTTCTACATTGCGCCAAATCCAAAGTTTACAAGGGGAGGAAAATGTTTTATGTCGATTCATCCCCAACTATGATGAATTAACGAAAGGTTTTACTCGACTTCTTAAAAAGGGTCATGATTTTGTATGGGACGACACTACAAACAAAGCCTTTGAAGCTTTGAAACTTGCCTTAAACCGTACACCACTCTTATTTCCACCCTATTATAGTCGAGATTATTTCTTGTACTTAACTGCTTCGGACTCTACCATCACTATGGTTCCAGTCCAAGAGGATGATTCTCATGATGAACATGTCGTCTACTATTTGAGTCAGAGTCTCACAACCACCAAAACCAAATATTTTCATGTGTAGAAATTGGCATTGGTAGCTGTTCAAGTTGTTCAACGTTTTCGTCATTATATCTTATTACGCTGAACCACCGTCATTTCCGATTGCAACCCTATGCAACACATCCTTACTTGACAATTGCTGGGGGGAAAATACTCCAAATGGATAGTCATTCTCTAGGATTTTGATTTGGAATTTGAGCATGCCAAATCAATGAAATCTTTGGTTTTTATCGAATTGATATGTGACCTTCCCTCTACTGAGACAAAAACTGTGGCAGAGGATTCCTTTCCTGATGAGTCTTTCTTTCTAATCAGTTCCGACGACATATGGTATGGATACATTATCATTTATCTCCAAACCCAAACTTTTCGACCTGATATTTCTAGTGTGTATCGTCGTCGTATTCAGTATCAATCCCGTCAATACATTATCCTTGGTGACACCCTTTAACATCGTGGTATTGATTCCTTATTTCGACGCTATCTAACCTATGATGAAGCTAAGAAATATTTGAATGACTGTCATTCCAGAGCATGTGGTGGTCATATGTCTGGGTATGCCATTGACCAAAATATCTTACCAGCTGGTTACTTCTAGCCTTCACTGTTTAAAGATTGCATTACTGCCGTCCATAAATTCCATGCTTGTCAAATGTATAACAATAAGATCTAGTCTCATCCTTCTCCTTTTTACCATGTAGTTTCCATTGGTCCATTCGCTAAATGGGGCATTAACTTCATGACATGTAACCCTCACTCGACCGAGGGGCATGTATACATCATCGTAGCCGTGGATTATTTCACTAAATGGGCCGAGGCAATGCCTACATTTGATAACATCGGGAAAACTGCAGCTTTATTCATATTCAATCATATCGTTACTATATTTAGTGTCCCTCAAGCCATCGTCACCGACCATGGTATCCATTTTTGAAATTTCATGATGTTTGAACTTATCGATAAGTTGGGTCTTCAACATGAAAACTCAACACCTTACTATCCACAGGCCAATAGCTAGGTTGAAACAATTAACAAGGTTCTTACTACTATGCTTCGACGGATGATAGGAATTCACAAGTCAAGCTGACACACAATGCTATTCTCAATATTATGGGCCTATCAAACATCCGTTAAATCTTCCACAGGGTTCACACCTTTCCAGTTAGTATATGGTATTGAAGCTATTATGTCGATTGACTGTGAAATCCCATCTTTGAAACTAGTTGTCGAACTTCTCCCTAACACCTCAGCCAAAGAGGAACGCCTTTTGTATTTGATGCAATTATACAAGACTCATCGTGATGCTTCCTTAGTCATTGAAACTCTGAAGAAGCGTGCCAAATCTCAATATGACAAGCATGTCAAACCACGTGGTTTTTCTGAGGGTGATTTGGTTCTCCTTTACGAACATGATCGTGACTTATTAGGGGCCTGTAAAATCAAGCCCATGTGGCATGGCCCTTATATCGTGAAATGAGTGTTGGAGAAAGGGGATTATGAGATGGTAGATTATGATGGAATTCCTTTGAGTGAACCCAGAAATGGGCTTTACTTGAAGAAGTACTATGCTTAAACTATTTTTGCATGAGTGTTGTGTATTTTTAGTGTATCATACTCTAGTGTGCTTTTTTCGTTTTTGTCCTTCCTTTTAGATGCTTACCTTGCATTGTGCTTGGTTTCCAGATGTTAGTGTCTTTGCTACCCTATATCAACTTTGCTAATGATGCTAGTCGCATTATTCAAAACCTACTGTCTTCTGCATGGGAAATCTATGCACCTATGGATGAGTTGATCAGTCTACATGGTGTTTTCCTTCATCGTGCAACTAATAATATCACAAAATACAGTGCAATTATCGAATTATTAACTAACACCATTTCATTTGGCATCCATCACCTTATTGTACGACTTGATTCACATTTAGTAGTGCTGCAAATGAGTAATGTTTATTATATCCGAAGTCCTACATTGTTACAGGTATACTTAAGAATTCGCCTCTTGGAAAGACATTTTGATTATATCGAGTATCAACATATTCCTAGATGTCTAAACACATTTATAGATGCATTGGATAATTATGTGTTAGACAAACATTTGAGACATTTATAAATCCAAACACACATTTTAAAAAGACAAGTAAGCTGATAGGAACTTTATATTAATACGATAAAAGTTACAAAAAGTGTGTCCAAGGACCAAAATATCAAAATAGTGAAGTTCATGGCTTCATGTACAAAATCATCAAGGATGCTTCTCGTTGTAACAAACAATTTCCCGTGCCACTCTACGGATCAGTCTACCAATAGATGTAGATACACCAACTGTATGGCATTGATAGCGAAGAGGAAGTTCATCCACTGTGATATCAGGGATATTCATGGTTAATCCATCTAAGTTTTGCTCGATCTCCTCGAGATCCTCGGCAACAAATCCTTGAACGGCCACAAAACCTACCTCTCCTCGCCTCTGAATGGGAGACGATCCCAGAGGACGATAAGGTGCCACATATGCATTATTGAGAGCACTTGATTGGTCTCGGGTAAATGAAAAAAACATTTCATATAATTAAAATATCAAAAACATCATATAATGAAAATTTCCTTCTTACCTATGTCTCCCCATTGAGATCCCTTAGGAAGAGCTAAGTCAAGATCCCCATGAAATTCCATCCCGACGTACGCATAGTCCTCCACCATGATTAGTTGATTTCTCAGCCATTGGAATAAAACTTCGTCATACTTGACGATAGGCATGCCACCGTGATGAGCCATCCAGTGCACCCATATTTTCATTTGTGGATCTTGTGGAGCGGGTACGCCCCACTCCACCTATAGACGAAATACGAGGACCCTCTCCAAGAAGAAGGACACTAAAATGGATCTGTAACCAAACTGTTTCAACTAACCATTTCAACCTTTTTCAGTTTCTTTTTCATGTTCTTTAAGACACCTTCGCACCAGTTGAAGACCTTAGGCTCCATACACTTGATGGCATACTGAAAGTGACTTTGCAAAGCCATGTGGGGAGCCACACTCCCTACCATTCGGGTAATGGTATAAAGGATGGTTCACAATGGTAAATCCTGAACATCTCTAATGACAACCTTGCCATTATGTTTTTATGTACCTGGCATGCAATGGTGTGCAACATAGTAATCCATGGGTTCTCCCCCACCCCTGCTTCTCGAGAGTGATACTCGAGAGACTCAGGGAGATAACCTCGTCAAAAAGTAAATGTCATCTATATACAAGGTGTGTGTATGCACACCCACGTGAAAAGCTTGTTCATTTACATCCTACATGTGGACCAAATACTCTAGCAATCTCAGTTCGGATCTCATGCCATGGATTTTGAATAACTTGAGTAAACCACACTCACGAAGTGCCATAACTGTGCCCGGGTCATTCCTGACAAAATAATATTCTTCCTCATGATCCCATTCCCTCCACTCGAGCATTTTGACTGAGGAAAACCTGCCAAGTAACATCAAAACAAGATTAGAGTCATAAAAAATCAATTCTTGGAAGTTTTCCTAACTCATTTTATCTTTTCAAAAATTGAGTTGCGATCGTCGCAAGGCTTTGCTTTTACGCAGAGCGACGTCATCGCACCCTGTCTTTGAGTAACCTGCGATGATTTAAGATCTTCTCACTTCATGATACTGTGGGCTTGCGATGATCTCAAAGTGTAGGTACCTCCAAAAAATTGACCCAAACTCAAGAATAAACCGATAAAAATAAAATTTTAAACCATGAAAATATAAAGAGGCAAGAGATTACCTTTTTGACAGAAGCAGTTTGCGAAATGATCCACCATGTGCTTCAGAATCAATATTTGAAATTTGGGAGAAAAAGATGGTTTTGGGCACTATTTGGGTGAAATTGCAAAATGAAATGGTAAATGGCTTGTTTTGACCTATTTTATTACTTTTTACCATATTTCATTAAAAAATTAAATTATTTTTTATATTTTACCTATGTCCTAAAGTCTAACCAACTTTTCAAAGTGTTTTCTATTACAGATTGAATGATCTAAGGACAAGATGTTTGACAAAGGTCCAATATTTTTTATTGTTTTTGGGTGTTTTTCTTATGTACAGATGTTGTTAGAGTTTTTTAGGAAAAACTCCGAGCAGAGTCTTAATTCTTTCTCATGCTCGTGAAACCATGAGAATGCAATCGAGTAATGTTTTGTCATTTTTTTGAACTCGCATTGGTAAAACGGAAAATGAATATTATGGAGTATCCTTTAAGCTCTTTTCAAGCTCCCTAAAACATGAAAAGATAGTCGAGTGACCTTGTTCTTTTCACACTCGTAAAAGTATTTGAAGAAAACATTCAATGAGCAGTAGGTTATCTCTTTTTTCGATCTCGTTAGACTAACTTTCAAAAAATGACATTATAGAGTTCTCTTTAAGTGTTTTTTAGACTCTCTAAACATGAAAAATCCCTGAGTTTTCTTTCTTTGGACTCATAAAACAAACATCAAAAGGCCCATATGGGATCGAACCACTCTGGGATCGAACCACTCCTTTTTAGGGTTTGTTAAACATACTTCGAGGGACTCATCCAAAGGATGAGCTTACATTACAAGCATATGTTATCCTCCTCAATATTGTGTAAAAATAAAGAGGTACTCACCAGAAATGGTGGGGGAAAAGTGGGAAAGAAATATGTATCTGTATCTATGTTAGTGGCAGTAAGTCTCTCTTGAACATGAAACCCCCCTTCATCACTGTATCCGGGTTGGGAAATCCATTTGTCTCTCGTTTGACCATCCACAAGTTCATATGTTGGGTCCTCCTTGAGTCAATGACGCTAAGACAATTTTCGTGTCATTCATATGTTCAAGAGAAGTCCAACCTAAACTAGCCTTCTATCAAGTCGACCATCTGTAGTTATAAATTTTCTACCATGTCGACCTTCCCTGAGTCAATTCTGAATCACTTCATACTCTGATCTTCTTCAAATCTATTACATAGTTCATGTCATTGATGGGGGATACTTTAAGGCCCTACTATGACGAGTCTTTTCCTATCTACTTCAACTCATTATCCAAGAACAAGACTTAGAAATCGCATTAGTACCTTAGAGCCTGCATGCCTCAATGACAGGTTTCCTTGATTTCAACAATGGGTTCATATCATTGGCCCCTGATTGGAAGATTCCATCAAGTGTTTGAATTCAACTCATTCATTCACACTCGTTGGATTGTACTAGGAGTACCTTGGGATTCATTGGCATCAATGGTGATTTCCCTCTCACTTGTTAACGATTTTCATTAATGACCGATAATCAAGTGGTTTCTACCATGTTCGACTTCGACACATGTAATCACATGGCTATATTCGTACTTAGAGACGATGGAAATGAAGACCCTCGATCTCATCGTATCGGTCCAGGTTGCGACAGAGTATTCATAATTTTGTATTGACACATAGATCCACTCTGTATGTCTGGTGGCTATGTCTGAATTTGAATTCTTTAAGAGCATAGATCCACAGTGTATTTCTCGTGGCTATGTTGAATCATGATGACATGGATCCATAGTGTATGTTTAGTGGCCATGATTCACTTGACACTTATGATAGAGACACTTGTAGTCTGAGTATGGGAATGCCTACCTCATAAGATGGTATATTATTATGCAGATGCTTGATTGTTTGTAGGTTCTCGATCGATGCACTCCTTGTTTTCGACACACACATTCTACAAAGTATTTCAGCTGCCACAAGTTCCATATTCATACTTTGGGGGGCATTCTGTTACACATTATTTTGGTCAACCCAATGATCAACTGGCGACATGTGATTAACTCACTTCCATGTTCCTTGAAAACATTAAAAGAGACTTTCTCGATGAGAAAATTGGTTTTCTTTTCCTCCCTAAAAAACTATGACAAGGAAGATCATCGCACCCTACTCTATGCTTAGGGTACGACGATGCTTGATCATCGCATGCTACACAAAATATGGACTGCGACATCATCGTAGGATTCCTATGCATAGGGTGCGACGGTGCTTAAGCAAGGGAAAAGTCAAAATTCACAAATGTTCTAGAAGGGAATCTTCTAGAATATGAGGTGGCCTCTGATCGGTTTGGATCTTACTCACTTCTCTGATTTAGTGGGATCATCCTAATCTCCTCATCCATCCCTCTTTCACCCTATATAAAGAGAGATCTCTCATGTAAAAGGCTAAGTTTGAAAAGGATAAGGTTTGCATATGCATGAAGAGTTGTGCTACATATTATACTTGAGATAGCTTTGCTTTATCTCTCTAAGTTACATTGTGGATCTTCTTCATCAAAGGCATTGGAGAAAATGTGTGTGTATTGGAGAAAAGAGCCATTTAAAGGGACCTTGCAACATCAAGGCATAGGTTGTATTCTCCACTTTCCATTTTAATATAATGTAACAATACATTTCTTCCCTATAAAGGTGTCTTGGCTTTTTATTATATAACTCCTTGATCTTATACATATAATTCATTGGAATGTATGCATCTTTGTTCTCTCCCTCTATGTTGGTTTTTTCTTCTTAAACAAGTTCACCATCCCACAAATCTAAATATGGAGTGACAAGGATGACACTAGTGAGGATCAAACGTCATTTAAAAGGTATGTCACTTGTCCCTCTCTGAACTAGTTTATATGCCAATGAAGCCTAAGGTGAATTTTGTATTCTGTCTTGTTTTGTTCTAGCTTCCTATGGAAGTTAGGGAGATTAGTTTGTGTCTACACTTACCTATTTGTCCGATAAAAAGGTGGTAACCCAAGGAGGCATTCGAATGGGAATGAACTTAGAACATGGAGAAATTTAGGGCCAAACAATTTAAGGGAAGATCATAAAAGTAGCACAGACATGTCCAAAGTTAGACACCGCACAACAAAAAAAATTCCTGCACGATGGACGTAGGGATATAGAGGAGGACAGAGCGCATGAATATTTATGACATGCAATCCAAATATCACTAGAGGAAGCCCATGCACATGAAGAGGTACATCACACCACACAAAGATTATTGGAGGAAGACCATGTGAGTGAAGAAGTACAAATTTCCACATAAAGATCAATGGAGGAAGCTCATGTGTGTGAAGTGGTACAACATGCCACACAAATATTACTAGAGGAATTCTATGTGTGCGAAGAATTATGATGTGCTACACAAAAATCATTGGAGGACGCTCATGTGCGCGAGGAGATATAATGGGCGACATAGAGGTCACTGTAAGAAGTTTGTATATGTGAAGAGCTACAAAATGGTGAACAAAAGGCAATGGAGGAATAATTCATGCATGAAGAGATGTGACACATGGTGCAAGAAGAATTGCAATGCAATGCTTGCCACGAGGAGGAATCTAAGGACCAAGTAAGTAATTTCTTGCACTGTTGCCTTAAAATGTAAGTGACCCTGAGGATGAAAATAATTTAACTTGTATGTTGACAAGATGCATGAGGGAAGAAGAAACTACTATAGCTATATATTCCCCACTGCTAGAAAGGGGCATGCACCAAGTGAGTAAATAGAAGCGCACAGGAAGAGAGTTCAAGATGACAGCTGAACTCAGAGGCTATGAGATGGACAATGTCAAGTTGGAATTCAGATCCGATGTGAACATTTTGCCAAACAAATCTTGGGAGTTTATGGGTAAGTCAAACTTGGTGTGGTCCCCCATTAAAATTAGGTTGGATAACCAATACTGAATTCATCCCATTGGTCGACTGGAGAAAGTGGAGGTGAACATTGAAGGGGTGAGTACTAGAGAAGACTTTGAGGTTATTGATATTATGGATGACTCATACCCCTAACCTACTCTACTTGGGATTGACTAGGAATTTGACAACAATGCAGTCTCAAATATGAGAAAAAAAAGTCCTTTGAAATAGATACCTTGCACATCATTTCACCATTGTATCCAAATGAGGAAAACAAATATAACAAGCTCATGAATGAGGATGCATAGAGTTCCATCATTGTTAACATTTGTAACATTACAAGGTGTAGGGAGGATTATGTATAGTACCCCACAACTGACGGAGAGTTTATTTGGAGAAGTGTATGCTCCTATGACATGGATTTAGAGGATTCCATGGAGAGATGGAAGAATAATATTTATGAGGTTTCAAAAAGAATATGTTCATAAGTCACCAAAATGGAATGATAGATTGGACCAAGACCCTACCACCTACCCTAGTTTGATGGAAAAGACCCAATAGATACATTCCTCACATAGATGAAAAATATTCCCATGACTCATAAAATGTAGGCCCTCAACATAGTATTGGAAGGAATACCTACGTAATGGTGGGAGTAGAATCATGAACATCTATGAGAGTAGGCTTAGGTGGTGGAGATGATTAAGGAAATATTTCGGCCTATGGTAAATCCATAAGAACTTATGTGTTCCTGCGAAAGGTGTTGGCTAGATAAGAAAATATCTAACACACAACCGATTTGTCAAACATCCCAACACACTACACTAAAAAATAACCCCACCCAACATGTGCCTTTGACTAGGATCACACTGTTAGATGAGCAATGCTGACCAGAGTTATAACTAATTCAAGAGTTGTGAAGTCAATAGAATAATCTAGTACCACCCATAAGAACTGATGACCCACCATGGAAAGGGTTGAGGAACATAATTGAAGTGAAGAAGCCTCACGACCTGCCAGGTTCGGAGGTGATCAAATGCCATACCTAGAATGAAGCAAGTGCATGAGGTAGGAATGCACTGTGCCCCAACATGGTAGGACTTAGAGCATAGGTAGAATAGTCATTATCAAAGTAATAAATAGGTAGCATAGAAAAATCAACATAATAAGACAGGACAAGATAGGTCGTACCCTATGAATATTTTGCACATTTTAGAAAAGATTAAGGTTTAAATTCCACATTAAAATTAAAAGGAAGAAACAACAACTGCTGACATTCGATTGGCAGACACAGGTGGATACAAAGGTCGGAAAGTAGTTCGTTAGTTATAGGAGATGTGACAACGACCTAGGGAAAAAAAAAGTTATGGAAATAAGGTCCTTACGACATGTGAGAGTTGTGTGAGGGAAAGTTAATAATGAATGACCTTTATGACAACTTAAAAACTAATATCATTGAGACACATCACCTTCGGTGTACTTAATTCCCCATAAACATATTTCACCTCACTATTTCTACCCAACAAGATAAGAATACAGTGCATAACTGAGGGGAAAAGAATCAAGCACCAAAGTGTTGACAATTTAGGTGAATCAAGTAGTGTACTCAGCTGTCATAATCATCCTAGCATAGACCAAAGAGAATATAAAGGCAATAACCGATTGTGGACGATAATGGAATCCCCATGTAATCTTCACACATGACCAAAAGCTAAGGCATCCAAGGGAGAACATGTTCCTGAACTTGTAATTCCCACCAATATAAGCTTCACGGGCCCTTGGTTAGGGAAGGTTCCCATGCTGTAGTATATCAACTACAATGTTCAAGACCCAGTTCAATTTCCTGAGCTAAATTTCGATTGGTATGTCGAGATAATCCAGGGGTAGACGAGAAACATAAGGTGGCTACCTAGGAATGGGCCAAGCCCCTTCGAAAATATGGTGTACTCACTCTGGTGGATTTCCCACACTTTGGATGAGGATTGCTGGTCAAGGCATGCGTTCGATTATTTCTTAATTGGTTTCATGGTGGATTTCTTTGGCTCGATTGAAAATACCCAATCGATGAGAATACCATGTACCAAGTTTCAGGATTTCCAATGAAGGGTGAAGACCCAACGAAAGTGATCAAGGCTAAGGATGCAACCCACAAGGAAATTTACACTAAGTATGATACATGTAGAGGGTCCCATGGGGTAGTGATTGCAGATATCAATGATCAAAGAGTATGATTTACTACATAGTTTCTTTCCTCCAAACTAATTCGCAAGTGTCACAAGAACAAATGTCTAATTAGAGTCATTGTTGCAACAAAATGACGTTCCACGAGAGTCTAGATGGTGTGGGTGCATTATTTATTAAACAAATTTGTTGATGATTGTTTGGAGGTCTAGGAATTGGGTAACAAGTTTCATTACAATTGGGTCATACTACTAATTTCCATGATTATGTGGAGCCCCCCTTCCGGTCATGAGGATGATGCACTTGGTTCACCTCCCTTCACTGCACCTAAATTTCTCACATGACAATGCACTCAGGAATAGGATGTCTAGACTGTGCATCACAAGGAATTTCAGAAGTGGTACACACAACTTATCAAGGCAAATAATTCAATGTTGCACATCTTGAGCAGTATTATAGAAAGGTATGAGGCCTACCTCCAATTTGAATGTCATTTCCATAATATATTTATTTACCCACTTGCAAACACATAAGAAACAAACACAATGCTTCCATTTTGTATCATGGAAGATGAAATATAGCAAGGTGTCAAATAATGGCCCACTCATCTTAAACCTAACCTTGAGGATGAGCTCGAGCATCTTGAGACAAGGAAAAATAAGAACTAGGATAGGAAAAGAGTAGTAGCAACACTACAAAAATACAAGGCATCAGTTCCCATGAAAAAACAAGAAAGGACATCAAAAGGAAAAGGTGAATGATCCATGGGTCAACAATCCTACATTGAGGCAGATTTTGACAAGGAAAAGGAACCCAAGAAGAAAAATATACAAACACCATTGGTGCCAACGCAGATCAATTTACATTTCATCTCATAACTTGATGATGAAACACACACACCAACTCCCCCATCAGAGGTCCAACCTACACCTATCATAGAGTAAGCCCTTGTGTAGCTCATACATCACACCGTGGTGCTTGATCAAGTTGGTATAAAGAGAAGATGAACATGAAGTAGTAACGGGATGAATACCATATGGAATCCCCCCAACATAGGAAGTATGATAGATTGTCACACCCATCCTAAGCCTATTCAAGGAGCTCAAGGGACAATTGGTGATGTAACAGATAATATAGAAAGAGGATACAAACAAATTCAACAACTTGTTTAAAAAATTAGCAATTGTTTTGCCACCCGATACCCCCCCTAAGGTGCAACAGATGACTGAAGCAAGTGACAATATCCATAAATGAGTACTGTGGTTCAACCCATTGGTCACCATTTCTTTTGACTCATCTAGTGTTAGGATCGAATTGGCACAGGTGCCTACAAAGGACCTGCAGACTTATATGACCACCATCATGACAAATATGGGAGATAAACACTAGCCACTCAACCAGTTGCATGAATGACTACAACATTAGAATGATTTAGAACTCATTGTGCACAAAGAAACCTAGGAAAAACATCAACATGAAATGTAGGTTTTCCAAGAGGTCGATGTTGCACACCAAGAGCTCAAGGTACTTCATGCTGCAGAAATCACTGCACATATTGCAAGTAAATCCCATCATGAAATGACGCTCATTGCCCATAATTAAGTCATCAACGCACTTGATGAAGTCTATGTGCATTTACCTATGAAAAAGAAAAATATTTCAAACACACCTGCACCTATCAAGATTCGTGTAGTCAAGGAGTGAGTCTAGTTCTCGGAGACACAAAAAATCAAGCTTCGAGAAATTATCAAGTGGCCTACTCTAAGGTGTTCGGCTAGAAGGGCACATGAAACCTCACCCAAGTCCTCAAAGAGACAAAACTTGGGGTTTCTCTAGTGCCCAAGAGTCACACTAGTTGGGGAAGTGGGTTCCTTAGACACAAAAACATGCCAAGGGGTTTTCCCAAGCATGAGGTGAAACATGGGGTAGAAGTGACCAAGAGAAAAGGTGCACCAAAGAGGTTGGGGTGCGTCAACATGAGGAGAACACACAAGGTTGGGGTACATTGGTCCCAAGGGATGGGAAGGTTGACGAGCACATGGGTTCATTTGGGCACATGGGTTTGTGAAGGGGCGTAACAGTTCATTTGGGCATGTTGGTCCATGAAGGGGAAAGACACACCCAAAGGATGCGATGGTTCACAAAGGTGACATTTGGAATCCATACAAGAGAACAAGGCACACAACCAAGAAGGCATTGAGAAAGTGCACAAGAGGAAAAAATTATCTTTGAGGTTCTGAGGAATATTTTCACAAGGAGTGGCGATATCCCTCAAGGATCCAAGTCACTCCACATGGGAGGAATTGTGTTTCCTTTAGGTGATTCTGTGGATGGAGTTGGGATGACCTTCTTTGGGTTGAGTCTAGTAGTAGTTAGGGTGACTTGGATTTTGGGGAAGTTTCGTCATAGGTCTAGGTGAGGCATGCTATGAGACATATCCGTAGGTTTGTATGAAGTCTTATGACAGAGAAGAGATGATGATTCTATGGTTGATGCACATTTGGGGTTCTTCGTAGGAGTTGAAATATTTGCTGTGATGGATGAGTATTGGTGTGAAGAATTTGTGTATGAGTGTCATGGTGAGGTGAGGTGATTCATGTGACTCTGCCCAAGTTATAAATCGAGCCAGTAGTGCTCATATTGTAATTGTTTCACAATAATAAGACTTAGCTGGGTGTTAGACATGTCTTATGCTTCTTGCACTATATCTGTGTGCCTCTTGTTTGTTTCACAAGTGTTCTCTTGGTTTCATATATTCATAGATGTATGCTTAAATGACTAAGTGTTAAGTTGTTAACAAGATTGCCTAATTATACAAGTGAGTTGCATTGGAGTAGGAGTGTGACTTGACCATAGCCTATAATGAAATATGGGTATGTTCTAGGTGAAGAGGCCTAGTCTGGATGAAGTATCCTTGGTGTTTCCAAGTAGCCAAGTGAGAGCCATTGCGGTGCCGGACACTCTCAAGAGGTGCACGATCACAAGATTCGGGAAGGCATCCTATGGGGATGTGATAGATGGTATCAGAGCTTGAAGAACACTCTAATATTGCGATGCTGACCGATGGTATCAGAGTGAACTTTGAAGATATTTTTTTGTGGATATAGTTCAGTGGGAATGTTCACAAACTTGGTCAACAGTTCGGTAGAGTGAATTAGTTCATCACAGATACTTTGCATCATACTTATGACATAGGATCTAGTTGATGGTACAATGGAAGGTTGATTTGGGTGCACACCTTGTATAGACTAAGAGAAGATTTTGTGGTGAAAAAAAGCACTTGGACAGGGTGGGTGATCACATAAATCATTGCATAGTTCATCACATTAATTGTGACAGACTTGATTGCAAAGGCAGTTTGGGAGAAAACTTGGTGAAGGTTCGGTAAGGTGGACTAACATTTGTAGAGAAAGTCTGGGAATATACTTGGTTTGATTTGTGATTGAAGTAAGTTCCAGACCTATGTGCACACCTTGAGAAGACTTGGTGTAGATTTCATGGGTGAACCAAGTAGTTGGGGCAAGGTGGACAAGTGTAGGGAATGTCGTAGGAATTGTCACGGATCTAACTACAACAATGATTGCATAAGTGATCACAAAGGGTGATCGCATAAATGATTGTGAAGGGGACAAGTTTTGGGTTTTGACTAAGTGGATGAACCTTGGTGTAGAATTAGGACATGGTAGATGGTCATTTGATGAGTTGAGGCACTTGGGAAAGATGAGCGTTCTCAAACTCAATGTGACCTAGAGAATATTTGCAACAAGGTAGTTGGTTGGGAACATTTTCATCATGACATATTCATTTTGTGCATCGCCGTGAATAACAGTGGATTCGAGCTAGGTTATTAGATGAGTGGGTTGATCGTATCCTATGGATGAGGTGACTCTTCACAGAGTTATGTAAGTTAATTAACAAGAGTATTATTTTTCAGTCAGGCGATGTGTGCATCGTGCCTTGAAGTGGAATCAGTCAAGGTGTAGAGATGGAAGGACATTGGAGATGAGTTCAGCTAGTTGCATGGAAAGTTTGGGACTTATATATATTTCTGAAGTGGATGGATGGACTCAAGATTTTATCATAGTAAAGGTACTATGCAAGTTTTTAGAGCCAAACACAATGATTGAGGGGATTTCATGCAGAAAGTCAGTGGCTTGGGCAAGTGCATGCCCAAGACAATAGACTTAAACCACAGGTGCAAACAAGGATGTCATTGGGAAAGGTATAGTTGGTTTTGATTTCTTACATTTCCTAAGTGTTTCAGTGAGTTATTTGAAGGGAATTCAGATGAATCGGTGGTTCAACTGTAATTCATTTCTGTGGTGAAAACTGAGAGACTTGAGGGTGACTCAAGTGGTACAGATTCAAATAATTCATGTAGCAGTTTGGGATTCCTTGATTGGGTGAATGTGTAGAGAGATTGGGGTGACTATATTGGACGAGTCCTGTGGTGGAATTACGTAGATTTGGATGTAATTGTGGAGGTGACTTGAGGAGTTTCCTAACTCTTGAATGAGGTACCTTGGTGTATTGTTTCCTTACCTATATTTTTTGGGTCATGCAATGACCTGATAGTCACGATGACGGTGCTAGAGTATGGGATGCTTGCTGGAGGTGCAAGGTAGTTTCATTCTAGGAGACATATGGAGTTAGAAAATAAGTCAACCAAGAATTGTTGGTAGTAAACTTGAATGGGAAAATGCAGAGAAAGTGACTTGGGTGGTGTTCTCTCACCTTTGGTATGGGACATTGGATGAAGTAGAGTGTACCTTGGTGACTTGTAGATTATTGTGCGGTGACTCATAGATTTGAGAGCGTCATTGGTTGAGGTTGGTAGAAGTATTGGTTCGAACATGCCTAAGGCATGGAAGTTCTTGGAGGTGACTCATTTTACTTGGATCACTCTGGATAGTTCATTGGGATGTTTTAGGAGTGTAGGCACATTGGCCACACTCATCCCAGATGTTGAGTTGCAAAGAGGTGACTCAACGAAAGGAGGTGATTTGAGGACTTTCCTTGGTTTGGAGGATTGTGTGGACAAGAAGATTTTTGCACGAAGATATTACTTGGGCATGAATGTTTCTCTTGCGTTGGGAAACATGGTTGAGGGTGAATCCTAACCATTCCAAGGCATATAGAGGTAGATGTAGCAACATGGCCAAGTGATTAAGAAGTGGGGAAAAGGAAATATGAATGTGCAATTCTTGGTGTAGATGGGATGTTTCATATCCAAAGATGCAAATGAATATGGGAGGAATTCAACCAAGGAAGCCAAACTTGTGGACTTTATCACAACTTGAGTCACAAGGGAAGAGTTGGTTGGAAGTGTAGAATGATTTCCCTTAATTCTTCACAGACTTGGATGCGATGCAGACTGTGTGTAAAATATTGGATAAATTGACCATGAGGTAGGTAGTGGATTCAAGTTTCCATGGATGACTTTATCTTGGGGTGATTTCATAGTGTAGCAAGGTGAGGGGTGACCTTTCCTTGGTTTGAGGTTGTTGTGTGGATGGAATGAATTGCATAAGGAAGTGACTAAGCTTTGGGCATGTTACAAAATTCTAAAAAAATGAACGTGATAGTTCAACACTTGGAGAGTTAGTGCACGAGAGCATGGCTATGAGGTTGAAGTACAAACATTCCATTAGGTTTGAAGCACAACAGTTAGACATTTTGGAGGATCTCCTTGATGAATATTGGATGTGGTAGTAGTGAGGCAAGGGTGGAAGCTTTCCTTAGTATTTGGATTTGGGAAGGAGTGACGAAGATGTAATAGAAAATACTAAGTTCAGGAAAGCTCATGAGTTGGGAACAATGGTTGGAATAACTACCCAATTAGTCCAAGGCATGGGGGATATCAGTCTGTGAAGACATGGAAGAGTTGGTTGAAGTATGGATGTTGTAGTAAGTTCACAGGAGTTCAACACTTATAAATTTTTATGAGGTTGCATGAATAGATAATTTTAGGGGCTAAATTTCGCAAATGGGCTAATTTTCCATGTTTTTTCCAAAAAAAAGATTCGCCAATTTCCATTTTTTATAAAAACAATTCACCCAAATTCCATAGAATAAAATTATTTTACCTTAAAAATCGCCAATTTTTTTTAGAAACTATATTAAATCCTTAGAAATTTGAATATTTTTACAAAACTATCGCCAAACATTTTACATTTTTCATATTAAGGATTAGTAATATTAGCCCATGTTTCTACATTTTAATATAAATTTCCATCCTTAAAATCATCCCTGGTCAACTTGTAGGGACGATTGATGCAGTAGCAAAAACATAAAAGAGTGTGATTATTGCAGCAGGAAGTACAGAGCACAAGATGCACAACCAATAAGGAATAGAGAAAGTGCACAATAGGAAAATATCAAATCTCGGGTTCTGAGGCATATTCGTACAAGGATGGGCGAGCTCCCTTAAGGAGCGAATTCACTCCACATGGGAGGACTTATGCTACCTTGAGGTGATTATGTGGATGAAGTTGGGGTGACCTTATTTTTTTTGAGTCTAGCGGCATGAATAATGACTTGGAGTTTGGGGAAGTTTCGTCATAATTCTAGGTGAGGCGTGCTATGAGACATAATGCAGATCTATGTGAATTATTATGATAGAGAAGAGACAATGAGTCTATGGTGGATGCACGTTTGGGGTGCTTCATAGGAGTTGTGAAATTTGTTGCAAAAAATGAGTCTTGGTGTGATGAATTTGTGTATGAGTGTTTTGTATGAGCACTACTGGCGTATTGGGTGAGACCTTATTTTGTCCTCAATTGAAGATTGAATATGTTAGTGCCTTGGGGTTTTGTTGTTAAATCTTGACGAATCTTGGGTCTTTAACCCCCCAGTGATGGAATATGTGTGCAACCCAACAATTAGATCAAAGGCCATGGTGCACTAACAATTCACATCAATATATGGATTGGTTCAGGAAAACATTTTATGTGTAAAAAAAGTAAAAAAAAATCTATTGAAACAAGTGCCACTACATGGCTATGTGCTTGCCAACTAGGCATATGCATATATAAAGTCTTATTTTTTTATTTTATTGTACTTAATTTATTTCAAGTCAAGATAAGGAGTTAATGTCTATTTTTATTCTTACCATTCAAGAACAATAATTTTGAACCTTTTGAAATGTGCAACTTTGTACATGATTTAAAACATTGAAATATATATTTGTAACATATTAAAAATGATAAATATGGATTGAATATGGAAAAAATAAAAATAGGATCCCGTTCTATTGAGAAATTCAAGCATGGGTTTCATGATAGTTTTGTAATATTGTCCCTAAAAGAACTGGATGGTGGAGGAAATTATGATATAGTAACTGAAGAGGTGAGCATATCCATAGACAAATGGGTTCCTACCTTGATATGATCCAACTTATATTTAAGCAGGGCTCAGCTAATGCTTTGCATAGTGGGCACTAGCTGGTACCAGGTTTGTTTGCTGGAGTAGTATGTTAAAACTTTATTCCCCACTAGAATATATTGATCTTGGTTGCAGGAAAGAAGTAAGAAACAATATCGTTGACCCATTTGTTTGTGAATGTTTGGCTGGCTACGACATTGGCAATATCTTCAATCTTAACATTCACATAGAAGTCAATACCTATGTGAGTGAGTGCCTTAAGGATTTCTGGATTAGTACCATACATTTTAAACCTACCAACCTTCATTCTTTGGATCAAGTTAATTTATTTTTGTATGGAGGGAAGGTTGTTTCCAAGCTACCCATAAGTGACACCAATAATGTATTCCTTTGCATCTATGCAACAATGACAAAATAAAATGATTTGTTTTTTGAAAAACTAGTGAAAATCATGCAGGATCTATATATAATCAAATACATAGGAATGGTAGTATAAGGCACAACAAAGCCATGGAATTTTATGGGAATGGTTGAAAGAAATGAAAATACTATGGGAAAAAATGTGAACTTAGTCCATTAAATTTCAAGAAAAGAGAAAATAAATGATTATCCAAAGAAAAATGTAGATTTTTTTTATATAAATTAAATAAACATGAGATTTATTTTTTTCAACAGTATCTTAGGCACCCTGACACAACAATATCAACAACAACTAGTGTGGATAATCACTACAACCTTCCCATAATGAGATGCAAACGATAACCACACAATTTAAATTATAAGACCATGGTATTTTACTAGGAAAATTTGATTTAGTGTAAGATTTATTTAAAAAAAAAACCCGATCAATATCATAAACACACATTAGGAACATTCAATGGTTTATTGAAAAACCATGAAATTTACTTATAATAAGGGAAACCCTGTAAGAAAATATATATTAATACCAAAAGAAAATGATAAGAAATCCACAAGCACATATATGTTAGTACCAACAAGAAAATATAAGGAACCCATAAGATTTAGATTCAAGTTTTCTTTTACAAAAGATTTGTTCAAACAAGCAAACCTAATGCTATCAGAGGCCCATAAATAAGAAAAACACATCATAAAAATATGGAATGGTATCTTTTGAAATTGCTCCAGTACACAACTTATGAAAATAAGCAAAACCCAATTGATATCAAAAGAAAATATACATGGATGACTATTTACATGCATGTGTTATGACTCCTAGTATGGCTAAGAGAAGACAAAAACTCTTCACTCATGGAATTGGAATTGTATGAATAATTTCTAGCACCCAACACATAATTTTTTGTTAGGTATGAATGCTTTGACGTATAGTCTATTAGTACAATTATATTGGAGACATGTGTAAGAAGATTGCTATCCAAATAGAGTGCTCTTTACTATATTTAAACTCGGAAAGGTACGTAAATTCAACGTGATTCTGATTTAGGGAAATTAAAACTCACATGTTGTCACTTATAAGAAATTAGCTAAATATAAATCATCAAGTCATATTAATAATAATAATAATTTATTTTTAAGGTCACGGTTAAGTCAGCACACCAAATTGGTACCAAATTGGTGTATGAGACCTCTTTGTTTGTGGGACAAGGGACCCCCCTTCGCTCAGCGATTTGACTGGTAAAGTCTAAGAAGGTATACATACCCTACCCCCTCTGGATTTGAACCTATGACCTCTTAAGAAAAAACACATGTTCTTAACCATTAGGCCCATTAATATAATAATAATAAATTAACATACCATGATTAAAATTGATTTCATTCATAAGAAAAAGAAATATATATTACGGTTAAGTATGAATTTTCTATTATTATTATACCTTCAATCTATTTATATAATATAATAGTTAATATATAAAATAACAAAAAAAAGTTAAAATTCCTCTATTTATTTCTGAAGTAAAAGAATGAGTTTACTAATTAAAAATTGTAAAAAAAAATATATGATGATGATGATGATGATGATTAACGTCCACTAAAACTTAATTGGTCTATCAGACCTTAAGAGGGTAAGTGATTACTTGTGATTCTTTAGAATTTTGTTTCTGTGCTCGAAAAACATTGAGAGAAGGTTTCCAAGATCACCATACTTTTGTTGAGTTAAGAGGTTAGGAAGGTTGGTAGTGTGATCAATATTTTGAAAATGAGATCTAATATGGCTATAGGCTGGACAATTTAAGAGAAAACGTTTTTCATCAATTTAATCATTTTTTAATAAATAAAACCAAATACCATCTTTGTTATCCAGGTGCTATGAATCAATAAATATGTGTGTGTTTTGGGTATGAATATGAACTTCACATATTATTATTTAAATGTGAAGACCCTTGAACATAATAGTCTTGATATGGTTTCTTGTCATGGTGAAATCTATCTTAACCACTTGATGAGGCACAATAGACCGATCAATCAATCAATTTATTTAATAAGAATTTAATAAATCAAATTTATATAAACAATGATAAAATTGTTTATATATATATATATATATATATAAACAATTCAAGGAAAACGTAAAATTGGAAACCATAAATAACTAATAATTTTATTTAAAAAATTAAGCATACTATATAAATCATAGAGGTAAATCATAGAGGAAGGCAGGGCTTAACTTTCATAAACAGAAGCACATAAAGAGAAGCAAGGTACAACGTAGGTAGTTGCTACTCCTCTAGTGAATCTAGCTTAACTTTTATTGGTAGCTGGATAACAAGAATTTAAATAATGGTGTGTGAAGAGAAATAAGTTTTTCGGCAATAACAATAAGACCCACAAGCTATTTCCTATTTCTAAAGGTTTTTTTATATAAATTGTTAAAATGGAGAAGATAATATATATGTTTTTAGACCATCTTTTTTATGAAGTTTCTAAATGTATATATATATTTATACTTGCAATATTTGTTGAGTTTTTTTTTTTTTTTTTTACCAAATATTGTACTATTTTTGTTGCAAGATTTATTATTAATGTTGATTGTTGTGGTAAACATATTTTGTTTTATATATATTTTTTTTTATATTTTTGAACAATATTATAGGGAATTCTCCTTTTTGCAAGTGTTGTTCTATCAATGTAAAAAAATGTTCATATGTTTCAAACAATTGGAGTTGTAACATGAAATACTATAGTAATTAATGGTCTAATTGAATAGATATAAGCATTTAAAAGTAAAAATATAGAATATAAAAGTTGTACCATAGCTTTATCATTTTATAAGTTTCCATACTTTATATGCAAAGTGAATTGCATCCCCACCTTTCTTGCAAGCGTGACAACAACTTTGATTGTTCCAATTGGATAGATATTTGTATTTTCTGCAAATTGTTATGTTTGGTATGCATTTGTATTATTAGTAGATTGCAAGCTTTGTCTCTACAATACTATAGTTTCTTAGTGATATAACACGATCACAGTCACCACAATCATAGTTAGTTTTTGGAAGAATTTTAAAATTTTTAATGGATAGTCCAATGCCAGGTAAGATATTTTGTTCATGTTTTCGAATAAGATGTGCAAGAGCTGTCAAGGTAACTGTCATCTTGCCTTTGTCATTTGTCATTTCGGCACGCAATCGATGTGTTATATTTTTTTTGTCTAGATATGTACTGTATATGGACATTATGTGATCCAGATTTATTTTCGGCACGAAATCAGAGCAGAGATATAATAAAGAAATGCGCAGATATCCAATAATATAATAGAAATGTATCAAAGATGCAACCATAAACACAGATATACAGTAATACACGATTTCTATTAATGAAATAAATGTAGAGAGACTATAAAAATACAGAGTGAAAGACTCGCTAGAATGGTGGCAGCGTATCTTTGGGAAGAGATGTGACGGCTACTCGCATTCACAAGAAGATGATTACAATGAGGCTCTGAAGGCCTTTTTACAATAAAAAAGAATGCCAAAACCCCTAGACATCTAAAAACCTAACCCTAGGAGATGAAGCGCCAAAAGTCATGTGGGCCCCGTTTGGGTAAGTTAGTACATAAACTTCCCGGGGTCGTAACTTTTGCATACGATCTCCGTTTTAGGCATATGATAGCCTGTTGGAAAGGTATTGTCGAGGAGATTCATTTTGGGGGCTCAATCATGCCTCCGGCCATGATTGAGGAGCTCAATCCAGAAAAAAATTCATTTAGGCCCTCAAAATGACCCCAAAAGTTAAAATTGCTAAAAATAGTAAATTGCCAAAATTGCCAGAAAATTGTTTTGAGCGAGTTGGAAAAGGTGGGTGGCCACCGATATCCACCTGGATCATTATGTCTCCAACAAATAATTGTCTATTTCTACAACTATTATTCAATAGATACTATATTAGAAGTTGTATATCTAGACCGATACACAAGGAATGCATAAAATAAGTAATAAAATGGATAATCTATATATCTTCTTTTCTTAATAACATGAAAATTTAAATGCATCCAATTAATCACATTTTTATATACATACTTTTTAAGTTGTTTCTATTGTGCTATGCTGGTTTCTTTGTCTGCACTTCCTATTATTTCTTGTGAACTGAAAACAATAATTGTATATTACATTGACATTAGAACGACATCATAGAAATATGAGTGAATATATTTATTTTCCAAATGTAATAAAAAGACAATTTATATGCATTTACCTCTGTATTTGTTGTTCTTAAGTTGTTTGTTATCTTTGATTGCTGATACTTCCTTCACTTGTCCAACTTTTCCTGATTTAAACACTTAAACATTTACCATGTAAAAGGGAAGTATAATTGATATATTTTATATCTCTTTCATATCAATATACACCCTTCATCTTTCCATTATTTTTCTTTATATGGAGATATGTACATAAGCTATGCAATTGCTATAAACATATAGTATATTATATAGTACATACATGTTGATTACATGTGCACGATGGAATTGTTTGGTGCTATGCTAAGAAAGCCTGTAAATGAAGAATAATGATGCATTGTTGAAGATTGTGACATCAACAAATGTTTTGTTGAAAATCCTTTTATACTTGATATTTTAAAAACATCAAACAAAAAATTATGGTGGACTAAATATGGGATGTCACAAGGATATAAAAGGAATTAAGGACTTGTCATAGAAAAAAAAACAAAAAATCCTATTCTCTACTATAATATCACATATTGAACAACACATAATATATTAGATATATACATATATGGAGATTCATAGTGTGAGGTTATAAATAACAAATATTGAAACTAGAAACATATAACATGTAGGTAGGTGATAGAGAAGAATTTTAGATTGACAATTACTAATTGAATAATATAGAAGTTTACTAAAGCTATTGTATTTAAAATTCAATCAACATATATGTACATTTTTTTTTTTTAATATCATTATATCTAATGTAGGTGGTGGGTATTAATTGTAATTGCAAATCCAACGCTACCCACCCCCTCACTGCATAAGAATGAACAATATTTTGTAAGATAAAAATGATGCACTTTACAACGAGAAGAAACATGTTGCATCAAAAAGAAAATAATGGAAGTTTATAATGGAAATTGAGAAAGATATGATGTATTTTATTATCAAAATGAAAAAAAATGGAAGTTTATAATAAATTGTTATTATAAAAATATCAAAGCAAAGGAAGGCGATAGGATATTTTATTAATATACAAGTTATTAAAAAATTAAACTAATATTCAGTCCTATGATCTTGTATGGATGTGAAGTTTGGAATTCCTTTTTGAGACTCTCATAAACCATGTTATCATATATAGATATATGTTTGGAGTTTCATCGAGAGAATTATGGAGGGGATTTGATCAAATCAATATGCATTTGATACTTTAAGCTAGTTTTCCCCTCCCTTATTGAAACGAAGGCTATGAATAGATAGAAAAAGATAGTTAACATGAGAGGGAAGAGGATTCTTAAGTTATTTTCAAACTTCTGTCACCTGAAGGCCATGACTAAGTGAGAACCAACTTGAATAATTGATTCTTTTCAAGTCAAATCTACAGAAAAGCAAGAATAGTTCTAATTTCTTGTAACACCCCCTCTGTTACGTCAACCAATTGATAATAGTAAGAGAGAGATATATTTTTTCGAACATAAATAAACATGATATAAACATACTTCAGTCATACATAGTCTAATTCATTCATCTCAATGCACAACTAGATTTAGATGCAATGTCAATGTATTAATGATCTGGCCGATCCCATAATTATCACATACAACAAGAGTGATACATCACGATTATTCAATATCACCCACAACCAGTTTCATCACACAACTTCGTTCTTCTAACATAATAAATCATCATACATGGAAATCAAGAATATCTACCCATCCAACCTACCTGCAAGGTTAGGACCTCCAAGACACATAATCAACGCTCAAGTCCATGATTCATTCGATTGATTTTGACCACTTAAGGTCTCAGGATTGGCGACTATTCTGAGGAACAATGAAGTATCAAATTCATGTATTTTCAATCCAACCAAACATCAATTATATTACCAACACACTTAGCTATATTTCTTCAACACGTAAAACTCTAGTAAAAATGTTACCTCTTCATAGCACCCAAGCCTACTATTGTGATAATTCACAATCTCACTCAATTAAGGATTAGGAAGTAATTCAATAAAATCAAGGCATAAATTTAATAGTAAAACATAGGCCTTCAGCAGGCAACCTGTTAAAATGACAGTTCCAGCCTTACTCTAGTTTATTAGAAAGTGTGTGATAGCCCTATAGAGTACATCTGACTAGAAGGCTACTGATATATATCACAATTTAAATGAAGAAAGGAACAACAGAGAAAATCTCTCAGCATAAGGTAGATTCCATAAGATTACTCTGTACTTTTGTGAACCAACTGATACAATGAAGGAAAAACCCGCATCCAAGTGAAGGTTGGTTCTATGATTGAGTTAATAAGTCTCTGTAAGGAACCTGAAATTCCTCTTCTGGGTGTCACAGTTCAACACTTCCAGAGCCAACTCTAGAAGTGCGCAGACAAGCTCCTTGAAATCCCAAGTTCAGAAGGAATAGTCATTGGTGTGCGCAGAGATCCTCTCAAGTAGGGCAAAGGTATCTAACCTTCAGAACTATGAAGCTCAGAAGAGACAATGTGAACATACATAGGGGAGGCACAAGTACACACTCATAATTAGATTCCATATCTCAGGAGGGATGCACTATTGAGCACTGGAGTTCAATTCAAGGCAAAGCTCAAGATGATCTTATGTATACATCAATGAGTAAGATATCGAATATCATTGAATCATGAGAAATCTATAGTATCCGTAAGTTCTGGGAGTTGCAGAGGAGGACCATTGGATCAACATCTGATTAAGTCCCCTCCATCGGATCTCAGTAAGGGTAGATAAATGACGGGGAGCCATTGTGGGATCAAAGGGTCGAGTTAATGATCGTGCCAGTTTTGGTTCCACAATACACACAGGCCGTCGATCATCACCTATAAACAGATCAACGGTTGGCACCGTTCCCACTATCAACGAGTAGTTTCGATTGCGGAAATCGGGAGAGGGTTTAAACATCGTACTAGTCAAGACTCCACAATCCTTCCTAGCCATTGATATTCACGATCAATTTAATCATGAACGTCAAATTAGACCATCGATTAACACTCAAGGAGTTGAGCCGAGGTCATATCTCTCGGTCATACGAAGGGAGGATAAAGTTTGCGGGGTTCAAAAGAGTAATCAACGATTGAAATACCTTCAAGGAAACCGGTGGACAAGATTTGATCATGAGGACATTGGAATCCCCATGACCATTCGATCAGACAAATATGCACACTCGTTAAAACTGGAGACCTTCAGGCTTTGTCACTTCGACAGATCCGAGTTTTTTTCCTTAAGAGAGCCCCGAAGTCTGAATTTACAAAGTGTTCTACACCGTAGATCACTGGGTGAATACTAGCTATTGGATCCATAAGAATTCGATGATTTTTAGTTCACAACAGTTAAGAGTTGAAAAACCCTGAAGCTCAGAAGTCCCAGAGTGAAGGACAGTCATAGATTTGACAAACGATCACAGGCCGTTCGATCTATGAGCCTACGTTCTTCAATGGTTTGGTAATTCACTACTCTGGCACAACTAGAGTTAGTAGGTTTAAGGTGAAGGAACTCTCAGAGTCCCAAATTCTGGAGTAAATCCTTACTATCCAACGATGGGTACACCTGTCAGTAGATTCGAGTATTTTAAAATTCGGCCATTCAAGAGGTGGTGGTTGAAGGTTATGAAGGTGTGAAAGGTTTATGAACTCCTAGAGTTTTGAATTTAATTCTGACTGTTGTTTTCGATAAATCCAAGACCATCAGATATGCGAGTTCAACCTTCACGAATTCTGATGGAACGAGAGTTGCAACAATTAAAACTCCCAAAACCCGGAGCCCTGGAGTTTCTTATGGCCGTATATTTGAGTGGGGTGTGGTAACCGTTGATCCCTTAGATATTCAGAATTCAACTCTCCAGACTGTAAATCTTCAAGTATTAGTCCTTCAGAGGTTCTACAATTCGACACTTCAGAGGAAATGAAATGTTGCAAAAGGTGGTGGACTCCCAGAGTTCCGAACTACGGAGTGGACAACATCCATCGATCTAAGGGGAGTGTGAGTCATCAGATCTTCGATCCCTTTGACGGTTTGGTGATTCGGGTGGAACAAACTCAAGATATGAAGCGGGAAAACCCAGAAGGTCGGAGTTCCATAGTGGATATCCACCATAGAAACTCATGTGAGGATAAACTCCGCCAACCATTATATTAAGTTGTTAAGATTTAACAAAGGAGGGCGGTAGGGCAGGGTAACCTATAACTGCTGGTCAACCTAGCTTAAGACCAGATTCAATCAGTTAGCACTTCGGGAGAAAATGAGTGTTGCATTTAAGGAACATCTAGAGCGCCAGAGTTCCGGATCCCCAAATAACACCCTTTTCGACTAGCACTCGGTTCTATCTCCTAGTCACATGCATAACCTTTCCAAGGAAAAAGGGCTAACACCTACGAAAAAGAAATTCAACTCCAAAAATCATTCACATGCTTCCTATGATCCTGAATACTTGGTTTCACATATCAACACACAGAGATTCCAATCACACGATCTTCAATATGGATGAAGATACACATTTTAAAGGAACATAGATCATACACCATATAAATCCAACTTTACAATGAGTATCATGCCGCTCAATTTAGGGTTCAGAAAACATCCAGAATTACAACAAAGTTTAGAATATAAACACTGTAAATATTATTCGTTTGCAGTAACTGAAATTTAAAAATATATATCTCTGGACTAATTCTTGTGGACAACAATGTAACCATTGACATTATGATTTCTAGTGATGCTACAAAGACTCCATCAATCTATTATACTAATACACCCATAATAGAAATGAATTCAAAATATAAAAAGAAATACCAGAACCAACGAATGCCGTGTAATGAAGATGGCCTTCAAGTCTTGTGCTCCTTCCCTTCCCTTACTTTCTAATCACAGAGACTTCACCCGTACCTCCCAACCAACTCTAGGGGTACTCTTCTTCCCCCTTAGCTCCCCGAGCCGCAAAGGGGACAAGTAGAAAAACCAGAACACAATAGCTTCCAGGATTTCCTCGTAAGGAAGAGCTTCCACTCTTTTCACAAGCCCGGAGTCGCAACTCTCACAAGTAAAAACACATTCAATAAAAAATTCGACAGCATAACAGTTCCTTCCCCAGGGTCCGATGCCCTTCCCTTCTACATCCATTCCTTTATAGAATTATTCCTCATGGAAATTTGTCCCTCATGCATATTTCATTAATTTTTAATAATTCAAATAAGGATTATTCACCCACTATAGGTGTCACAATCTCCCCAGGTTGCACAAGTAATTTCTCATTTATTTTTATTTAAAATCCCCCTTTTCCCCACATTTCCCCATGTGTTCCTAATTTCCCTCTTAGTTGTTCCCCAATCCTCTTAATTAATGGGTGTCTCCTAACTAGGTTTTAGTTAGAGTTGGATTAGGAGTCTTCTTAGTTAGGCTAGGGTTGGTTGACTTAAATTCTATTCTATGCTCAACCATTCTCTCAAGTTATAATTATTTCTAAATTTGGATTTATTTTTAATAATTTCATGCACCCTTGTGCATTTTATCAATGCTTTAGGTCTTTGCTTACTATTACCTAACATTTGATTTCCTTCAAATATTTATTCACGTCACAATTCAATTAGTCCCTTTATTTAAAATTTAGACTTCGACTTAGACTTCTGGTTGTATTTAATAATTAATAATCTATTGTTTAATAATTATTTTAATCCAACAAGGTCTAATCATTCCATTGTTTTCTAGGCCACCTATGCTTATTGACTCAGGTTTCAATTGTGCGAAGTGCCCTTCAATATGCACCTTCGCTCTCCAAGGGTGCCACTCGAGTTGACTTGTTTTTGGAAGTTTGTCCAACCCCTTGGAGTAAAAACTCCATTTGGTAGATCTTGTGAGAGACTAAGGGCTTCTAAGGAATAAGTACCTAGCCTTATTGAACACCCCTTAGAACTCTTCATGAGCGACTGTCTCAGTCCGCCCTCACAACATCCTGGACCACCCAAACTAGGTAATCATCAACCTACAATTCTGGCCATGGTGGGAGTGCTAGTAGGCTGTGACAGGGATGCTGCCACCCCTCTCCCTCAATATATTTGTTTATGTGCAAAGCCCCTTTAATCCTTATGTGAGTCATATTAGCAAGCATCATCAATCCTGCATCCATTGAAAAAAACAGTGTCAAAAATCCATATACATAAATCATACTAAAATCCATCATACATCATATGTGCATAATAATGAAATAATCAAACAATACAATACACTCCCTGACTCAATTTGGGGTCCAAGGAAGCCATTTGATGCCACTGACATCCATAACCTATCATGTGTCCTGTACACTCAGGACAACTAGTCAAAAGCACATGTCAACATATATATATAATCAAGCAACTATAACACCTCAACATCATTATGTATAACCCATAATCTGAAGGAAATCATAGTGTTCCATACCCAGATCACTTGCAAACAAGTGTCCTCAAAGAATAAATCAATAATAGTATGCTCAATAGAGAGGGATATTACATACACCCCCTCTTGTTTTAAAATTCATCCTGAAGTTTGTACAGTATGTGTAAAATTAAGTAAATAAATGTATCTGACATAGATCTGTATGTCTAAATCTATCAAAACAATTAAGGAAACTGTTGATGCATCACAAATGCATCCTCCCAGGTAGATGAGTGTGGACTATAATTGTCCCACTAGACCTTGACCTGATCGACTGTTCGACGTTGTAGTTGTTGAATGCGATGGTCCATAATGTGGATTGGCTCCGCATGAGATCACCCTCGTTCGACACCTGCAAGGAACTCATGTCAATAACATGTTAAGGGTCACTAATATAATGTCTCAAAATAGATACATGAAAAACATTGTGCATAGGCCTCAAAGAATCAGGAAAGGCTAATCGATAAGACACAAGTCCTTTCTTTTCCACTACTTTGAAGGGTCCCACGAACCTAGGAGAGAGTTTATCACCCTTTCCAAACTTGATCAAACTCTTCTGTGGTTTTACCTGCAAGATGACTGTGTCTCCAACTTCATAACCGTGGTCAACGCGATGCACATCAACATAACTCTTCTGCTGATCTTGTGCTTCTTTAATCCCATGTATGATCGATTACATCTTTTCTTCCATTTCTTGAATCACTTATAGTCCTACCAGAACCCTATCCTCAAGTCAATCCCAACTTAACGATGTCTTACATGGTCACCCATAAAGAAACTCAAACGGTGCCATCTTAATCGTACTATGATAGCTATTATTGTATGAAAATTATACTAGTGGTAAGAATTCCTTCCATTGTTTCTGCTGGTCCATTACATACATACGCAACATATCCTACAAAATATGGTTTTTCCTTTGTATTTCCCCGTCTGTCTCTGGGTGGTAAGCTGTGATAAAGTTTAGTTGTGTTCCCAAAGCCATTTGGAAACTAGTCCAAAACCGCCATGTAAACACCGATCCTCGATCGGATATTATTCTTTTTGGCACCCCATGTAATCTCACAATCTCATTGACAAATACTCTAGTTATGTTAGGTGCCTTATACATCGTATGCAATGGAATAAAGTGTGCACTCTTTGTCAGAGTGTCAACTACCACAAAAATCGAATCGTGTCTTCTTTCCATCAGTGGAAATCCAACAATAAAGTCCATTGAAATGACTTCCCATTTCAATTTAGGAATAACATGTGGCTATACAAATCCTGCTGGATGTCTATGTTCAACCTTCACTTGTTGACATTCTAGACATCTCACCACATAACTAACTATGTATTCTTTCATTCCCTTCTAGAAGAATAAAGGATTAAGATATGCCTTCATCTTCGTGACTCTCGGATGAGCCATGTATACTACTCAATGTGCTTCACTCAAGATCAAAATTCTTAGTTCGTTGTTAGGCGATACATAAATTCTTCCATTAAATCTCAACAATCTATCGTCGTCTAGTGAATAACCTTCATACTTTTGTACCATCATGGTACCCTGTCCAATATTATTATTAACTTCTTTATACCAGTCATCATCGATCTGTAGAGTTAGAATATTTTCTTGAAGATTCATATTAAGAGGTAATACCGAAAGTATGCGTGGTCTCCTACTCAATACATATTCCACTTGGTTCACAATTCCTTTAATGTAAGTGATTTCAAAATCGTATTCGCTAAGTAATTCTGACCAACGCCTTTGTCACGCGTTCAGGTCACTTTGTGTAAAAATATGTTGCAATCCATAGTGATCTGTCTTTAATTTAAAATTTTGTCCAATCAAATAATGTCTCCATACTCTCAAGGCATAAAAAATAGCTAATAACTCCAAGTCATGTGTTGCATAGTTCTCTTCATGCTTTCTCAATTTTCATGAAATGTAAGCGATCACTTGGTCGTCTTGCATCAAAACTCTACCTAATCCCTCCTTGGATGTGTCCGTGCATACCAATAACTCCTTGTCCATGTCAGGGAATTTTAGTATCTGTGTTGTCGTCAACAACTCTTTGAGCCTTTGAAATGATTCTGTGCATTTCTTAGTACACAATAAATTCTTGTTCTTCTTCTGCAATTCCGTGATCGAATTTGCTATCTTCGAAAATACTTCGAAAAATCGTCGGTAATATCCTTCTAAACCCATAAAAATGCATACTTCATGTACGTTGGTCGGTGATGGCCATTCCAGAATAACCTCTACTTTCGTTGGATCCACATCGATACCTTCACCAGATATGATATGTCCCAAGTATTGAATCTTAGATTGGTAAAGAGATAATTTTGATAGCTTCCCGTACAATTTGTTTTCTCTCAGGCATTGCAGGACCAACCTCAAGTGTTCATCATGCTCTTCCTTCGTCCGAGAATAAATCAATATGTCATCAATAAAAACTTGAACAAACTTGTCCAAGTATTCACATAACACCCCATTCATCAAACTCATGAATACTCCCTGGGCGTTTGTCAATTTGAACGATAAGACTGTAAACTCATAGTTTCCAAATCTTGTCTTAAAAGCGGTCTTAGGGATATATTCTTCTTTAATCCATAACTGGTGATATCTTGTTCTCAAGTCAATCTTTGAAAATATCGTTGCTCCTTTCATGTGATAAAACAAATCATCTATCCTAGGTAATAGATAATGGTTCTTGATCATTGCTTTGTTCAACTGACAATAGCCAATACAAAGCCTCCACGATCCATCCTTCTTTATCACGAAAATAACTTGTGCACCCCAAGGTGACACACTTGGATGAATGAGTCCCAAATCCAACAATTTCTTCAATTGCATTTTCAACTCCTGTAATTCAAGTGTTGACATCCGATAAGGAGTCCTTGCAATAGGTTCAATTCCTGGTTTCAAGTCTATTGTAAACTCCAACTCTCTTTTAGGCAGTAAACCGGGTAACTCTTTTGGAAACATGTCTGCAAACTCTTTCACTATATAAAGGTTTTATATTCCTCCTCCCTCTCCCTTTTCATTCAGCGCTAAGATTGCATATAGTCTGCATCCCTTGCGCATACTCTTCTGCAATTGTAGGGAAGAAATGAACCTCAAGGAAACTCCTTGGTTTCTTCCTACAATCACTCTACTTTGTCCCAAATCATCCATCAAACTTAACTGTTTCATATTACAGTTAAGTATTGCATCATGTGATTCCAACCAATCCATACCGATCACTATGTCATAAGATCCTAAGATCCTGACATAAAGATATACCTTTGTTACAAATTCTCCCAAGTTAAGGCTACAACCTGTAACCTTTCGTCCAACTTTCTATTTGGCACCTGATACGATTTCTACGCACTTGAACTCGTCCTACTCGACTGCCTTTACCTTAATTCTCTTCAACACTGCACTAGAGAGAAATCTCTCTGTAGCACCTGGATCTATCAATATACTATATTTTTGGTTTGCGATTGTACCTGACATATCTATCACAGTGGATTGATGCTCAGCCTAGAGGTGATTCACCACTGTAGGTATCCTGTGGGATTTTCCCAAATCTCCAATTGTAGTGGGTCCTGATGATCCAACTACTCTGGACTTCTCAATCGGATAGTCTTGCTAGCAGTGTGGCTCACTACATATCCAACATCCAGTCTTCGGTCCAATGATCCTGGTCCCCGAAGTAGAAGTTATTGGTATAATAACCTATGATCTCGATTTGTTCTTCTGAACAGGCCTAAACTGTTGCTATGGTCGACGTTGCTACTGCAGTTGACACTACTACTGTTGTGGTCCTCTGCTGAGGAGTCTTTCGCTTTGGTGTCGTAAACACCGGTCCTTTAGGTGTATATCGATGCCCTGTAATATGTCTGGATGGTGCCTGATGCTGTTGTGCTCCTGATGATGTCTGTCCAGTCTGTCTAGAGGGAGTCCTTCCCTGACCCCCACCGTTCAAATCTTTCTCATCTATGAGGGCCTTCTAAGCCACATCATGCAAAGTCTAAGGCATTAATATACTCACCTTCTCTCAAATGTTGGAGTTAAGGCCAAACATGAACTTTTTGACCTTCAACTTCTTTGTGTTTAGATGTGGAGCATACCTAAGTAGCTCCATGAATCTGGCCTCATACTCTGGCACTGTACGACCACCCTGTCATAAGGCATTGAACTCATTAAGATGACGCTCAATGAATTCTTTGGACAAATACATCTCCCTAAACCGTTCCTCGAAAAGTTCCCATGACACGTCTTCGAAGACCATGTTTAGTTGAGGTAGGAACGTCTTCCACCATAGAAGAGAACTCCCCTTCAACTGAAATAACACAATGCAGACTTTCATGTTGGAGGTGTAATCACAAAGTGTGAAGAAAATTACCATGTTCTCCAACCATGCCTTGGCGGCTAAGCCATCCGGGGCACCCCATAACTCGGGAAATTTGACCTTCTCGAGTTCTCGGTGTATGCTACTACTACCAGCTGGGGTGCGTTGTGAACCCTCATTGGGTACAAATGCTCTTCCCTCATCCCTATCCAGGTGGTTGATTAATGTCTATGAGATCCTCTGGAAGGATCTCATCATACTAACTACATCTCCCACAACAATCTGCTCTTGCTCAACATTCTGCTCCTCTTCCTATGGGTTAGACCTTTCGGGCATGGATGATATCGGAGGCATCACACCTCTTCCTCTAGCACCGTTTCATCTACTTCCCCCACATTCTCTAACCATGATTACCTGCAAGAGCAATTTCAGATTTTTATTATCGATCTAATTCAATCATTTCATTTAACACATCAGATGGCATAACAGTCCAATGTCGCAGAGTTGAACCTCGCTCTGATACCATACGTAACATCCCCTCTATTACGTCAACCAATTGATAACAATAATATATATGTGTGTGTGTGTGTGTGGAACATAAATAAACATGATATCAACATACTTCAGTCATACACAGTCTAATTCATTCATCTCAATGCACAACTAGATTTAGATGTAATGTCAGTGTATTAATGATCTACCAAATCCCATAATTATCACATACAACAAGAGTGATACATCATGATTATTCAAGATCACCCACAACCATTTTCATCACACAACCTCATTCTTTTAACATAATAAATCATCATACAAGGCAATCAAGAATATCTAACCATCCAACCTACCTGCAAGATTAGGACCTCCAAGACACATAATCAATGCTCAAGTCCAAGATTCATCTGATTGATTTTGACCACTTAAGGTCTCAGGACTGGTGATTGTTTTGAGGAACAAGGAAGTATATAATTCCCATATTTTCAGTCCAATTAAACATCAATTATATTTCCAACACACTTAGCTATATTTCTTCAACACGTAAAACTCTGGTAAAAATGTCACCTCTTCATAACACCCAAGCCTACTATTGCGATAATTCATAATCTAAATCAATTAAGGATTAGGAAGTAATTCAATAAAATCAATGCATAACTTTAACAATAAAATAGAGGCCTTAAGCAAACAACCTGTTAAAACGATAGTTCCATCCTTAATCAAGTTTATTAGAAAGTGTGTTACAACCCTACAGAGTACATCCAAGTAGAAGGATACATATATATATCACAATTGAAATGAAGAAAGGAACAATAGAGAAAATCTCTTAGCACAAGGTAGAGATCATAATCTTACTCTGTACTTTTGTAAACCAACTGATACTATGAAGAAAAAACCTGCATCCGAGTGAAGGTCGGTTCTAAGATTGAGTTAATAAGTCTCTGTAAGGAACCTACAATTCCTCTTTTGGGTGTCATAATGAAACACTTCCAGAGCCAACTCTAGAAGAGTGTGGACCGACTCCTTGAAAGCCCAGGTTTAGAAGGAACAACCCTTGGTGTGCGCAGAGATCCTCTAAAGTTGGGCAGAGGTCTCTAACCTTCAGAACTACGAAGCTCAGAAGAGACAGTGCGACCATACACAGGGGATGCACAAGTATGTACTCACAATTATATCCCAGAGCTTAGGAGGGATGCACTATTGAGTGCTTGAGTTCAATTCAAGGAAAGGATCAAGATGATCTTGTGTATACATAAGTGATTAAGATATTGAACACAATTGAACTAGGAGAAATCTACAATAACTGACAGATCTGGGAGTTGCAGAGGAGGACTGTCGGATCAACATCCAATTAAGTCCCACCCGTCGGATCTCAGTAAGGGTAGATCAATGACGGGGAGCCATTATGAGATCAAAGGGTTGAGCTAATGATCATGCTAGTTTCGGTTCCAAAATCCACACATGCCATCGATCATCACCTACAAACAGATCAATGGTTGGTATCGATCCCACTATCAACGAGAAGTTTTGATTTCAAAAATCGGGAGAGGGTTTAAACATCATGGTAGTCGAGGCTACACAATCCTTCCTAGCCATTGATCTTCATGATCGATTTAATCACAACCGACGAATTAGACTGTTGATTAACACTCAAGGAGTTGAGTCGAGGTCATATCTCTCAATCATATGAAGGGAGGACAGAGTGTGCAGGGTTCAAAAGAGGAATCAACGATTGAAATCCCTTCGAGGAAACCAATGGACGAGATTTTATCACGAGGAAATCAAAATCCCCACGACCATCCAATCAAACAAATATGCGCACTCATTAAACTTGGATACCCTTGGGCTTCGTCACTTCGGAAGATCCGATTCATTTTCCTTAAGAGAGCCCCGAAGTTTGAAGTTACAAAATGGTCTACACCATAGATCACTGGGCGAATACTAGCCGTTGGATCCGTAAGAATTCAGTGATTTGATGAGTTTGATTTTGCAACAATTAAGAGTTTAAAAACCCCAAATCTTAGAAGTCTCGGAGAGAAGGACAATCGTAGATATGATGAACGATCACGGGCCATTGGATCTACGAGCCTACGTTCTTCAATGGTTCGGTAATTCGCTACTTTGACAGAACTATAGTCAATAGGTTTAGGGTGAAGGAACTCATGGAGTCTTGAATTCCAGAGTAAATACTTACCATCCAATGGTGGGTACATGTGTCTTTAGATCCGAGTATTCAGAAATTTGGCCATTCGGGAGGTGGTGGTTGAAGGTTATGAAGGTGTGAAAGGTTACTGAACTCCTGGAGTTCCGAAGTTAATCCTGACCATTATTTTAGGTAAATCCAGGATTTTCAGATCTGCTGGTTCGACCTTCGCGAATTCAAATGGAACGAGAGTTGCAACAACTAAAAATCCTGAATCCAGGAGCCCCGAAGTTTCTTATGGTCATAGATCTGAGCGGGGTGTGGTAACTATTGATCCCTTAGATATTCAAAATTCGACTCTCCAGAAAGGTTATGTTAAGCCCTAAATAATGGCTCATTACCCCTTAATTGGGGCATATTACATTAGTAATTTTATTTTATTTATGTCGGCTTTAATCCATTAGTTGTAATTATACCTCCTAGTCTCCTATATATACCAAGGAGACATTTTCATTTGGAATCATCTTGTAATTGAAAATTTATGTGGGCATAAGGAGGTTGCCCCCTCAAAGAGGCTTATTATCTAAATTTCTATCTTTTTCAAGGCATTGAGTACTTATTTTGAGGTTTTTTCTATGCTATATTGATATTTGGTTCCTAACATATGGTATCCGAGCTCAAGGTCTTGGGGTTTCGCTACTACATCTTAGACACCTTGGAATTTTTGCTATAACTTGTTTTCTACAATGATTAAGAAGGAACGACTTCAAGGATATTTAATAGACAGATCAAGGTACGTTGGGTTAAAATTCCATCTCCTGAGGCCTTATACTTTTGAAGATACAACCTTTCTAAGATAGGGTTCTGGAATCATCCTGAATTGAGTCATTGCGGAATTTTCGCTATACATATTTTTTTTCTGTAATGTTTCAGACCCTGAACTCCAGAGGCTATTCACAAAAATTAGTAAGGTAGATGTGGTAATAGTTTCAACTTCTGGGTCATCTTAAATTTGTAGATACACCATGTGGAATATAGGGTATCTGACTAGTCCTATTGACTAGTCTCAAGCAGGTGTTCTGAGTAAAACAATCATAACTTCTTCCTAGAGTATCCAAATTGAGTGAGACCAGTTGCATTGGATATTGGATAGACCGTAGTAGTGTTGGTACAATTTTAATAATTTTGTATCAATTATTTTGTGCGGGGCACACTATACAAGTGACATCTCCTAGAAAGGAAAAAAATCAACAAGTTGTAGGAAAGTTACCGTAAATTCCACTTGGCAAATCCAATTTTGATCAGACCTGTGGCATTGAAGAGAAGAAATATCAAAGACCTACAAAAAAAAATTCATACTCAGAATGGCCAAAATTTTGGAGATACAATAAAAGGAAGATTGTCTAGCAAAACCACCTCAAAATCAAGGTTTAAAGTGATACTTGGTCAACTTGCCACCAAAAAATGGAACTTCTACACCAAATAAGCCTCCAGACAATCCTACTTGGAATCTTGATGAAGGTGAAGAAATGAAAAGGGACATAAATGATTTACAAAAGAAGACAGTAACAAAAGATGACTACAAGAGATGGAAGCTAAGTTGGAGGCAATAAATACTAAGATGGATGGTTTAAAAGAGGAGATCATGGAAGGATTGAAAAATATCGTAATAGAGAGGACACCTCAAAGTGAAAATGTATCCCATTAAATTCATGATGAGGACACAAGGAAGGTGAATCAAGAATAGAGAAATTCCAACTTTGGGTTGAAGACCAACCACGTTCCTAAGATTGATATGAGGAAGTTTGATGGCAAGGACCCTATCACATGGATACTTAAGATGGAACATTTATTTGATCTACATAATGTGCCACATACAAAAAAGGTATGAATTGCTTCTTTATATTTAGAACCCAATCAATTTGTATGGTATCGATGGCTTTGTTCTTGCAAATCACTCGTCACTTGGACAATTTTCACGGAAGAAATGATAG